>CM041781.1:278499552-278651383 GCA_023374045.1 Limonium bicolor
AGTTCAGTTGCTTTGTGACAGTCAAAGTGCTATACACCTGGCTAAGAACCAAGTTTACCATGCCAGGACGAAGCACATTGATGTCAGGTTTCACAAGATTAGGGAGCTGGTTGCTTCAGGTGAGATCTTGTTAGATAAGGTTCATACGTCAGAGAATGCAGCTGATATGTTGACAAAGCCAGTCACCACAGAGAAGTTCAGACATTGTTTGAACTTAGCTCAAGTTCTCAAGTGCTAAGAAATCAAAATCCCCCTCCCCAGCTAGTAGTTTATTCCTGTTTTTGTAAAGCTAGCGGAGATTTTTCGTCAAGGTGGAGATTATTGTAATTGACTTAAAATCTATTGTGGGTTGGGCTTACAATTACAGGGGGCCCATCATTCGGGGGGGGGGGGGGGTTTGGGGGGCGTAGTACGGTTTGGGCTTCGGGCCCATATCAGGTTTTTTCTTATTTGAGATGAGTCTGTCTATATTTAGATGGGTGTTTTAGGGTTATAGACTGTGGCTATTGCACTGACGAATACAAACCCTAAAACAAGTTTCCTCAACATCGTACTTCTTCTTCGTTCTTCTCTTCCGTTTTTCGATCATTATTCGCTCAATTTTCAATAGTATCATAAGTAAGGTTATACATGGTAAGTTAACCGCCATATTCAGTTAGCTATTTTCGATTATCAAGTCCTTGATTTTCTGAATCAATTCTATTATCCATGATCGGTTAACCGGATTTGATTTTCTAAAATTTGATTCTATTACCGATGGGTAACCTTTAGTTCTGTTTGATTTTCTCATTTAGCTTTGTAACCATATATCTTTTATCAATAAAACTCATACTCTTAATATTATAGGGCAATATTGATCCTTCAATTAAGCCATCAACCCATAGGACCAATACACACAACAGGCAAATGTTAACGGAAATCCGCATTTTCAATTCTGCCCGAGTATCTATTGCTCCTCTCCCTTCTCATATTGGATATCAGCATAGCTGCATAAACCTCCATCCCAGCATCTGGCCTGGGAACAAATATAGTATCCACCATCTCACCACCACCTTCCTCAAATCTGTTACTTAAACTCCATGTCTCGTTCTCCTCCTCCAAAGCACTTAACCTAACAACCTCCTTCCTATCCTTGAACCGTTTCCAAGCTGCCTGTATATAGCAAGCAGCCCAAGTCCTCCAAGGCTGTGAATAAAACCTTAAAGTATCCCTAAGCTCCACAGTGTGAAGCTTCCGAAACTGCAAGACCACAGCTCTCAAGTCCTCATCTTTGAAAACAAATGCCTCCACCACATCAGAAATGGCAACGACTGTCCTGGTGGAAGATGGAAGAGATGATGATGATTCACTCTCAGTTAAACCCGACAGAGCCCAGCTGAGGAGCTCCTCCCCACAGAACCCACCTTGGTCTATCTGGATTGAATTGAAGAATCCGTTTCGCCCACCATCAGTTGTGCACGATTCAAGCTGGCCACGGATTATGAAAACAATTTGTTTCACTGGGTCACCCTCCCGGACAAGGAAAGTTCCTTGGTGTAGAAAGCTGGTGTTAGCCTCTCACATATAGCATCTTGTGTTATCTCATCCATTTGATTAAAAAGTGGTACCTTCTCATCGTTCCAAATAACAAACAGAACATGATCAGTACGTATTTCGCATACTCATGATAACGTCCATAATTCTAAATGTTTTTAACAAAGCATGATATTGGAAGCCATGAAGTATTTTAGCTTACTTTCCGAATGAGCTGGAGGCAAAGATGGCGTTTGATTTCTTTCTGAAGATCCACCGAGAACCGACCTAGAAGATCTTCTTCATCAACTCCTCTGGTTGCAAGCCATTCAAGCTGATCATATTTGACAACGTGTTGCTTTAATTCTGATGGTAGATTCCGGTGATCCATCCAATTCTCTGTCTCAGTTTTTTTCAGCCTCCAGTCCTTTATTTGAGCAGTGATGGAATGAGATACCCTGATTGTTTAAGGAAGAAAGGGAGGGAATAGTAGAGTTAAAAAGATACAATGAAGACAGAGATCAAAGAGAACACAAAAACTTAACACATTTCAGAACAATGGGTTATGTAGTTGTATGCAGATTTCTAGTATTGAGTTTCTTCTTTTATGTTCTTCTTTTATGTGGAACAAAGACATCTCATCCAACACTGATCACACTGGTAAAGTCAAACCACACAACGTAGGAGATATGAGCCAATAATGTAAGAAAAAAATGGGACTTCAAAACTAACTTGCATATTAGCGATAAGCAGTGCGAGAAGGAGGAGACCGAGGGTTCCAATGATGATAGAGTATATGTTCTCAAGGACATAAATACTGG
Organism: Limonium bicolor; assembly: GCA_023374045.1. Taxonomy (NCBI): domain Eukaryota; kingdom Viridiplantae; phylum Streptophyta; class Magnoliopsida; order Caryophyllales; family Plumbaginaceae; genus Limonium; species Limonium bicolor. Next base: position 278,501,886 of record CM041781.1, read on the forward strand.
TTATGAAAGTTTGTCCTGTAGATCTGCATCAAAATTCCAAAGACCTTACTAATATGCAAGAGGTAGGTCGATAGGTATGTACCGTGCATATCTGAAAAGTCCATGTTATTTCGTTTTGGTGGATATAATATTACAAAGAGAAGCTAACAAAGAATATGCAGCAAACCCACGCAATGGCCTGAAGTCCTATCCAGAGTGCATAGGTGTACTTGAAGGGAAATGACAAGGATGAAGCACCAGTTGCCACTCCGGAGATGATATATCCCATACTGATAGTGTCCATTGTCGGGATCGCACAGGGTAGAAATGTTAGTTCCTGTGAGCCATGAAATTCTCCTGGGTTCATTAGATATTTTACAGTCAAAGAAATTGTAACCGCAAGACTGTCGTTCCTGCTCGCAAACACTTTTCCAGCAGGCTTCTTGACGCTCAACTACAAAGATGTACCAACATCCACCAGAAATCTAAAAGAGGGCACAAAACTTATAAACTATCAGAAGAAGGTTCAGCTACCAGAACATATGGAGGAGGATATTCAGAAGTTAGAATTATGAATGAAATTTGAAAGGGCTCTTTTTAGTATACTTACATGACTTGCTACATAAAAAAGAAACAGGTCATGAGCCGGTCTAAACCAAGCAGGCTCTGTTGTCACTCCAGTAGCATTCACCAATTTTAGTGAAAATGGATACAGACGACATAGCCTGTACATATACTGGAAAAATATGAGGAAGAACCTCAACCCAATCTCGGAGTCCCATAGATTAGAACCTTTTGCATTGGGTATCACTTCCCAGACCAGAGCCTGAATAATATTGGTTTGTATAAGCTTATCAGCATAAAGATGATTCCAATAGTGGAATGAAGAATGCAAGTTGCATGACATACGCTGGTTGTGACGTATAATAATTTAAGGTACAATCAGAATTTACATCAAGGTCAGGCTGTATAAAGCAGTGGCCCTATAAAAAGAGAAGACTGATTTCATACCTGTGGAATAGGCAAAGCAGCAACTAGATCCAACCAAAAGGCCCTTCTTATGTACCTTAATGCTATTTTACAAGGGTCTGTTATCAGCTCTCCTCTCCCAAAGACACGGGACAATGGAGAGACATAAGCCATCCGGAACTGCATAAAGATATGCAGCCAATAAAAAATATCACTCAGGGAGCGCATGATTCCAAAACTCTTATCCAACAGGGCCTCATTTTCTATGCAAAACGCCTCTAAATCGACCGTCGGAGAGAAGTAGAAAAGGGGTCAATGAACAGAGAAACCATAATTGCTGCAGAGAACAATCTGTTCCATTTGCTAGCTTTTGGCCCACGAGGATTCATAACCCATCCATTTCCATCAACATAATCCATCTGTTCTTCATCCTCCGCCACCTCCTCCTCCTCTTCCTCCGTGATATTTTTTCTCAAAAGCCCAGTTGCCTGGGGTGAGATAGTCCTCATTCTCTTCAAGCCTCTTACGATCTTTGTGGTCAAACTCTAATGAGGACCTGAACATAATACCACTCAAAATCATATAAAGCAGATAAGGCTAAGGCATTTCAAGATGATCATACTGAATTTATGTCCATACCCAGTTACATATAGATCCCCGTATGCCTACTATGCGATAAAAATTTTTTACACAAACAACCTATTGAGCGTGCTCTGGGGTCAATAGTGATTAGTGCGCACATGAGCCTGGAATAGAAAGCAAAGCCAGACACAGCAGACTTCTACACTATGCTCTTCGCTCTATGAGAAGTGTTTCCTAGTTCAAAAAGATAGAGGAAAGCACATAAAGCACATAGGTCATATTTGTCCAATGACGACTCCACAATTTGTATGTGCAACCAGAATGTGAGTTGACAATAATACATAGGCATTTGATAAATACAGTCAAATGAAGAGGCCAAGTGGGCAAAAACGTGGAACAAATTCACAAGGTAATACTGAAAGTTTGTTTTCTGTTTGCGTCCCCTCTGCCATCATTCCCAATCCAAGCTTGAGCTCCTCAGCATATAATTTATATGATGGCCTGGTACATTGTTTCAACTTCAATACAGGATAACGCCAGAGAGATTGATGCATCCTTTGAACACCTACAAATCTCCTCAACTAACTAAATTTTGTTAAAATGATAAAAATTAACAAGCCAACAGGAAGATTAACCTGGTTTTTTGGCATTCGCCCAGAATATTATAATGTTATGGACTTATGTTAACTGCTCCACTGCCCTACTTACCCCGAATACTAAATTCCTGACATTAAAACGATTGAATAGAAGGAAGATGAATTATCAAGTCATCATCACCGGTGCATGCGAACACCATGATCGCTCACGACAGTCACTAAATTCAAGAGTGGATATAGAATATATATCCTGCGCGCTAGAAGCAGGAGCAGCTCTCAAGCCAAGACAAGATACTTGAATACTGAACTGAAGTATCTCACAACAATCTTTCTTGGGTCAAACCACCACCTCTCCTCTACCAAATACACGAGAAGAAGGGGATATGTAACCCATCTGAAACTGGATAGCAATGTTCAGAAAGTAAAACAGATCGGTAAATGATCTAATCATCGTAAAGATCGATAGTAGGAATTTCTCATCTTGTATGCAAAGTTGATTTCTCCATGTCTCAGGAACCATCAGAAAAAGAGGGTCGATAAATAAGGAAAGATGCTGACTCCTATATAGAGTTTGTTTTATTGACAAGCACTTGACCCTTGTGGATCCATTACCTAGGTTTGATCCCCTAAATTTTGGCTCACCTTTTATGCCGCAAAAGCAAACACCTTAACTATAACAGCAGGCTTTCGTTTCCTTCTATGTTCCACACTATCAGAGTAGGGCAAGTCCTCATCCTTTTGGGATTGTTACTTTCAGGAGGCATCTTTGTTTCTATATAATCTATGGACAAGGTCTTAGAATTATCAGTTTTCTTTTCCCATGAAACACCAGTTAGTTAAGCTGATTTAATCCAAGATGATTGCATGGTTACAAAAGGAGGACGAGGCAAATGAAATGTCAAGATGGGTGTCCAAGAAGAAAGCCCTTGCAGCTATATGCTGAGTTTGGTATATAGAAAATACCAATGAATAGCAGCAGATTGGTTGGCTGCAATGTATGACACAGGTCAGCAAATACCATATTAAAAGTCACTTTTATTTAAAATTTGCAGAAGCCACCATATAATATTGATGTAGAAAGTATTCAAGTACAATTTAACCGAAATACAAGTACAGTTAACCGAAATACAAGTACAATTTAACCCAGTTTTAGTTTAGTATTGAGGTTTCAGAATTTTTTGAACAGCCCCAACTATAAATCTTGATCAACTTTAAGCTTCCCATTAAGTGGCGAACATAATTTACCATGTCAGCAAAGGAACAAAAGATTCCATGCCCATTAAGCGGCGAACATGATTTACCATGTCAGCAAAAGGAGCACAAGGCTCCCTGCCTTGCATATGCAGTCACTAGACATTAAGAAAGCAAACCTCATCAATTAGGTTCTACAAATTCGAAAAGAGCAAACCTCATCAATTAAGATCTAACCTTCCCTCAAGATGTTTCAATGAAGCATATCAATAGCCTGATCATTTCGTGTTTGGCAGTTCCCAAGGCCAAAATCTCTTTATCAGTATATCTACTGCCGAAAATATCTTTTCATATCTCATGGGACTTCCAGGCTCGTTGTTATCTTGGACTCTTAAAACTCCAGAATTCAACAGTGAGGGGAAGAAACGGCCGAATAGAGCAAAAGGACATGAATAAGGTTCATGCAAGCTTTACAAGGGGTGAAGGAGGACTGACCTGTTGGATCTTCTCCAGAAGCATAACTTCATGACACGGTCAGGCAGAATGCATCAGAGACGGTAGGTGATAAAACACGAGTCAATTTACCCTAGAAACCCAGATTCTCATACAACAACACACACGGACACGACGGTAATCAAGACAACGAGTGCTCTGAAACTAGATAATCGAAGGACAGGTACGTTTTCGTGCTTCGGTCAATTTAAAGGCTCCTTGCTGTGACATGTTAACTCTAAACCTGAAAGAGCGACAACTCATCGGGAAACGACAAGGTGCTAAATTTCAAACTTGTTGCATTCTGGATCCATCTTCTCTGTTTTTATAAAAATCACTTCAGCCTGTACCTAACGTCTGGATTAGCCGCCATGTTAACTCTAAACCTGAAAGAGCGACAACTCATCGGGAAACGACAAGGTGCTAAATTTCAAACTTGTTGCATTCTGGATCCATCTTCTCTGTTTTTATAAAAATCACTTCAGCCTGTACCTAACGTCTGGATTAGCCGCCTCCGGGTAAACTCCATTTTTGGTGTCGCAAGTAAAGTTCAGTCCGTTACAAGTGGTACGAAAAGCTATGATGATTAAAACCATAGGTCCCCTGTTCATTTGTTGTCTCAATTTGGGCTTGCATAGTTAGTTTATTCAGCTGGGTGGAGAAGGTGGTAGCATAGTTTTTTATTTTTTTGGTTTGATATACCGTTCTAGTGATTAAAAAAATATATATGCTGCTTTCTTATTTTTGTACTGCAGCAAGTTGATATGGAACTCCTTGAAAGCACGATGATGTAGTGGTGCAATCTCTCCACCAATTGAATTGCAGGTTTTACACCTTTTAACCATCGCCCTTTTCATCGGCGCATTCAAAATTACAAGTTGTGGGATTTTTTTTTTTTTTTGAAACACATTAGGTTATTTATTTACAAGAATTTTATCATGATTTTGTGATTAATATATAGCTTCTAACGTATTTTGTAGACAATAAAATAATAAATATGTCTACTTATATATTCATTAAATAAGTATTGTATAAAATTATATTATCCTCAATTTATAATATAAGTAATAAACAAAGTTTTAATCCCTAAAAAATATTATAAATGATCAAGGTGGGAATGAATAGAAAATTAACATTAGGCTTGATAAATCTTAAAAGTGCTGAACCTCAATTTATAGTAATGGAAAAAATGATGTTCGCAAAATATATCGTATAAGGTGTAGAATCTTACTTTGGGTAGAACAAAATAAAACTATTTACCATTATACTATACTGATATCTAATAATATTATATTGTATTTAAAATTTCATATTACACATTAAAAAGTTGTAGGGTTCAGATCCATCTCAAGTGAACCCACTCTTACCCTCCTTTTACTAATGTGTAAAGTGTTAATATGAAACTAATATTCTGCCACGTTTAAGAAAAAAAGATAACAGTTAAATCCTATAAATAGTTTCAATATCTGTTTATTTTGCATGATAATTATTTTTATTATCTAAAATGTCATTATTTATTGGCATACACCTGAGTAATTTAATATATATACTTTTAGTTTTTTTTTCTCAAAAGTTGAGGGGGCCAAGCCCCCCTGATCATATATGTGGTTCCACCACTGCTCACAACGCTCAAACAACAATCTCACAACATCCAAACAAACCTTCACAGCACTCATACAACACTCTTCCATCACTCGGTCGACACTCTTCTAACACTCCGATAACATTCAAACAACAGTAATAATGAATAACAAGTGAAAATATAACTAATTTGATTGCAAAACCAAAAAATATACTTGTGAGTAGTATTTCAAGAAAGATTCGGCAAAGATAATGTCTAGAATCAATCAACGAGCATTGCCATAACAAATTAAAAACATCAGTCTTTGAGAATAAGTGTATATTTGTATGATGACCAGCAGTATCGACCCTGTAAATGTATATTTACCGAAGATTTTTGTTGTGGCAAAATTACCAGACCAAGGCTTGCCTATATATTCTCAACAACCTCTACAAATAGCCTTCAGAAGATCTTAATAGAATATTTACTCAATGATCAGAAGGAGTAAAATCAGAGGCACCAACATTATACTAGGACAGTTTAGAGATATTTTAGAATCTTTTAGTTTGTATTTATATTAGTTTTAGATAAAGATTTGTGTAGATATTTAGGAGGGTGTTATCTGCCTCCAAGTAGTATAAATGTACAGAAAAACATCAGAAAAGGTAGAGCTTCTACCGTAAAAAAATAGTCTTTGAGAGAGAAGAAAGTTGTTGATAGTAATCAACGTTTTGTCTAGACTTAGACGTGAGAGTGATTGTTCAAGTTGTTGAACAGATCAGGTGAGGAGTTTTCAAGTTATCAATAATAAGATTAGTAGTAGAGTTTTTCTTCTAAAACACTTTCTGTCTAGTTTCTCGTTTCTGCTCTCTGTCAGTCTCATACTGAGGCTTCTGATTTTATACATGGTCACCATATTCGTGCATGTCATAAGCTTCAACGCAAGAATGCTCAACTTGCTCAACCTAATACTGTTAAATATGCTCAGCTTTATGTCAATCTTAGACGTCCCAGACAACAATGGGTTCCTAAGCGACACTAAATGTTTTTCTCTTCTCAGGATAATAAAGTTCCAAACTGGCAGTTGATGGAGTTTCAATGTTCTTGTCATATGAAAGGAAATCATACTCTACTAACTTTGGTTTGGTTTTTCATGTAGGATCTGCCTTCTTCCTAAGGGCTTTCATAGATCGAGACTGATAAAAAAATATTTATGGCTTTGCCTCAAATTGGTCAGTGCAAGCTCGGTGTCTTGGTTCTTCTAAGAGGCAATCATATGTTGGACTCTCCACATTGAAGCGGTATATATCGTTGCTACTGCTTGATGCGCCCCCATCCTCTACCTTCAATATCAATTGGCTGACTATGGTGTTCCTTAGTCTCCTGTGCCAATCTACTACGATACTCTCTTTAGTATTGCACTGACGAAGGATTCAATTCAACATTCCTTGATTACACATATTGAGATTTGTCATTACTTTTCTCAAAATCAAGTTGGCAAGAATATTGTGGATCTCCCTCATTGTGCCACTGATCAACAATTGGCAAGCACTTTCACCAAAGCTCTTCCACAAGAAACATTATCCTCATTCAGTCTTGCACTGTGGACGCTCAATGTTGACAAAGGTGTATTCTTTTTATTTATCGTATTGACTTCTATTGTGTGCATCAAAATTGGTACTTTAGAGTGAGTGGAGCGTGACGTATATTTTATTATTTCATTTGACTCCATAATAAAATAAGGATTATTTCTCTTTCCGTGGCATTTCTTGATTATTAATTTGGATGATCTGGATCAAATTCTAAGTTGGAACATTGAACATCTGGTGGCACTATCCATTTATTACCACCACTTATCTTTCCGTTATCTCTACCTGACTAACTGTCCCTTCAGCATAGAACCCACTTTCGCTGGTCACTTTTCACTCACCATTTTCTCTACAAGATTCCAGTACCATTTTGTCAGTTTCTTTATTGCACACAATTTACCTCACCAATGACTTTCATACTGGTATTTTTGCTAGTTCTTTTCTTCCTATCCCATAAAGGATTCTCGAATAGTAACATGAAAAGAAGGGGTGATTCGCTTCGGATTGTACAAGCATTATCCAACATCAGATGCTAGATTTGCTTCAGCGCAAGGCTGAACAACCCGGTCCAAGACTAGACTGAGGTTTAGTGGGAAGAAATAAATGAATTATGCAACACCCTACAAACGGAGATTCATATCAGTCTTGCCCAATTATGATGTACCATATGTTGCACAAGATTACACAAATAATTGTTCATGTTGTACCTCTGGATGTTGTCATGTCTACGCCTCTGGATCATAATCATGATTGGATCCCCAACTCTTTCCAAGATGAGTCTTGAACTAAACGATGATCAGTGCATTGTTAAACAACCACTAAAGGCTTTGGGTGTGTCTTCACAACCCTCAGAGCTTCTGGCCTGTCTACCTTAGCAGATGAAGAAATTTGAAGAAGCTATTCTTGAAGTATGTGTTGATCTTTCCCTCACCGCCTTTTAATTTCGATAGCCATCTTTCTAGTCAGCCTTAGCTTGACCCGGTGACACTTTTATTCCTATTCATTGCCTTTTTTATGGACAGCCTATCCTTATGTTCTGTGTTCCTACGCATGAATTTGTATAAAATGCCATTTTGATGATCCTGCATGCTATTTACACTTCATGAGATATACTTTTTAGTACCATTTTTTTTTTCACAAAAGGGGGAAATATGGTGGATAATTTGAATATGTTTCTTGATTAACCAAATCTCCTTCAAGTGATGCAAGGTTTTAACATCCTTAAGGGGAATGCTCGTTTTAAGGGGGAATGTATATCTTAAGGGGGAATGCTACATTATCTCACCATACAAAGTTTGCTCACATAAAAAAAAGGGGAAATTGTAAATGTATATTTACCAAAGATTTTTGATGTGGCAAAATTACCAGACCAAGACTTGCCTATATATTCTCAACAACCTCTACAATCAGCCTTTAAAAGATCTTAACATAATATTTACTCAATAATCAGGAGTAAAATCAGAGGCGCCAACATTATACTAGGAAACAGTTTAGAGATATTTTAGAATCTTTTAGTTTATATTTATATTAGTTTTAGATAAATATTTTTGTAGATATTTAGGAGGTTGTTATTTGCCTCCAAGTAAATAAATGTACAACAAAAACATCAGAAAAGGTAGAGCTTCTACCGTAAAAAAAATATTGTTCAAAGTGTTGAACAGATCAGGTGAGAAATTTTCAAGTTATCAATAATAAGATTGGTAACGAAGTTTTTCTTCTAAAACACTTTTTGTCTCGTTTTTTGTTTCCGCTCTCTGTCAATCTCGTACTGAGACTTCTGATTTTATACATTATGAACTTACAGACCATGTACAAGTTTTTAATTTTAAGGAAGAAGCATGGTTACAAAAGGAGGACGATGACAGATGAAATGTCATAGGTCCAAGAAGAAAGCCCCTGCAGCTATATGCTGAGTTTGGTACATACAAAATACTAATTAATAGCAGCGGATTGGCTGGCTGTTAATTAGTGGAATGTATGATGCAGGTCAGCAAATACCATATTAAAAAGTCACTTTGTCTTTATTTAAAATTTACATAAGCCACCATAAAATATTGATGTAGAAAGTATTCAAGTCCCCCAATGCTATCAAACATGGCAGTTCAACAAGTAGATGCTCACCTAGAAGTGGAGCAGATGGTCGCAGTTGCACGGAATGACGTTCAAATTATTTATATGTAGCCTAACCATTAGTGAGATAATTGTCTTGGTAACTTTAGTAGTTAAAATAAATTGATATGTGTTAAAGCACGTGCGTAGGTAAATAACTCCAGAGGTAACCTTGTGTTGCTAAACAATGCTGCAAGGATACAAGCATGGTAGATGAAAATAAGAGAGGACACATAGAAGAAGCCATCATTATTCTCATATGTATGGGTATGATGACAAATTACCAGCACTAAATAGATGTCTTCATAAATGTTAAGCTGCTCTAATACCTAAGAGCTTGGTAAGAATTGGTTAGATAGTTGCCTAGAATACTTAAGTCCAAATATACGAGTCATAATGCACTTGTATAAGAAAGAAGGATGAAAAGATAACCTTATGTTCCTGACTAATTTGCAATGATACAAGTTAGATGGACAAAGATAAGGATGCGGTGAACTCAACCACTTTCTCATAAGATAGAGTAGTAGAAGCAATAACGTGCAAAGGTGACAAATACCATCAGCCTGCTATTTCCGTCGGACATTATAAAAAGAAAAAGATGCAAGCCTTGATTATTGTATCATAAGTAAGGTGTACATGGTTAGTTAAAGCGCTTTATTCGGTTAGCTTGTTTCGATTAATAAAATCCTTGATTTTCTTAAAATCATATTTAGATCAATTAACCCAATTTGATTTTCTAAAATTCGATTTCATTACCTTCGTTTCGTTTAGATGGGTAACCTTTAGTTCTGTTTGATTTTTTCAATTATCTTTGTGACCATATATTTTTTATCAATAAAAACTCATACTCTTAATATTATAGTGCAAAATTGATCCTTCAATTAAGTCATGAGTCACGAATCAAACTCATATGACCAAATACACAATTAAATATACACTCCCCCATTAATTAACATGTTAATTATAATTAGCGAAATGGTTACTGGTCTGGAAAATACAAATAGTTACTAAAACTGATCATTTTTCATGGTTTATTTATCAGTATAGTTAACCAAATACAAGTACAATTTAACCCGGTTTAGTTTCGAGGTTTCAGAATTTTTTAGACTGCCCAAACTAAAAGTCTTGATCAACTTTAAGCTGCCGATTAAGTGGTGATTCCCTGCCTTGCATATGCAATCACTAAGACATTAAGAAAGCAAACCTCATCAATTAGGTTCTACAAATTCGAAAAGAGCACACCTCATCATTTAAAATCAAACCTTCCCTCCAGATGTTCCAATCAAGCATATCAATTGCCATTCGCAAGCTTGGATCTTGCATGGACCTGCAACAAGAATCTAAGGAAATATTAAATCAGGTCCAAAGAAAATGAATTATATACTTTATTACTCCGTATTTTCATTTCTAATGTTCTACAATAGATGAAAGTCTGAAGCAATTCAAGGTCAACTTCAATCGGATTTTCAACAAATACATTGAATTACCTTCCCTCCCCCTGGTGCCAACTTCTGTATTTGAAACGGAAACAGTGAACAACCTTGTTAACCTCTGTCATTCATCAGTTAAACTTAAAACTATTGAATATAAAAAATATGTTAGTTGATTCTCATGATTGACCAAATTGAAAGTAACTGTTGAATCTCAAGATCTTCCATTTGACTGAACATATTATTTAGTTGAAGGCGTAAAAGAGCTAATGGAACAGTGAAGAGAGGAATGTAAAAATATCTCGATGTATTTCCTATTATGTGTTATGTACAGTGATATGTGTTTTATATACAACTGTAAGATTCTAGACTCTACCAACTGTAAATGGACTCTTAATATAAGTGGACTAGTAATATATACTTGGGCCGAGACTGTAAATAAAACCCAAGACACCTTATGATCCACTAGCCCCCTGGATCCCAGTTTACTCTCAACAAGAGACAATTGAGAGCAAAGAAAAGAATGACACCCTCGATCTAGGGTTTTTTATCAAGATGTCCGCGATTTGTGCTTTTGTAGGAAGAAATTCGACATGAAGACTGTGATTGCGGATGAGCTCATGAACGAAAAAGTAATCGACAGCAATATGCTTCACACGGCTGCGAAAAAAAGGTTGTGGCCAGGTAATTTTCTCCAATATTGTCACAGTGCAAGATTGGCTTTTTATGTAGTGCTACTCCTAATTTTGTTAGAAGCTTTTGAATCCAGAGAGCTTCGGCAGTAGTAGCGGCGAGGGACTTGAATTTGGCTTCTGTGGAGGACTTCGTGACTGTCCTCTGTTAGCGGGAGCTCCAAGAGACGAGGCTGTCCCCGAGAAAGATGAGGAAACCTATGGTGCTATGACGATCAGCAAGGGAGCCTTCCCAGTCGGTATTCGAGAAGATTCGAAGATCCCCCAAGAGCGCAGCAGAGAAGAAAAGCCCCAAATCGATGGTGGCATTAAGGTACCGCAAAACTCTCTCTGTTGCTGCCCAGTGTACCTCCTTTGGTTTATGCATATGTTGACTTAGCCTGTTGACTGTGTAGCTGATATCTGGCCTAGTAAAGGCCATATACTGTAGACTGCCAATAGTACTCCAAAACTGTGTGACATCTGTATAGTCAGGAGAATCAGGGGGTCAAGGTTATGGTTATGAGACATCAGGGTAGAAAGGGGCTTAGACTGGGTAAGTTTTGTGCAGGTGAGAAGATCCTGGATGTAGACTTTTGTGAGAGGAGGAGTTTAGATGAGGTACAAGTAGCAGTAAATCCTAGGAAGTAGGATAGATCTCCAAGGTCCTTCATAGGAAATTTGAGGAGAGAGACTGTGTAAGTTGATTAATTAAAGTGGTGTTTAAGGCTGTGACTAGGATATCATCCACGTAAACTATGAGATATACTATATCTAGGCCACGAATGTAAGTAAAAGGGAGGGATCTGACTGTGAAGCTTGGAAACCAATGTGAATAAGGAAGGTACTTAGTCGAGAGAACCAAGCCCTTGGTGATTGCTTTAGCCCATAGAGGGCTTTTTTTAACTTGCAAACATAGTGGGGATATTGAGGGTGAACAAAACCTGTATGCTGCTTTAAGTAGACATCTTCCTCCAAATCACCGTGGAGGAAGGCATTGTCCACATCCAACTGCCTAATAGGCCAATTGTTAGAGGTGGCAATAGTTAGAACCACCCTGATAGAAGAAACTTTAATCACTGGACTGAAAGTCTCATAGTAGTCGATTCCATGTATTTTGACCAAAACCTTGAGCCACAAGGTGAGCCTTCCTCCTCTCTATAGTTCCATTTGCATGTTCTTGGTTTTCAAAACCCATTTTATCCCTATTACGTTCATATGTGACTGAAAGGGACGAGTTCCCAAGTTTTGTTTCTGATCAAGGCATCATATTCCGCATTCATAGCAGAAATCCACTCAGGATATTTTGTATCTTGTCTGTATGTGGGTTGATCTGGGATAGGTGGGTGGATGGGGATAAATTTATGGAGCTAAGCCATGGGATGGTCCCATCAGTGCGGACCTTTGCTTTAAGGTGTTGGTTTTAGTTCGTGTGATCACAGGGTGGTGAGGAACAGGTTCAAGAGAGGAAGAAATGTGGGTTTCTGATATAGGTGTAGGAAGAGATAGGGTAGGTGAGATTTCTGAGGAGGTAGAGGTGTGGGTTTCTGAGATAGGTGCAGGAAGAGGTATGGAACTGAGAGTTCCAGTAGTTGTAGGTGGTGAAAGAGGGCTAATAGGGTTGAGAAATTGTGGAGCTGTAGGAAGGGTAGTGGATGTGGTAGTTGTAACAGGAAAGAGAAGTGAATGATTTGGCTATCAGAAGTGGGTAAGGCAGAAGAGTGGGTCTGTGTGTTTTTAGTGGCAAAGGGTAGTTACTTTCCTGAAAAACCACATCTCTTGATATGTACAAACGATGGGTACTGACATCAAGACATAAATATCCTGTAGAGTTTTCTGAGTAGCCCAAAAAAACACATTCTGTGGATCTATAAGACAATTTGTGGTCATTATAAGGCCTTAGGTTTGGCCAGCCAAAGTTACACCCAAACTTTCAAATGAGTGTATGAGGGCTGCTTCTTGTGGAGAGTGTAAAAAGGTGTAAAAAAAACCCAAAGCCTTACTTGGTGTGCGATTCATGAGATAAACAGAAGCCCTGGAAGCATATGACTAGAAATACATAGGTAGAGAGGCCTGAAGAGTAAACATAAACCCTTATCTGTAACATAGCAGATCTTGCTCTCAACGGGACCATTCTGTTGATGAGAGTGAGGGCAGGTGTATCTGTGAGCTATTCCTTGTGTTTACAAGTATGATTCTAGCCCTTGAAACTCACCACCCTTATCAGTTTGAATTTTCTATATAGTGGTCTGAAATTGGGTTTTAACCATAGTACCGAAAACTGGAAAAACCAAAGCCAACATCAGATTTATGCTTCAGAGTAAAATCCACATATACCGAGAATGGTCATCAACAATTAACATTAAAAACCTCTGATTATCATTAAATAGACAGTAAGCTGGCCCCATAGGTCAATAAACAACAGTTCAAAACATCTACTAATTAGATTCAGGGGTAGTGGAGTAGGGCGTGAAGTTTTCCTTTACAACAATCAGTACAAATCTCATTATTGATATAACTAGAAACTGGTAAATTAAACTTGGAGATGATCTATTTGGTGAGGGTGGCACTGGGATGCCCAGGCGAGCATGCCAGATTGTGGAGGGCGCCTTTGTGGTGTAGTTTAGCTGAGGAGTGGTAAGGGTGTTGGAAGGCATTATTATCTTGACAAAACTTGTTAACTGAAAGGAGTTGTTTATTTAACTGGGGAACATGCATAATATTGTTGAGAGCATAAGTTTTATCATCAATACCCAGGAGCTAGAACCTTTGTGTTTAATACCTAGGGAAGAGCCATCACCAAGGGCAACTGTGTCTGTTCCACTGTGTAGCAGTAAAGTAGTAACATTCATTTTGGAGAAATCTCCAACAAAGTGATGGGATGCCACAGTATTAGCCATCCATTCCAATGATGGAGACTTGCCTGTAGCATTAGCCTGCATAGACTGAGGAGGTCATGGCTGATAAGAAAAATTGTAGCGATGGTAACAAGCATCAGCCTCGTGACCCCTCTTTTTGTAGACTGGAAAATTGAGTGCCAGAAGACACTACTGAAAAAAAAAATAAACAACGCCCCTTTAAAAACGGTTATATTGTAAATGGTTTTTTATCATAGGCCGGGCATCTTAAAAAACACTTTGCTTACGAAGAGTTCTTTTTTTTATCGCGCCCAAAGACAAAAACAACGCTTTGTAAATAAGCGTTCTTTATGTAATGTATAAAAAACGCTTCACAAAGGAAGTGTTTTTATGTCTTTGGGCGCGATAACATAAAGAACGCTTCAGTTAAGAAGCGTTGTTTATGCTACTTATGGTCAGCATAAAGAACGCTTCTTAAGTGAAGCGTTCTTTATGTTACCTAAATTATAAACTCTTTTCGCCCTCCTGTGCAGTCTTCTCATCAACCAAATCGCAACTGTTCCGCTACCCACTCTCTGTAAACCTCTCTGTAAACACTCTAAGCTCTCTTCTCAATCGAATCGACTGAGCCCACAAGAAATTACCATCGCCGCCACGGCTCCTCTTCTTCCTTTCTCCCGATACTGCGCACGCCATCTTCAATAATATTCTATCTTCTAATCTCTGCAACCCGGCCAAACTGGTGATGAAGGTAGGCCATTACATGCATGCGTCGATATCGATTGCCTCTTGCTTTCGGTAATTTGCGCGCAATCTGCGAATAGGTATACATATATATGCCTATTCTTATTTTTATATACTCTTTCGATCGATAATTAATTTTTGCAAAATCGCACGAACAGGAACATACATGCCCTGTCACGCACGGCGCCTCCTGGATTCACTCTAGTTAGATCTGCAATAATTTGATAATCCCAACCAGCGAAAGGAACAACATGTGCGCTAGATCTATCGCCTCTATTCTTCTGCTGATGAGGTAATGTTGCAAACCAAACTTGTTAATCAGAAACATACATGCTCTGTTTGTTTGGGATTAAAGGCGTGAAATAAAGTGTGTGTCTGAGAATAATTTTGCATGTAAACCAAACTGTTGCGCACATCTATTGTTGTACTATGTGCTGCTTTTTACTTGCTGGTTGTACAATGGACTTGGGAATTAATGTGTTTATTAGGCGTCAAATATAATGCGTTTCGGCATGCATACAAATATAGCCACGTAGTTATGGCGAAATTTGGTTAGAAATTAAATGGGGATTAAGTGTTTTGAGGCTTTTATATTTTTAAAATATTATTATATATAGTATAACCTAGGGTGCAAATATTAGATGATTATAGGGTGTATTAATTAATTACAAAGACATAGCATTATGGCATGGTCAGCTTGCCTGACGTCCCCTTCCCCATATTGCTTTTGCATTAACATCCACCTAGAAGTTTATCTACGTTTCTACCAATACCAACATTAAACTTTTAAGTTCCTTCACATTCTTCTTAGATTTGTTATCCGGTCAGGCATTCCAATTAACCCTCTAATGTTTTGGAAATATATATTACCACCACTGGGCATATTAGAGACCTCTACTTACAGCTTCTTAATTTCTTGTAGTTATTTTTAGTATCCCTCTACATTTTTTGGCTAGCACCTATGAACCTTCGATCGTCATCAACCTTTAATAAAAAAAATTGAACTCGGACGGGCCCACCAACTTTTCCTTCTCGACCTTCCTTCTCCTTTTCCTTTAGTCACCTCTGACTAGTATGTTATGGAAGCTTCAATAGATCGAACAATCGGAACTGGATAGCACTGAAAACTTTGGGGATGACACAGCTGAATAATGTGGAATTCCGAGATCAGCAGAGACTGAGTGGTATTGATCTTCAGAAACATCACAGAGAAAATCGGATAAAAAGCCAGGCGAATTTGGCAGATGGAGACAGTTGCTGCCTCTGATGAAGATGAAAGTACCGACGATCATGATGATTCTTCTACTGATACAAAAGAGACAGAAAAAGAAAAGCATGGTCCAAAAGAGACAGAGGCAGATACAGATGAAAGGATGAATGAGAACTCAAAACAGAGAGGTTGAAGAAATTGGCTAAAAAGTTAAGTGAGGATGCCACGAAGTAGAGTCCGGTGGCGATTAACGAATTACTGGCCCACTTCATGACCTTGAATGAAGAAAAAAGTTTTCTAGAATAGTTATATGAGGAGGAGGAGAGGAAACTTAGTCGATTATATGGTGGCATTGGGGACTATATGAAGATAAAGTGGTACCAGATTGCCCGGTTGATGAGTTTCATGTCTTATGGATGGATGGAGATGGAGAAGCTAGGCACTTCTCCATCTCCAGTTTCGATTGGATTCGTATCTTCTTTCAGTTTTGAACATCAATAGATCTGAGAAATCTTTAAGCACTTGGACATGAATGTTTGTAGATTTCATGCAGTCAATTGGAATACTAGCCACGCACTGTTGATGTGGGGTGCATCGTATCTTTTATAAAAAACTAGATGAAAGTCCCTTGGCAATTAAAAAGATTAAGAGATTCCCCCTAAGAAGGATCCCCCCTGAGTTTACATGTTAAGGATCTTTAACAAATGATAGCAATAAGTGACAGCTTTTATGCACAATAAGTGACATCTTTTATGTTATACTATAACCATGGTAGAACGCTGTCTTTTCTACTATGGTTATAGTATAACATTAAAGCTGTCACTTATTGTACATAAAAACTGTCACTTATTGTACATAAAAGCTGTCACTTATTGCTATCATTTGTTAAAGACCTTTAACATGCAAACTCAGAGGGAATCCTACTTAGGGGAGTCTCTCAATCTTTTTAATTGCCAAGGGACCTTCATCTAGTTTTTTTGAAAGATACGATGCACCCCACATCAATAGTGTGTGGCTAGTATTCCAATTGACTGCATACAATCTACAGACATTCAGGTCCAAGCGTTTAAAGATTTCTCAGACCTATTGATGTTCAAAACTGAAAGAAGATGTGAATCGAAACTGGAGATGGAGAAGTGCCTAGCTTCTTCATCTCCATCTTCATCCATAAGTCATGAAACTTATCAACCGGGCGATCTGGTACCACTTTATCTTCATATAGTCCTCCATGCCACCATATAATCGACTAAGTTTTCTCTTCTCCACCTCATATAACTATTCTAGAAAACCGTTTTCTTCATTCAAGGTCATGAAGTGGGCCAGTAATTCGTTAATCGCCACTAGACTCTACTTCGTGGCAGCCTCACTTAACTTTTTAGCCAATTTCTTCAACCTCTCTGTTTCTGAGTTCTCATTCATCCTTTCATCTGTACCTGCCTCTGTCTCTTTTGTATCATGCTTTTCTTCTTCTGTCTCTTTTGTATCAGTATAGGAATCATCATGATCGTCGGTACTTTTATCTTCAACAGAGGTAGCAACTATTTTAGTGAATGGAAATTTCTTCTTAGGTACGTATTATGAGTAATTTTGTTTGAATTGGTAATTTAACTGTTTGTGTACTTAATTGCTTTTATAATTCTCGCGTGCAGCTTGTTGATTTCTTCTCAATACAATGACATACTTATTCACAAGCCGATCTCAAGTTTGTCAAGGAGCACACATGTGTTGAAAACACTAAATTGATCAGAAGAAGTCATGAGTTGTAACTATCTTTTCTTTTTTCAAATGGTTGTATTGTTATGAACTTGAACCATTTTTAGTAGTTTGGTTAACTAGTTACAAATGTTGTAGTTGATTGGTACTACACTTAAGCCTGTGTGCTATATAATGCAAACAAAGTACTACTGTTGCATATCTGTTAAAATTCACCATTTTGGTTGATCTGGTATATATAATGCAAACATGTTGTGAATGGCAATTTGTGATCTGTAGCGCGCATTTTCTGTTATGCGCAGGGTAATAAATTGTATAAAAATAAAAATATAAAAAAAGGACCATATAAGAAACGCTTATATGTAGAAGCGTTTCTTATACTCTCGCGCCAAATATCATAAAGAACGTTTATATTAAACAAGCGTTTTTTATGTTCACACATAAAGAACGCTTCAAGATGAAAGCGTTCTTTATGCCTCGTAGATTCCCGCCGCCTTACACACCTTAAAAAACGCTTTAGCAATAAGCGTTCTTTTAAATTTATGTAAAAAAACGCTTACAACGCGTTCTTTAAGAGGTTTGACCATTTGCGTCGCTGGCATAAAAACATTTATAAAACGTTCCATAAGACAAATATAAACTTTATTTATTCTTTTTTTTCCAGCAGTGAGAAGAATAGTTAGATCTACCCCTACCTCTGTTAGATCTACCCATATTGGTGTAGGAGGACTTGCCCCTATCCTCAGTAGAGGAGGTAGAATAGGAAGTGGCATTCACAGTAACTGGAGCAGCAGTGGCAGATTGCTGTTGTTGTAGCCAACTTTCATTTGACAACATGAACTGGTATAACTGAGCTGGGGAGCAAGGATCTGTGCGGGTCAAAATGTTTGAGATCATGGCATGATAATCAGATGGCAAACCATTTAAGATGCAACTCTGAAACTGCATAGGACTGACCATGTGTCCTGTTAGAGCTAGGGAATTAACTAAGGCTTGAGCTCTGTTATAATATGTAGTGATGTTCTCAGTTGGTAGTTTTTTTAGAGCAGATAATTGTAGGTGTAGATTCCCAACTTGAGCGTTAGTTTGAGAAGCAAGGTCTCATGTAAATAACACCAAGCCTGTGCAGATGTCTGCATCCCAACAACTTGACTTATAATGGCATCACTCAGAGAAGCAAAAATAACAGACAACACAAGTTGATCCATCTGGATCCATCGCAAATAAGCAGGATTCACAGCATCATTAATAATTGGTAAAGGACAAGCAAAACTGCCATCAACATACTTGTAAATATCATTTCCACGTAGAAAAGTGGTCATAACTCCACGCCAGATCCAAAAATTCTCTGGTTTCAGTTTGATGAGATTTGTTGTTGTAGATACTATTGATTGTGACAATGTGTGAATCTGTTGTGCAGGGGCTTGAGGGGGGTAGAAACTGGAGGCGTTTGCCCAGATCCACCGCTAGTGGTGTTACAGCTGGGAAGAGAACCGCCATTACTATTGCCGCCAGAAAGAGAACCGCCATTGCTGTTGTCAGTGGACGATTCTTCTGGTGATGGTGTCGTCATTTTAGGTGATAAAAAAAAAGCCAGGCTATAGTAGCTCTGATACCATAGTTAAAGGCGTAAAATAGCTAATGGAACAGTGAAGAGAGGAATGTAAAAATATCTCAATTGTATTTCCTATTATGTGTTCTATACAGTGGTATGTGTATTTATATACACCTGTAAGATTCTAGACTCTACCAACTGTAAATGGACTCTTAATATAAGTGGACTAGTAATATAGACTTGGGCCGAGACTATAAATAAAGCCCAAGACACCTTATGATCCACTATTATTATGGAAAAACTGGCAGAGATGTTGAGCCAATTGGAATAAAGGTTTGAGAATAAGTGTTTATGCAAGACAATCTTATATTTGTATGATGACCAGCAGTATCGACCATGTACAAGTTTTCAATTTCAAGGAAAAAGCATAAGTGGCTTTGCAATAAAACAAATTTGACCATACCACAGAGAGCCGTAAAACTGATAAAGAAGGTTTATTAGACACTAGCAGATATGCCAAGGACCCAGTATGAGCGTGCCAAACTGGTTGGGATTATATACATATCCCGTTTCTCCCCAGCGTTATCTCTAGTCGCTAGATCTATATCTATATAGAAATTTAATTCAATGGATTACGGTTACTTCCACGGAATTTACTGAAACCTTCTTTCAGAGACGATCAAATTATTTCCTAGAGGTTTCAACATGAACACATGATGGGGGTTACTGTAATTGTGTCGAGGCTGAGAGCTACCAAGATCGGTTGCTCATACTTCTCCTTCTATCAGCCATCAGCCTGGCAGCATAGACCTCAATACCAGCATCTGGCCTAGGTACAAACGACTCCATATCTTCATAACCAGTTGAAGGAAAACCAAGAGACATCTCTACTTGGGAGTCTTTTTCAATATGGCTTCTGCTAGTTTCTCCGACATCTTCATTTTGCTTCCCCCTATACCTTCGCCATGCTGCTTGAATAAAGCAAGCTGCCCACGTCCTCCATAGTTGAGAGTAAAACCGTAGCTTATGCTTAATTTCTCTGCTGTGGAGCCCAGGAAATTGCTTCGCAATGAATTTTAAGTCTTCAGCTCTGAGAGAGAAACCTTCAACATTTGACATTGCCTTCACTGTTCTACTAGAAAAGGGAAATGTTCCCCTTTGGCGGATGTCAAGGAGAGCCCATGTGAGAAGCTCCTCGCCACAGAAGTCATTGGGGCCAATCAATGAGGTGCTGTAGGGTGCAGCTTGCCTATGGTCAGTCAAGTAGGAGAAGAGATGGCCTCTAATTACGAAGAGCATTTCAGGCACTGGTTCACCTTCACACACTATGTGCATGCCCTTGGTGTATAATGCTAGCTTCAGTCTCTCACATAGGCAATCAAGTGTCCGGTCATCCAGCTTCTCAAAGAGTGGGACCTGCAATTACAGGGACGGTGTAATTTCATATTTGGTGTAGTTACAGTAACTTGACATATTTTTGCAATCTATATTGCATAACTATCTGCCTAGCTATGAATAAGCTACCTCAAGCTTCTAACTTCTAAATAAGCCTCTGATGACCAGTAAACACAATAGAGAAGTCAAAGCTCACTTGGCGAACAAGGTTGAAGCAGAGAAAGCGTTTAGTTTGTCTCTGAAGATTTGTGGGGAGATCGTTTAGTATCACTTCTTCATCCACTCCTCGAGTAGCCATCCATTTATGCTTGTGGTACTTTCTTATGCTTTGTCTGAGTTCGCTAGGTAGCTGCCTATGGTGCATCCATTGCTCCACATCAGCTTGCTTGATCCTCCACTGTTCCAACCGAACACTCATAGATAGAAGATATCTCTGAAAACAAATGCAGCATGTGAAAATATTAAGGGTATCTACAATAATAAAAGTGGATTCCACCCACCAACAAATATTATTTTATTATCCCCTCTCACAATCTCTCTCATGTTTACCTAGGTTCTCTAAAAAGAGGGTGTCTTAGTTAAGAACCCCTCTCACATCTTCACTCCTCCACCTCATCATTTCTTTTTTTCTTTTTTAACATTATGGGTGGAATCCACACCATTGTGGATGCCCTAAGAAATGGCGCATCAAATCATTGCAGATTCAACAAGGAGAAAGAAAACAGAGAAAAGCAGGTACGTAGACATTAGCCAAAATTTGGTTTATCCTTCGCGTCTTACCTGCATGTTACCTATGAAGAATGCAAACAATACCATCCCTAGAGCTCCAATGAGATATGAAAAGATATTTTCAGCAGTAGATATACTGGTATAGAGATTTTGGCCTTGGGAACTGCAAAACACGAAAAATATCAGCTATATTTCTTTTCCAATCAATGGAATTAAAACAAGAAGTACAAACCCATCTCAACTCAAGGGCTTACATTTTTCTTCCTGTTACCTTAGATTTCGGATTCCCCACCATAGGCAGAAAAAGAATTTGCCAGAGAAAGACCCCGTAGACAAATCCTCTGTGACTAAAAAGCTATAGATTCCAAACTGGTAAAGGTTATTATCCGGATCACATTTCCTGGACAAATTACTTGATCGCAACCAAGCAGCTCGCTGAGGTTCCCATAAAGAACTACAATCAAAGTATTTGTACACACAGGCAGGACTCTCGTCATCACAGGTTGATTTCCAGCAAGCTTCTTGTCTTTGTATTGCCAAAAGGTACCAGCAGTTCCCTGAAACCTGTGTTCAAAGAACCAGTACTTGCTTAGTGGCAAAAATGCTTATAAAAGTAGCCAAGTTTCTTCTGTGCACACTTGGGTTCTTATATACGTTGCAAATAAAAAATCAAAGTACGTCATACAGATCGAATGACAACAAAAGACACCATTGACGTGTAGGTTACATATGAACTCTAGTTTCTCAGTTGAAGATGCTTTACATACATAAAGATGCTGCTGATAAGTCCAACAATTATGCAAATTGGAAACCACAAGGAGAAACGCTAGCGAGTTTTCAGGGAACAATAATAGCCAAATGAGAAGCATAGAAGTGATTGAGCGGAGAACAAGATCTTCTACTTACTGTACTGGCAAGTAGGTAGAACATGAGATTATATGCAGCAGCGGCCCAGGCCTTTTCAGTAATAATACCCGAATCCTTGGCAAATCGCAAGGACAGTGGGTATGCTAACACCAAACGATGGAACATTTGCAAGAGGATGATGAAAATTAAATTTGTCCTTAACCCTGAAGTGGCTGAAGCTGTGAGAGTGGGCAATGTTACCCATATTAAAATCTGAAGATGTAGAAAACAGCAACGAACAGAGTAATAAGCTTTTCCAGTTGATATTACTTAAACAGGTATACAGCGAGGATGATCTACCATCGATTTCCACTGAACAATCGTGGATTGTTATCATGTAAAAAGTATTGCATTAGGAATTCAGCCAAATGAGCACCTGCGGAAGTGGAATGGCCGCAATAAGATCATTCCAGAAGCCGAATCTAAGATACCGTGAAGCAATTTTCCAACGATCAACCACGAGCTCCCCTCTACCAACGGCACGGGACAAAGGAGACACAAAAGCTGTCCTGAACCGAACCAAGATTTGAGCCACATAGAACATGTCCGCAACAGTCCTCAGTAAAGTTAGAACTACTTTTAAGGATATCCCTAACTCGACGCAGATGTCCGGATGAACCTCCGGCAACAGGAAAAATAAGGAATCAATGAAGAGAGAAACGACACTAGCTGTGAAGAAGACCGCATTCCATTTTCGAATGAACTCTCCACCAGGATCCAATATAGCGGGTTTCGACTTTAATGGATGGTTATGTGAGGATCGCTTTTCGTGATGTCCAGAATCCAAATGGTTGATTCTGTCAAAAGCCTCTTGTCGGAGTTCGCTAATATCTGATCCTGCGACGGTTAACCGACTTCCATGCTCGTTGTTATCTTGGATTCTTAAAACACCAGAATTCAACAGTGAGGGGGAAGAAACAGCCGCATAGAGCAAAAGGACATGAATATGGTTTCATGCAAACTTTACAAGGGGTGAAGGAGGACTGACCTGTTGGATCTTCTCAAGAAGCATAACTTCATGACACGATCAGGCAAGAATGCATCAGAGACAGTAGGTGATAAAACACAAGTCAATTTACCCTAGAAACCAAGATTCTCATACAACAACACACGGCGGGTAATCAAGACAACGAGTGCTCTGAAAACTACATAATCGAAGGACAGGTTTTCGTGCTTCGGTCAATTTAAAGGCTCCTTGCTGTGACATGTTAATTCTAAACCTGAAAGAGCGACAACTCATCGGAAAACGACACGGTGCTAAATTTCAAACTTGTTGCATTCTGTATCCATCTTCTCTGTTTTTATAAAAACCACTTCAGCCTGTACCTAACGTCAGGATTAGCCGCCTCCGGGTAAACACCATTTTTGGTGTCGCAAGTAAAGTTCAGTCCGTTACAAGTGGTACGAAAAGCTATGATGATTAAAACCATAGGTCACCCTGTTCATTTGTTGTCTCAATTTGGGCTGCATAGTTAGTTTATTCAGCTGGGTGGTGAAGGTGGTAGCATAGTTTTTTTTATTTTTTTGGTTTGATATATACTGTTCTAGTGATTAAAAAGGTATATATGCTGCTTTCTTATTTTTGTACTGCAATGTGGCTGCAAGTTGATATGGAACTCCTTGAAAGCACGATGATGTAGTGGTGCAATATCTCCACCAAATTGCAGGTTTGACACCTTTTAAAGTTTAAACCACCACCCTTTTCATCGGCGCACCCAAAATTACAAGTTGTGGGGTTTGTTTTAAAAAGACATTAGGTTTATTATTTATTTACAAAAGTTTTATATTTTTATCATGATTTTGAGATTAATATATAGCTTCTCGCAAATTCGACCGTACGAACTGGCTGCTCCTAGTTAGGAGTGAGACAGTTACACATCATCATTTTTTCCAGCTCATCTTCCTACGTGGCAGTATTTTTTCCAGCTCATCTTTCTACATGGCAGTATGTTATCTATTCAAATTTTAATTTCCAAACAGAACTTATCTATCCCTCCTATCTTCCCTAACCTCTCGACGCTCTCTACTCTCCCGCACATATGAACGCTTCTTCTCCCTTTCTCCTCTAATCACTCGACACTCATTAAATAATCACTCAAATGCTCCACGAAGCTCGGCGGATCATCACTCGAACTCTCTCTTCTGCTTCTCTAATTCCACGAAGCTCGCTGGACTGTCTCCCCTGCAAATTGACGCGCTGCTCTTCGATTGCTAACCTTACCAGCGAATCTGAAATCACAACTCCTCACATATGGCTAAATCGCGTGAAGTAGTAATTCATAAGGAGTAAGTTGTTACTAGGAATAATTCATTTTTCTCATGTTACAGTTTTTACTTTTGGTTGTTCGATTTTGAAATTAGGGTTCTTAGTTCACAATCTGTATTCTCCAGTAGCATTATGGTTTTATGCTGTTAATTAGCGATTCTCAGTTACTTTAATACTCATTTTGATTCACTAATTAGTTCTACTTTAATACTCGTTTCAATTTTGCTATGTAGTTTTCTTTTGCCTTATGCTATTTTATGGTTTTGTGTTTACACAGAAAAAAGAGAAAACTGATCTAAGTATGCTGCGAAGGAAGTATACCTTCAGACTTGCTATACATGACAAGAATTTGAGGGTTTGTGATCTTCAAACATCATTGAAGAGAAAGAAGTTTTGAAGCTATATGTACTGATCGTATAACTTCGTGGGGGGATTAACTTTTTGGGGTGGTCATACATTTTAGAACATTAGTGTTTTTGGTACAAGCTAGACAACAACATACTAGCGACTGAATGGTGTGTAATACAAAAGTTTCTAGCACACTTATTTGTTGATTCTCATCTTTTGAAGGTTGCTGAAACCTTATTAGCTCAATGATACATCATATTAGCTTACTGATTCATCATTTTATCTAAATGATTCATTATTTATGTCGACACAAATCAGTTACTTCTTGATTCACCAGACGTATCAAATGATTCATTTGTAAATGTGTATGATACATCACATACCTAAAGCAATATCTACACTAGTAAAATGAAATGATTCATCACATTAGCTTGATGATTCATCATATTAGCTAAATGATTCATTATTTATGCCAACACAAATCAGTTACTTCTTGATTCACCAGACGTATCAAATGATTCATTTGTAAATGTGTATGATACATCACAGACCTAAAGCAATATCTACACTATCGCACTCTTTTGATTCATATATTTAAGTGTTACTGAATGATTCATCAAGTCAGTAAAATGAAATGATTCATCACATTAGCTTAATGATTCATCATATTAGCTAAATGATTCATTATTTATGCCAACACAAATCAGTTACTTTTTGATTCACCAGACGTATCAAATGATTCATTTGTAAATGTGTATGATACATCACAGACCTAAAGCAATATCTACACTATCGCACTCTTTTGATTCATATCTTTAAGTGTAACTGAATGTTATCTAGTCAGTAAAATGAAATGATTCATCATATTAGCTTAATGATTCATCATATTAGCTAAATGATTCATTATTTATATCAACATCTTTGTACTTCATAAAGGCTATGTATGCACTTATTTTTCTAAATCTGGGACTATGGTGACAAGTCTATCACCACCGTGCACGGGATGTGCATAAGAAACTCCTTGAGATTATGTATCTTCATGGATACTCCGAAAAGAATTTATAGCAGCCCTCTTTAGTAACTTTGCAGCTGCAGCTTTTTTTGTCCTTGCAGCTCTTCTGTGTATCTTTTCTGTTGCAGATTTCCATCTATAACAAATCAAATTTATTAACAAAATTCAACGATTAATCATATTGCTTCAACCATGAACTGTTCTCACATTTATGTGTTTCAAGAAGCCTGAATACGTTATAGAAGGAGAAACTTATAGATAAGAGGAGCCAAATCTTAGAATGTATATGTGACAACATGAAACAAGATGTAAATCAAGCATGCCAATATAAATCAGTGACTCTGCATTTTGTATATACTGATGATTCACCACTAGAATCAAATGATACATCATTTACAACAAATGATTCATTAATAGAATAACATCTTTATACTATTTATATCAGAACACGAAATCAAGTACTAGTATGTAAACAATTGAACATTGAAATTTAGAACTAACAATTTTGTCAATCAACTCTGATGATGAAGCTTTAGTAAAAACAACTTTTGTGTTTCATTCACAATCGGTAGTTCAGTATGATCTGATACAATTGACCCTGTAATATCAAATGATTCATTAATATGTATAAATGATTCATTACTATGTATAAATGATTCATTAAGTTTTAAACCGTGATACATCATATATCATTCAATATATGTAAGGTCACACACAGTATATGAAGCTACACAGAACAGAAATCGATTATCATAAGCGCAAGTTCAGCGAAGATTGACGAAGATCTTCTATCGATCACCTTATGATTCAAGAAAAAACCGTAAAGATTGACGAAGATGGAGGAATATGCATATCGATTATCATTATTGTTTAAGGTGAAGGAAGATTGACGATAACCTGCATCATACACAACAATCTATGTACACCTTTCGTCTACCGCGTCTTTCATCAGGTAGATTTTATCTTCCATTGCACTACAAGAACGAATTGCAGCTCACAAACTGATTTCAATGTCATTTCAGCTATGACGTTTTTTATTCAGCTAGATCGATCGATCGAATCCATCTGTTTAGTGGCAATGAAATGCTGTTTTTCTTTCGATTGGGTGAAATCAATTCTGAAATCACGTGAAGGAAGCACAAACTGAGTTCAGGTGTTTGTTTCCACTCTCTGCGTTGATCCTTCTCTGAGATATAAAGTGCTGACATGTAATTTTTTGCCAGCGTGGCATGGGCCTGCACCTAGTATGGAGTGACCGTCCCACACAATCCCGTGTCTGATAGCTTCTAACGTATTTTGTAGACAATAAAATAATAAATATGTCTACTTATGTATTCATTAAAAAGCATTAGATAAAATTATATTATCCACAATTTATAATATAAGAAATAAACAAAATTTTAAAAAATGTTTTTATAAATGATGAAAGAGGGGAAAGAATAGAAAATTAAAATAAACTTGATAAATCTTAAAAAGATTTTAAACCTCAATTTATAGTAATAGAAAAATTGATGTTCGAAAAATATATACTATAAAGTGTAGAATCTTACTTTTGTTAAAACAAAATAAAACTACTTACCATTATACTATACAGATATCTAATAATATTATATTGTATTTAATAATTTTGTGTTACACATTAAAAAGTTGTAGGGTCAACCCACTCTTACATCTTACACTCCTTACTAATGTGTAAAAAGTTAATAAGAAACTAATATTCCGCCACGTCTAAGAAAAAAGTTTAACAGTTAAATCTTATAAATCTTTAGTTTCAATATCTGTTTTTTTTTTCTTCTTTGAAATCTATATTTTGATCATAATTGTAACACCCCATCCAACAACAAACACATAACAACAATCTGCAGTGGAAAATATACTTCATCACATTACTTAACTCGTTGGTGTTACACGCCGTTAACCACCCACGTGGCTAACAAGGCTATTACATAAACATTGTACCGGTCTGATGGACTAAATTCCCGAGCGACTACACATTATTTTCCCTTTCCATTAGCAACAAAACATACACATACCTTCCAACTGTACCGAGTATTTACAAACTGATGCCGATAACAATTTCGGTCTTACTACACCTACTGTATATATACAACTTGAATGATTACCCATGTACAACGACTACCCCGTCCTACTCTCGAACG
The DNA here is from genome assembly GCA_023374045.1 of Limonium bicolor. Classification (NCBI taxonomy): domain Eukaryota; kingdom Viridiplantae; phylum Streptophyta; class Magnoliopsida; order Caryophyllales; family Plumbaginaceae; genus Limonium; species Limonium bicolor. The sequence goes on from CM041781.1 coordinate 278,529,950, forward strand.
GCTTCCAGCTCTTTGTACCTGAAATAGGGAAAAGAAGAGAAAGGGTGGCCCCCGAGGGGCTCAGCACCTTTGCTGGTATGGTAATCCCGCAGCCCACATGCTACCGGGCCACGCACAACTAATTGTCGTCTTAGCATGCGGTTGATTATATTTAAATCATGCATGCAACTGTAAGCACACAACACATAACATTTCGCCTCAATGGGCTCAACAAACGGATAGTACATCCTTACTTGATAAGTCACTCATGGTATTCATTGTCCCTAGAGTGTTTCTCCTCTAATAGAGCTACTTCCTTAATAGACGACAACTACCCATTAATCGGGTTATCCTTAAATGTCTCTTATCACAAACTGGGATTCATATCCATGATCCACATACTCCACATTTTACAACATATAACATCCATCACATAACAACACATAATAACACTTTTCACGTTTCAACGTGCACATAATAACATCGCAATAGATATTGCATTACATCAACAACACATAACATAACGGGAACGGTCCTCTTAGGAACCGACCCAAACATAGTTAATTCACTGGTGAGCCTAGAGAATGATGTCACCCTCATGGTAAGCTCATTATACAACACTCATTACCGTCCTAATAGTCGGACGAGTAACTTAAGTTAAGATGGTTCGGGTTTGGTGACCCGAACACACCACACAAACACATGTTCCCCCTAAACCGATCATAAGTCAGAATAGCTAAGCTTTGGAATAAGCTAATGGGAGATCATAACCCGTGAGGGAAACAACCATAACAGAGAGAAGGGTAAGGCTAAGAAGGATACCCACTCCCAAACAACGCGTGACCGGCCAAACCGGATTCCTCACCACTGTTAGTACATACTTACTTTTAGGTATTAGTTAGAACCCCACTATGGAGCCTATCACATCTACACAACATACAGTACTACAACTGGGTTAAACATACAAGAGAGGTCCTTACATACACACACACACACACACACACACACACACACACAAATATCACATAATTAACGCACGCATAGCCGTGATTAGAACGTCCCATGGTTCGGGTCGTTTAATCCGAATACTGAACTCTCATGTGATCCTAGACTCAGTTAACTAAGATTAACACTTCCGAGGTTAAATGATATCGGAGTTGAACACGCCACATATATGAATTACTGTAAACTCATTTCATGTTTTATCTTACAACGTGGCAAACATACAGAAAACACATTGGCATACAAGTCGGTGTAATCCGGTAGGACACAGGTTGCAAGAAAACCATACCTGTCACCGGAGTCCACTTTATCATGTCCACTTATGTTCCTCGAGCAATTCTCGAACAACTGATAACATTACATGTACTTTTATTAACATTGGGGTAACATGATTGTTTAAAGTCTAATGCTTATAACTTTTCCCCGTTAACTTAGTTACATAACTTCACATTTTTAACTTATTTTACTTTTACATTTTAGTACAACTTTTCCCTCACTAAATTGCCATTATAACTCACTTAACATGTCCTTAACATTCTTATAACATCATTACTTAATAATCACCATTTTTAGACAACTTTTCCTAACCTTAAACAACATTTTTGGCCAAAACAGTGGTATGTCCGAACTTGTGTCCGGACTTCCCAAGTTCGGACGCAAGTCGAGACTCAAAACTGAAAACAGACGCCTCTCCGAACTTGTGTCCGGACTTCGGAAGTTCGGACATGGGTCGAGAAAACTTCAAAGTAGAAACAGGTACGTCCGAACTTGTGTCCGGACTTCCCAAGGTCGGACACAAGTCGAGACTCTGAAAATTTTTACGCAACAGGGCCTGTCCGAACGTCCATGTCCGGACGGATGTTCGGACAAGGCAAAACACTCATTTTCTAAGCCTTTAAACACTTAACCACTTTCCACCAAACTTCTCCTAAGGCCTCCAATTGTATCCTAACATCATTTGGTACACTTATATCCTCATACAACATCCATGAAACTCATTATCTATCACCTTAAACACTTACTCATTTCATACCGAAATTCCTAACACTTATGTTATTTCCTTCTTAGTTTCCAAAGTGGTGTTTCATACCTATGATAACCACTATGCCAACAATGTACAAGTCTTAAATACAATCTCACCATGAATCTTGAAATGTCCCAAAGCATTCTTTTGCATTCTAAATCCTCTAGAACATTGCCTAAGCCCTTTTTACATCTTTAAACACCATAATACATGTTTCTTCCATTAGTTGAACACTTAACCATTTTAAACATTTCCTAACTTACCAAACTCATTTTAAACCCTTAGAACTTCTTGTTTATTACCTAAATTTTGACATGGGTTCTTCTAGCACATTTCTATACCCAAGCACATAGCTTTCACCATTAGACATTCAAGAACACCTAAAATCCACCAAGAATATTCTCACACACAAATACTTAGGTTTTCACCCTTTTACAACCAAAAACACTTAATCATTTAATGCACATTCCTTACACACAAACATATTGTTTTTCCTTCATTAACCATCCAAGACACTCCTCTTCACAAAGAATGTTCTTTACACACATCTAAATCCTTAAACTACACTACATCACAATATAGTGCATAAACTTAAATTGCTTGGCACTTAGGCCCTTAAATAACATGGCTCTTAGGCCCTTAAATTGCATAAACCTTAAACACTGAATTTCCCACATAACATATTGCCTTTAACCTGCAAATACACTCAACAACACATATGCCCCTTTACTAAGCCCTTGAGAGCATTCTTCTAAGTCATTTTCCCTTGGCTCCTTAAATCAATTTCATAAGCAATATAAGCTCATTTCTCCTAAGACTTTAAACCACATTAGGTTAGCACATTTACCTTTTTCCTCACAAACTTCTTTCTTGTTTCCTTGACTAAATTGGCAAGGCTTTTAGTTGCTTGTCAACTTCTAAACATCATACAAATAATATAATGAGTATTCAAGCATTATGCTTCATCTCATTGTAAACCCTAGTTACATATATTTTCTTAACACATTAAGGTAATTGTTTTACCTTAGAATTGGAAGAGAACTTGAATAAGTATCAAGAGAGGACTCCTCCAAACCCGTTGAAGATTGCAATGAAGCTATGGAAGAACAAGAGAAGACACCATTAATGGTGAATTTTCGGACAACACAAAACATGGAGGAAACATTATTTTTCTTTGAGTTTCCTTACCTTGAAGCAAAGGAGAACAATAATATGTGAAAAGGTGAGCTCAAGCTCCTCCCATGGTGATTCCTCTTGGCACCGAAATGGAGCTCTTGGGATTTTTAAAGGATAGAATTGAAGAGCTTGATGAGAGGAAGAGGATGGTGGTCTTAGAATTTAATTTGGCCAAATGAGCTAGGAGATACAAGTGGTCAAAGATGAAAAATAATGGTGGTGTTGGTGTTGCTGTAGCAAACCGTGAATGGAGAGCAAGAAGAGATAGAAGAGAGGTTGAAGACGTGTGGGATGAAGAGAAATGAGAGAATGAAGATTGCTTTTGCTTTTAGAAGATATTTATACCTTAAAGCAAATAGTAACCATTAGTCATCATTTCTTACTTAATAAACTAACATGTTTGGTGACTCATTACTACAAAAACCGGCCCCCATTATGTTACTAAGGGTATTTTAGTCTTTGTTAGCCAATTTAAATTACTTATAACAACATATGTTACAAACTAGCTTATTTTAGTTACTATTCACTAAAACAAGGCACATATATGTGAAATTTTTTATTTCCCATTGATATAGACTTCCAAATGTGATACTATATAGTACACATGTTAATTAAAGAGTAATGATGGACATTTAGCCATTCAAAACTCATTTACAAGACAATTTTTCAAAAACGTGCTTTAAGACTCCTTAAAGCACTTTTTGTGTTTTAACTTGTTTTCAATCTTGGTTTTCTTTGGTAATTGATTTAATATGTTCATTAACATATTTATAAGGTATAGGTATGACCATTAGGTCTTATACAAATTTATCCCAAGCTTAGAGCACATTTTTGCTCTTATTGACTTTAAGGTATTTTGTTGTGTTTTGTTTGGTTTAATTGTCTACCAAGGTTTCCTAAGGACTTAATTAGCCTTATTACATCATAATTGAATATTATTAAGTCTTGGTAGGCTCTTTGGGTCCTAACCAAGTTCACTCCAAGCTTAGAGCATGTTTTTGCTCAAACTGTATCTTAGTGCTTTATTGCATATTACTATGGTTTAAATTGTTCACTGATGTTTCTAAGGCACTTTTTAGCCTTTACGTACCATAGTTTAAATTTTTAACAACATATCAAGGTTTGGGGTATTTCAATAATATACAATGGCAACAGTTTTTTACCTATTATATCACTACTACTAAAGAAACGGCTTATTGCGACGGATTTTTTATGTATTTTGCAACGTATTTATGCATTCTTGGGGCCTATATTAAACCATAACAAAGAGTTGTGTTATATTGTGTTGCGAGGTTCTGTTGCATCGCATATTCAAAGTGTGGTACAGATATAAAATATGTGTTGTCGTAGCTCCCACCACTTTGCCAAGATATCTTAAATGTTGTCACTTGAACATCTCTATTTGTTTTCTCTTAACAATCCGACAACACTCGTGGCTACGCTCTCACAATGCTCAGACAACACTCTCGCAACACTTTCACAACACTTTTTCAACACTCATACAACACTCTCCCATCACTCAGGCAACACTCCGATAACACTCAAACAACACTAATAATGAATAATAAGTGAAAATATAACTAATTTGATTGCAAAATCGAGAAATATAGTTGCATTTCATTGATATCCAACTGCATCCATGTTTGAATTCAAACATAAAACACAATTCATAAAGAGAGTAGTATTTCCAAAAAGACCCAACAAGGATAATGTCTAGAATCAATCAAGGAGCATTGCCATAACACCCAAGTATGATGCTATTGACAAGTTACACTAAGAGTACAACACCAAACCAGAACCTCTAATCAATTTAGGGCAGCTTATAAATGGTGATATAAATGGAACCTAAATTAGTTCAAGAAAATAAAACTAAGAACAACATGTTAACTATACCCTTCTTAAGCCGCTACTAGATCCATCAAGACTTTCAACTTGAGCTTCATGACCAGCACTGCTCTGGCCGAAATCACAAGACTCGGAAACAAGGCTTGCTTTTCTTTTTCCCCTTACAGCTTTTGTCTTACCCTGCCATCTCCTCATGATCCCTCATCAGATTTCTTCCTTTTTGTATTTCCTTCAGATGGTCGTACCTCTTTACGAGCCCTGCCTTTTTCTTTTGGATACTTTATTCCCACCATCAACATTGTCATCAACACTATCCCCACCAGCTACCTTCTTGTTTGGAGAATCGACTGTCAATCCCTTGACAGCTTGTTTGATTCTCTTGCTACAGATCTTGGCAAATTTTTCATTGAAAGAGTATAATGCTTCAAACCGTAGTTGGGTGTTCACAAGAAAACACAATATCAATATCACATTTAAAATTCTAAGAAAGACTTGGGCTTTGTAGCTTACAAAAAATACTAAAGACATGTATGTATAACTCTTGGAGCTTAAGATACATATGTACAGTTCTAAGCAATACATTATAGATGGAAATAAAGCTTTGGAAATTAGCAGTCACTAGCCAAATCATCTAATAAATTATCCTCAATATAAGCCAATTGGAAGGTCATTCCAAAATTTTAGAGCAACGATACTCATCACACTAGCAGAGCGGAGTGGTTGAATGTGAGGCTACACACAAGCATGGAGTTAAAGGCCACAAAATAATTGGCTATTGTTCTATCAAATAAACATTTCAATAATAAAATCAAAATTTGAAAAAAGTGTAAAATATTGTTATTCTTTCAGAAAATAGGTTCTAGTATATGCTACTATTTTAACTCTAATTACAACGCTTCCCTCATTAGAGTCAAGGAAATAAGATTTTAGTGGCCCTAACCTTTTTAAAATTTATGCAAAAGACTTATAAAGGTGACTTGTTAGTTGAGAATCAGTATTTCTTTACACAACAGACAAATAGTCATCAATGAAAGTACAAGGCCAATATTATTCTACATATGGTCCAAACTTGATTATTTCGAACCCTTTTTGTCTAATCATTCATTAATCCATGATGGCCCTAACTGAGCAAAGTGGCTCAAAACATCAATTTGTTGTATAATCTGTATTGCCCATAGGATAAATCTGATCAAGAGTTAATCACGAAAGAGTGTTAGGATATGTATTTTATTCATTTTTATTTTTCTGGTATAGTATTGTATTAGGTGATATAAATGTAATCTTCTAGAGTGTATCTAGGATTTCTTAAACTGTATGTTACTCTATTACTTTTATTTCCTTATCCTCCTGTTACATACTAGACTATATAAATAGTTTATTCCCTCTGTACTGCGAGATATCTCATTTTCATTCAATAACAAGTTATGATATTCTTTTACTCTCTTTGTTTTCACATGGTACCAGAGAAACTCCTGGAAATGTCAAAAATCGACACGAAATCAGAGAAACCCTAAATCACGATACTGGAATTATTTCTTCTTATTCCACGCCATGTCTGGAGAAGATACGAAAGAAGTGGAAGAAACCAACGACAAGATGGAGAAAGGGAGAAACAACGTCGATCCTGAAGAGCAGAAAGGAAAAAATACCGTCGATCTTGAAGAATAAAGTTTCTTCACAAAACTCACCCCAGAAGAGGAAGAATTATATACTCACCCTTCTGATAATCCCAGAATCATCCTCGCATATAAGTTCAACAGATCTGGATTCGCCAAATGGAAGAGGTAGTTCATGGTTGGTTTAATTTCCAAGAGCAAATTAGGTTTTGTTACTAGCACAACAAAACAGTCAGATTACAAAGGAGCCAAGCAGAAAGTATGGGACCGAACAAACGGGATGGTTATAGGATGGCTATTCACGGCATTAGAGGATTCGATTAGAGAATCCGTGATGTACCTTAAAACCACCGTAGAAATATGGGCAGATTTGGCAAAGCGATTTGAGAACCCATCTGGAACCAGACTCTACGCGCTAAAAAGAGAGGCGCACGAACTCAAACAAAGTAATTCCTCCATCAATGAATATTACACCAAATGGGTTAAGATATGGAACGAAGAAAATGAGTTGATTGAAATTCCTCCCTGTTCGTGTGGTTCTTCAAAAGCCATCAGTAAGCTTCAAGAAAACCAAAGAGTTCTTGAGTTTCTTATGGGTCTGACCGATTCTTACAAAGCAGTACGAAGCAGTCTTTTGTTGATGAAACTGCCCTCCATCGATCAAGTTTACTCTGTTCTGAGAGAGGAAGAAAGCCACCGACATGCTCAGAAGAATTGGAAGAGCGATGAAGAAACTGTAGCTTTTGCAAATTCCTTCGCGAGTCGGGGTACTCAAGGAAATGAGTCTAGGGCAAAGAAAATTGAAAAAGAAAAGAGCAAATGCTCACATTGCAAGAAAAATGGGCATTCTGTGGAGAATTGTTACTAGCTCGCTGGTAATTTCCATACCTACTAGAAGCATAACCAGACCAAGGAGAAAAACAATTTTGCCATAGCAACTTTCAACCAACAGGAAATGAGTCTGACTGAAGAAAACAACCAATCTGTTCCTGGAATGTCTGAAACCCAACTCAAAGCACTCGTGGCCTATCTCAAGAATCAAGAAACTACAACTTCCAACAATCAGCAGATGTGCATGACCTCATACTTGAGGAAAATTGATTCAACACACAATGAAGAAACTGATTATCAATATCAGTTTTCAGGTAAACCTAAACCCTCAGCTTACTCAACTTCAAATTATGATAAAATGAATGTTTCTGATATAACTATGGAGAATATATGGATACTTGATACCGGGGCCACAGACCATGTCTGTGGCAACAAATATCTGTTTATGAGCAATTACAAACCTTGTTGTTTTGAAGTTGTGATGTCTGACGGCCATACTGGTATTATTCAGGGTATAGGAAGCATTAAAATAAGAGATAAACTGATTGTTAATAACGTGTTGCATGTTGATGCATTTAAGTTTAACCTTCTGTCAATTAGAAAGTTGCTGAAACAATTTGCTGCTAGTGCTCTTATATTACATGACAAATGTGTTTTGCAGGACCTTGAAACAGGAGAAAATATATTGTTTGGCATTTTGTATCGTGGTCTTTATGTGCTTGATTGTAATAATTTGAATACAGCTGTGAGTTTTACTTCTTATGTAAATAAGAAATTTCCAAATCTTGAAAATGTTAGTGAGTGTCCAAAACTGATAGGAAATGTTAATGATGTTCGACTTTGGCATAATAGATTGGGGCATGCCCCCTTGGAAAAACTGTCTAGACTTCATTTGTTCAAAAAGAAAGAGATACCAAATATTTTTGTTTGTGATTCTTGTCACAAAGCAAAGGCTCATAGAATTCCTTTCAAGAGATCTAATACCTATAGCAAAGACTTGTTTGACCTTATACATATAGATGTATGTGGCCCCTTTAATACTCTTACTTATGATAACAAAAAATATTTTTTGAGTATAGTTGACGACAAGTCTAGGGCTCTTTGGGTCACCCTTCTCCAAAATAAATCTGAAGCTTTCAAGTTCATCAAATTTTTCATCATCATGATAGAGAGGCAGTTTAATAAAAAAATCAAAATCATAAGATCTGATAACGCTTTCAAACTAGGCTCATCTAATGAGGGAAAATCCTACTTTAATAGTCTTGGTATAATCCATCAAAAATCCTGCCCACATTCCCCTCACCAGAATGGTATAGTGGAGAGAAAACATCGATACCTTATGGAAACATCTCGTGCCATTTTCTTCAATTCTCACCTCACCTTGGAATTCTGGGGGGAATCCATTCTGTATGCAACTCATATTATTAATAGACTTCCAAGTACCTCTCTTGAAGGAAAAACTCCATAATGCGCCTCCAGATTATAGCTATTTCAAAGTCTTTAGGTGTTTGTGCTATGCTTTAAATCTAGGAAATAACCTAGGAAAATTTCATCCTAAAGCTATTCCCTGTGCTTACTTAGGGCCTGCAGAAAACCAAAAAGGGCACAAGCTTCTTAGACTTTCTGATCACAAAATCCTTCTCTTGTGATGTTACTTTTCATGAAACAACCTTCCCATTCCAGAAACTCACACCACAAATTCCTTTTCCTCATCTTACCGATAGCATCTCCCAGAACACTGAAACAACCATCGACGATGATTATATTTTCCCACATCTACATGAAAAAGTTGTTTCAGATTCCATCACCTCACAACAGATCCAAAACACCAATAACACAAAAAATGTCACTACTGATAAATACCACCACTCTTCTACTGCTACTGATAACCACCACCATTCTTCTGCTGCTACAGATAACCTCAACCAAACTTCTACATCCCACACAGAAACTAGTCATCCATAACCTGTTGAAAATATTACTCGTGTAGGAAGTGAAGATACAAACCTGAGAAGATCTTCCAGAATAAGGCAATTGCCCACTCATTTGCAAGACTATCATGTTTATACTAATGTGGCAAATCTTGATACCTTCACTGAAATCATATCTGATAGAATCACCAGACATAGTACTCAAACCCAAAATAGTAATCCACCTGACTATTTCAGTTTGACAGATAAGATCCCTACCACATCTTTTTCCTTCTCCACCATCATAAATAAAGATAACATAAGCAAGATCCTTGAAACTCAAGAAGCCTATCTTAGTGATAAATGGATCCAGGCTATGGATAAAGAATTATCTGCCCTTATCAAAAATAGAACTTGGGACTTAGTTAAGCTTCCAAAGAAGAAGAAAGCTATAGGGTGCAGGTGGATATATAAAACAAAACTAAAAGCCGATGGATCCATAGAAAGACATAAGGCTAGACTTGTAGCCAAAGGATTTAACCAACATTTTGGGCTTGATTACACAGAAACATTTTCCCCTGTTGTTCGAATGACAACCATAAGAACCTTGATTGCTATTTCTGTTAAAAAGGGATGGCATTTAAACCAATTAGATGTTAATAATGCATTCATCCATGGTGACCTTAATGAAGAGATCTACATGCAATTGCCTAAGGGTTTAAAAATAGATGGGAATGTAAATGCTTGCAAACTGAGAAAATCATTATATGGGCTTAAACAAGCCTCAAGGCAGTGGTTTGCCAAGCTTAGTGATTTTCTCATGTTTATAGGGTACACTCAATTTGAAAATGATCACTCACTTTTCTACAAAATTTGTAACAACAAGTTTACCTATCTAGCAGTCTATGTAGTGTGTTGTTAACTGGTAATGACTTGAACGAAATAAACATTGTGAAAGATTAGTTAAACAAAGAATTCTGCATAAAAGATTTAGGAAACCGAAATTTCTTCTTAGGTATGGAATTCCTTCATCATGATAAGGGTCTGATTATTTCTCAAGGGAAATTTAGCTTGGAGCTTTTAAATGATTATGATGTACTTCATAGCAAACAGACAGCAGCTCCTCTACAACTGGGTTTAAAACTCAGACCCAATGAAGGAAAGGTGTTGGAAAATCCTACAGAATATAGGATTCTGGTTGGTAAGATCAATTTTCTTACTCACACCAGACCTGACTTGGCTTTTACTGCACAACTGTTGAGTCAGTTTCTTTAAAAACCCATAGACATTCATTTATCCGCTGCCATACACACATTAAGGTATATAAAGGGGACTATAAACTATGGTATTTTGTTGAATAACAATTCTGATTTCTCTTTGACTGCTTACTACGACAGTGATTGGGCAAGTCACCAGAAGGTCAATTTCCGGTTATTACATATTTCTTGGTGGCTCACCCATTTCTTGGAAATCAAAGAAACAGGGATGCATATCTCTGTCCTCTACAGAGGCCGAATATAGGGCCATGAAAGTTGTTACAGCAGAGCTAGCATGGCTTAGTAGATTGATCAATCAGATTGGCGTGCACAGCATTACTCCAATCCCACTTAAATGCGACAACAAATCTGCAATTTATATAGCCAAGAATCCCGTAGCCCACCAAAGGAAAAAGCATATTGAAGTGGATATTCACTTCGTGAGACAGATTATACAGAATGGTCTAATATCAGTTCATTATGTTCCCATAACAAATCAAGTAGCAGATTTTCTGACAAAGACGCTACCAGGCAGAAACTACAGAGGGATATTGAAATACATAGGTTTATTTCTCTTACAAGATGCAACTCCACCAGATGAGTTCCAACTTGAAGAGGAGTGTTAGGATATGTATTTTATTCATTTTTATTTTTCTGGTATAGTATTGTATTAGGTGATATAAATGTAATCTTTTAGAGTGTATCTAGGATTTCTTAAATTGTATGTTACTCTGTTACTTTTATTTCCTTATCCTCCTGTTACATACTAGACTATATAAATAGTCTAATCCCTCTATACTGCAAGATATCTCATTTTCATTCAATAACAAGTTACGATATTCTTTTACTCTCTTTGTTTTCACAAAGAGAAGGCGCTGGAAAGGCACCCTAAAATGTTGATCATGCTACTGATTAATATTTAAATCTAATACGGTGGTTTTTGATAAGCTTTTCTTCAATTTCATCTCATATGTTTCGAATTCTCTCAGAATGAGTGGAACTAAACTACAAGGAGAAAAGAAGAATACATTGTGTTTTATTGTTATGGGCAATACAACTGATCTTATTACAGAGAGAGTGGAGTTTACAAATAAATAATCAGCTACCTGGCTAAAGCCTCGCTCCTATCAATGACTATATAAGTTGTACAGAATTGACTAATTCTAGACTAATACTATAAAGCTAGAGACTTAACTAAGTGCAGTATTAATAATTCCAACACTCTCCCTCAAGACAATGGGTGTGAGGAAAAACTTAAGTCTTGATGAAGAATGTGCGGCTTAATTTATCTCACTCCTTCTGGTTTTTGGTCCGAACCATTAGGACCAGTCTGATGAAGGAAGCTTTGGTAGTTTTTAGCAGTAACTTGTTTTGTAAGGATGTATGCTAATTGGTGAGGTCCTGGAATATGTTCGAGCTTGATCAAACCCTCTTGTATCTTCTCTCTAATTAGGTGACAATCCAAGTCTATGTGCTTGGTCCTTTCATGGAAAACTGGGTTCCTCACTATGTAAACTGCTGCCTTGTTATCGTAACTCACCTTAATTGGTGTCATTCCTTCAACTCCCAATTCATTTATCAGCCTAAATAGCCAAGTCAACTCAGTAGTGACTCTATGAATTGATCTATACTTTGCTTAAGCCGTTGATAATGTAATAGTTAGTTGCTTCTTTATTTTCCAGCTTATAGTTGTTACTCCCAAGAGTATTATGTACTCACTCACTAATCTTTTTGTTAAGGGACGGTTGGCCCAATCAGCATTGCAATAGGCCTTAAAATCCATATTAGGTTTATTGTTGAAGAAGATTCCTTCATGTAAAGTTCCATTAATGTAGCGAAGCACGTGTATTGCTGCCTTCTAATGTTCAACTATTGGATTCTAGAGGAACTGACTTAGAAATTGCACTGGATAGGCCAAATCAAACCTTGTGTTGGTGAGGAAATATTTTGCCTATTAACCGTCTGTAAGAAGTGCTATCTTCAAGAGGCTTGCCGTGATTTTGCTTCATCTTTTACCTGTTGGTAAAGGAACAACTACAACAAAAGCTTAGTAGGGATATACTCATTTAATAAGCCTTGTGTCATTTTTTCTCTATAAAGGAATTCCATTTCTAGGAAGTAGTTCAGCCTTCCTAGGTCTTTTATTTTGAATTCTGCATTAAGTGCAGTTTTGATTCTTGATATTTCTATGTTGTCGCTCCCAGTGGCAAACATGTCATCCACGTAAATTTCTAAGAAAGTCCTCGAACTACCATTGAACTTAATGAAAAGAGAAAAGTCATATTTAGATTGAAAATAACCATGATTTTGAAGGAAATCAGACAGCTTTTCATACCGTTTTCGTGATGCTTGTTTTAGCCCGTAAAGCGACTTATGACTTTATTTTTGTAAACCTCCTTTAGTCCCTCTGGCATCTTCATATAAACATCCTCTTGCAGGTGTTCATGAAGGAAAGCGTTGTTAATATCCAACTCATTGAGTTCCCAACCTCTCTTGACTGCGACAACAACTAGAGTTCTGATAGTGGTCATCTTTACCACTGAAGAGAAAGTTTCCCAATAGTCCTCTCCATATCTTTGGTTGTATCACTTTGCTTCAAGGTGTTCCTTGTGCCTTTCTATGCCCCCAATTGCTTTTAACTTCATTCTAAAAACCCATTTGCATCATATGATTTGTTTCCCTTTGACTACATCAACAATAGACCAAGTGTCACTATCTTGTAAAGCTTGGAACTCCTTCTGCATTGCTTCAGTCCAGCTGAGATTTTTTATTTCTTCTTTATATGTTTTTGGCTTAGTGACATTGTTTAATTGCAGCAGTGTGGAATATGACTGAGTAGACAAGATCTTAACATTGAAAGCATTAGTTGGTTTAAGATTGGTAATAAAATCACGCAAACAGTTGGTTTCATTACCTGTTTTCTGTAATCTTTCATGGATAATTTGACTATAAGTATTTGTTTCAGGTATTTCAATCTTACCAAGAAAGTACTCACCCAGGTAACTAGGAAGATGTTTGTCCCTACCTAGTTGATCTTCTTAGTGGGACGGTCTCATCTTCTTGTTCTGTTGTTTGTTCTTCCACTCCTGATCTGTGATCTTGTGTAGTTTCTGTTTGCATTTGAATTTCATCGTCTTCGCAGTAATCTTGTGAACGATACTGTATTTCACTATTGGCTTGACCTCCTTAAACTTCTTGATGATTAAAAGAACCATCGTTGTTTCCTGCTCTTAGGGGAAACTCCTTCTCATCGAAATCCATGTCCTTGCTAGCTATCTCTGTGTGGGTTTCCAAATCAAGGGCTTTATGTCCTTTCTTATTTTATGCTAAACCCAGATAAACGCAAGGAGTTCCTCTTGATTCAAACTTTCTTGTCTTTCTTCCAACATGAGTTCTAAAGCACAAGCAACCAAATGTCTTAAGCAAGTCATAATCAGGTTTCTTACCATAGAGTTTTTCATAGGGAGTCTTTCCATCTATGGCCTTAGATATAAGTATGTTAAAGATGAATGTGGCATGATATATACAATCCCCTCGGTATTCTATACTGAGATTAGCATGAAAGTATAGAGCACGAGCAGTTTCAAGAAGATATTTGTGTTTCTTCTTCACAACTCCATTTTTGTTGTGAAGAGTAAGCATAACTAGTTTGATGAATGATACCATTTTATCTAAAGAATGCAACACCTTCACTATTATTCCCTATAGCTCAAAGGCATTGTCACTCCTTATAACTTCAATCTATGTATCGAACTGCATCCCTATCAGTTTTATAACGTAAGTGAGTATATAAAAGTCATCTAATTTATTCCGCAGCAAGTGAATCCATGTGCTTCTACTAGCTATAGTCATCAACAAAGGTAATGAAGTACTTATTTCCATCATAAGTTGGGACCTTAAATGGTCCACATACATCAATATGAATCAACTCAAGACATTTGTTGATTTTTATTACAGAATTAGGAAAGGGCTTTCTAATAGAGCTAGCCCTATAACATATATCACAAGCTTTATGGCTTTCAAGTTTACTCCCTTTCTTAGATCTAACATTGACAATTTCTTATATGGGACGTAACCTAATGTATGATGCCATAAGTTGGCATCATCTCTGTTTTATTTCAACAACATTGTGGCAAAAACATTTCTATACAATCAGAATTAACCATAGAAACATGATCTAAACTGTCATCACGCATCAATTATAATCCATTTTCAGCAGTTCCAATTGTTAAACACTATTTTGCTTTTTGGCCCTGCACACAACAAACAAGTTCTTGGAAAATAAAAAGTTGTTTAATCTGTCCAACCATTTTCTTGACGGATATCAAATTTAACTTGATATTTCATTGTTTGTTCACAGTTTGCACATGCCCATCTGGCATTACAATCTTACTAATTTCAGTCAACTCATGCAAGTCAATAAACAAATCTTCAGTCCTGCACTTGTGCTCTAAAGCACCAAAGTCAATTATCCATGTATTTGATTGAACTGTGTTCGATTTTCTAGTAAGGAAAAATGAGCAAAAAGGGTAACTTTCAGACTTACCTGCAAGACTGTAGTAGTTTTCTTTGGAGGAGCTTTCAGTGTGCCCTTTCTGCTCGCAACATTGCATTCAACTGCTCAATTTCTCGTGGAGTTAATCCTGATGTAACACCCCGGATTTTCTACCAATTTTAGTCAATTATTTAACAATTTTAATTTAATATTTAGCAGCAGAATTAAAAGCTAATCTGGAGTATCACTGCATCACTCGCAATTAAACAAGTGCTAAGGCCTAAACAATTACTTACTAACAAACCCTTATCATTAATAAAATAAATACAACACCCATAATAACAATGTCATAAAATTACAAAAGTCTCAAACCTAAAATAAAATTTCATTATAAATAACCAGCCTATGTGGAGTCATCTTCCTAAACCCCAAGGAAATCATCAACACATGTGATAGAAATTCAAACAAACACACAAAGAGCCATCATAAAGTCAAAGAAATGTGTAAGCTACCACTACACTCTAAAAAAAATATTTTTTTTTCTTTTGAAAACCATTTTAACTATATAACCACACAACATACAAATTATTTCAACAATATAAACACACAACCATAAAATTATTATAGAATACTCCATGTTTAGTTCCTTAATAAACTCAAAAATATAATAGTCAGTTTAATTTAATTATCTTCCTTGTACCAACACGCAGCTAGGAATCCAACTCACCACTAAATTCTTAAGTGTGCACACCCCCAAAAGTACAAAAGACTAAGGTGTGGAAATATGCTTAATTGTGTCCTAATGTGGCCCACAGTATCTCAAAGTAACGCGTCCTAATGCGGCCTGCATTTATCATCTCATTCATGTGTCATAATACGACTCACATGCATATGGTCTATTCTTCCTTAAAATTCTTTAATCATTTTTATTGTTCACCATATAATCTCATCAAAATCCACGTATCATGTCATCAATCATCATGATTAAATAATTCCATTTTTCACATAATCATCTCATGATTCAACAACAATTTCTCATTGATCTCTTCATTAAAAATAATAACCAAATATCCACCAACGTCCACCATAAAATACACCGCATGCTTAAATAAATTCAATGATCATTATCATAGACAATTCAATCACAAAAAATAGTCACACACAAATAAAGTTCACAACCATTGCAAAAAGAATAATTATTTTACAAAGTTAATAAAACTAGTGAACGCGGTAACTTACCTTGTATTTAGCTATGATTTGCATCCACAAACATAAAATTAACTACTACTCGTTCAAACGTTAGGAGCGCTGCTACTATGCTGCCGCCGAATACTAATAGAATTTGATCCCCCCCTTTACTTTCTCTTTGCGTGCGACAGGCTGGATCTTCTTCTTCTTATTGTTTTTATTTGTGTTCTCTGTGTGTATAGAAAGTAACAAAGGTGTATATTTGATGGTAAGGTGAGGATGAGCAATGTATATATATTTGTCTCTGAACCCGAGAGAAAATTGAGAGGAAGGAAAGCAGCAATATCTTGTTGTCCGACTCAGAGAAGGATGCAAGAGAGAGATGATGTAATACCCCCATCCCACATCGGGATATGAGTAGTAATGTGAATGGTTTATAAGAATACATATGAGTTGAATACAACAACAAGGCCTTCCACTTTAAGACCAAGTGAGGACAAAGGCTTAAAAGTGGCTAGTTTTCAAGCCGGAATGGCTTGGGCCCTAGGTTATAGGGCAGTTGCCTATATGGGGTGTTACTAGTGGTATCAGAGCAAAACCGACTAGAAAATAGGTTAAGAAAGATTAAAAAAGGAAAAATTTGTATTAGAATTAAAATTGGACAAGCCGTCTTCTGGGGGTAAATATATTCTTTAATGTGATGCTTTCTTTGTTTTTAATGCGCGTTGTGATATTATGTTTGTTGATAATTGAATCTTTTTATGCTTGAGATGTTGAAGTATTGATTGAGATATATGTTGATTGAGATATAAGTTGCCACAACGGCATGAGTGATGATTATGGATATGAGTAAAAGTTGATGAGATTGATATGTTGAGAGCCTACGATGCTCAAGTGATTTTGTTATGAAAAATTCCTTACATTGAAGGATTTATTGAATGAATGTTACATGATTGAAACTTCATAATGAATTATTTCTAATTAGGAATGATAAATAATTTATCTAAATAAATTATAGTCCTATGGTTACGAACTTTGGTGAGATTTCTTGCAACTCAAAATCTTATCTAATTGATCCTCATTTCGAGTCTGGTTTGAGATAATACGAGTTTATTACGAGGATGTAATATTCTTTTAAGGGAGGTAGACTGCAATAACCAAATTTATTATGGTTAGTGATATGATATAAACCTTAGTGTAAAGTAGCTATAATTGATTAATTATTAAGTAGGACCATTGGTTAGTGGAGTGAGATCAAGCTTCGGGGACGAAGCTTTATTTTAAGGGGGGAATAATGAAATACCCCTAAATTTTAAAATATATTTATTTTCTAGTTCACGAGTATATTATATTGTTTGCGAGCATATTATACAGTCTTTAATAAAGATAATACATTTAATAAAATAATCTGTTTTAAAAACTATGGTAGTTGTGATTTTTATCTTCATATTAATTATCTTTGTATTTCTCTAGTTAACTTGGTATATTTATTTATTTAATGAAGTTATAATAATAATTATATGATTCAAATAATACCGTTGATTCAAAATATATCTATTATATAGTTTATGAATATATTATACTATATACGACCATATTATATACTAGTATTTAATACATTGTTTCAATAAAATAACATGTTTTAGAAAGAAGTCAGTTGTGATTTTAATGTAGTAGTAATGATCATCATATTTATCTAGTTAGTTGATATATTTATTTATTAAAGATTAAGTTATAATAATTATGTTATGATATAAATACTACTAGGACTTTACCACATTAAGTAAATCATTTTTAAATTGATTTTACCTTTTGGTATTTCCTTGTTTCATTTAGTTAATAATTTATAACTTTTCACATTTCCAAATTTATTTAATAAGAATACTTTTAACCTTCCATATTTCCTAACCATTGGTTTTTTTGTAATTTATTTAACTAGTTTAATTTGAATCCATTAATTAATTTGATTGGTATTCCCTAGCTCCGTTGGTTTTCCTGTGGCTTCCTATAAATTGAAGTCACCCAGTTCTTTTATCAGTGCACTACCACCCTCACTTTGTCATCTCTCCCGAATATCTTTACAAAGTTCTGCATCTCTCTCACTTTGCTCTCTCTCTCTCTCTCTCGCTCTCTCGGTACTCTATTCCTCCCACAGAAAAAAAACCCTCACTCCTGCTACCCTCTGTTGCGTCTTCTCTTAGCCAGTAGAGTAAAGGTAAATTTTGTCTCTCTTAGTTTTCTCTCTCTCTATTTTCTGTTGTACCAAAAAAAAACCTCACTCACGCAAACCCAAATGAATAAAAAACCACGGCTTACCTCACAAACTAAAGTACAAAAAAAATGGAAATTCTCCCTCTTTTGTCTACCTAGCAAACCGATTTTTATGTTCAACTTTACACTATTTGACACAATGTTAATTTTAATACGCGTTTTAATTGTATTTAATTTATAACGACATTCTGTATATTATTTTATATTGTTTATATTTTAAGTAGTTATTATGAATAATTTATCTAAAATTGAATTTAGATTGTCCGGGTATCTGACGAATACCCGATATATTATATTTAGGCTCCGAATAGGGAGCGAGGAACAGTAATTGAGGTTGTATTTGGTTGTGCGGATTGCTTCTAGATTCCAGGTAAGTTACTGCGTTCACTAGCTTTGTTTAACTGCGTAAAATAAAACTTTTGTGGTGATTATGATTGTTATCTGTGAGTGACTATTATTTTTGGGAACGAATAATTTGTGATAATGATTATTGAAATATTTAAGTGTGCGGTTTATTATATGTTGAATAAATGGGTATTATTTTTTTTTAGAGGAAAGATTGATGAGAAAATATTAATGATATGATTATGTGAAATTGTAATGATTATTGTGGCATGATTGAATTATGGTGGATTTTAATGAGATTATAAAGTAAATAATAACAATGAATAAAGGGAATTATAAGAAAGATTATACCATGGTACATGTGGGCCGTATTAGGACACATGGATAAGATGATATATGCGGGCTGCACTAGGACGCATAAGTTTGAGATACTGTTGGCCGCATTAGGACACAGTTAGCCCTAGATCTACTCCGTAGTCTTTTGAACTATTGGGGGGTGTGCACACTTAAGGATTTAGTGGCGAGGTTGGATTCCCGGCTGCGTGTTGGGGTCCGGGTTACAGCTGCGTGTTGTACCCAAATGTGAGAGATGTTGTTTTGTCCTGGCTGCACGTTGGGACAAGGAAGATAACTTAATTAAACTGGATATCCATTCTTGAGTTATTGAGGAAGCAAATGTGAATATTATACAAAGTTTGCTTTATGCTTATGTGATGATTGTATGTTGGTGCATTGCAATATTGTAAAATTGTTTTCAAAGAGAAAATGATTTTTACGTAGTGAAGTGGTAGCTTACTCAAATTTTCTGACTTTATCGTGGCTCTTTGTTTGTTTGTTTGGATTTCTGCCACAGGTTCTCATAAAGTTTAAGGGCTGGGACGACGACCCGCTAGACTAAGTATTTAATGAATAATTTTGTCTAAATTTTGAGACTCTCTTGTTGAGGACTGTTATAACTTTAGCGGTTTCCTTTTATTAATAATATTGGTTTGGATTATTTAAATGTTGGTTAAAGCCTTAGCACTCGTTAGTTGCGAGTGTGGATAATAGTCCGGATTTAGGATTTATTTCTGCTGCGTATTAATATCCAAGCTATGTTGTTAAATAATTGACCTAATAAAATGTTAGAAAATCCGGGGTGTTACAGATGACTGGAGTGATAAGGAAGATAGAAGACTAAATTCGCAGAGAAAGATCAGAAAGATGGCAGCCTATATGTCGCTAGTCAAAAGGTAAAGACACTAGGGCAATGTGATCTGGAACGAATATGAACTAATTTAATTAATGAAGGTAAACTATTTAAACTTAAACAGAAAACTAAAAGTTAGAAATTACGGAAGGTTAAAAGTTGTCTATTAGATAAGTAGAAAATACATAAATTTAAAACTAATTCATTAGATAAAGTTGAGAAACACCAAAGGATAAACCTGATTAACTAAAATTGACTTATTTAATATAGTAAAATCAATAGTAGTATTTAGATCATATCATTAATATTATAACTCTGTTATAACTATATAAATATACCTAATTAATCAAAATAAACATGAGGAACATTAATAAGACAATAAAATTACAACTGACCTATTTTAAATCGTGTTATTTACTAAAATGAATGCTCTTTAGTAAATAATATACTCGTAACCTACATAATGTATGTACTCGTAAGATATTTAATATACTTGCAAAACTATAATATAACCTCGTAAGATATTTAGTATATGTGCAAACTATAATATATACTCATAATCTATTTTATATGCTTGTAAATTATATAATGTACCCATAAACTAATATATAGTTGCAAACTATGTAATATAAAAATAAACTATATGATATATATTTGAAATTTATAGGTAATTCAACTGAGGTTTGTATTTGATCTTCGTTTCTCCTTTCTTTGAATTCTTCCTTTGAGATGCCGGTTCCAGCGACAAACTTGGTTTTACTTTCCACCATTCTGGGTACTAGACAATTATAAAGCAAGTGCATCTCTTTTGTCCCCAAGTACCCACTGTGTGATATTGTCCGCTTTGGCACGCAGGCCGCATGATTTTGTACTCGAGGTATCCTAGCCCCAAAATGCGTCACAACAAGGAGAGGTATCCCCAAATGTTTCGTTTTTCACTCCGATCGATGTGAGAGTTAACCCTCGCTGGGTGTTACACTCCACCCCCTTGGAGCCCAGTCCTCACGCTGGTCACACTGGCACATTGATCTAGGTCTGGCTCTGATACCATACTGTAACATCCCCAAGTATCCACTGTTGTGATATTGTCCACTCTGGCACGAAGCCGCACAGTTTTGCCCGGGGTATCCTAGCCCCAAAACACATCACAACAAGGAGAGGTATCCCCACCCAAATAAAGTGGTTCGTTCTCCACTCTAATCGATGTGGGAGGTAACCCTCTCTGGGTGTTACACGAGCATTTAGTGCATTGTAAATTTTGCTTGCTCAAGTGCTTAAGTTTAGTTTTCTCTATCAGAGGTTGTCAGGATTTCTTCACTTGGTTGAGATTGACATTCAATGCCAAAAAGTCTTGTTCTGAAGTAGGGTTTCTACTAATGATTTGCCTTCTTCTCTCTTCTTGAATGATCATCGAATACTTCATGTATGTTGTTGTTGGGAAAATTACTAACATAAGTAATCAAACCTAGCTAAACGGGCAAGTGCACCAAAATTCGTTGCAATATAACAAGTGTCGTATCCATAAGGAAATTGGTTTCTAAATCCCAAGCTTCGGTATTTTAGTAAAACACAAATAAAAACAGTAAACGGGGGTTTAACCGGAGGCAAGCTTGGTTGTTTGTCAATGAAAAAGCAATAAAACAGTAAAATGTTTGTTTAATGGAAATGGGTGGAAGAGTACCCTAGGATAGTGGGGGGATCACCCACCCAAAGAATCTCAAAACCATAACTCATTAACTCATTGTATATTAGAGCTTAACTCATGAATCCCTAAATCATGGAAAATCCAATTATTACCTAATTAGTTAACCCCCTTAATTAAAGGAAGTTTGAGTCACTAAGTAGCATTAAGCAAACACTCTTAATCAATAGCCCTAAGAATTTACACCCAAAATCAAGAGAGCAAAAGTTAGGGTTTATCCCCCTTTTGGTCTAGTTCCAAACTCAAGCTCAACTATTTAATGAAACCACCATAAATGCAATAAGAGATCAATTTAAAGCATTAATTGATATTGAAGGGAATAAAACAAGAGTATTAAATGAGTTAGGTTTCTAGCATCCAAGAGTATTAAAAAGAGGGTTAAGCCCCATCCTAGGATACAAATGGAACTATTCAGCCATAAACAAAGGAAAGAGAAGGGAGAAGGGAGAAATAGCCATTAGAGAAGCTTCCAAGCTTCAATGGAGGTAGAATCTTCAATCTCTTCTTCCTCGTCTTCTTTTCTCCTCTTCTTTTCTCACTTATTTTCGCCACTCTCTCTCCTCTTTCAAGCTGGAAACGCGGGTGGTAATGAATGAGGATAGATGCCCCCAAATCCAGCTTTTTAAAACACAAAACTGGGCAATTTTTCCATCCGACCGACCTTCCCAAGGTCGGTCTCGTGGGTCGGTCGGACTCTCTGGTGAGGGAAGCACGTGGCATTTTAAAGCTCGACCGACCTTACCAGGGTTGGTTCTAAGGTCGGTCGATTCCAATAGCTTTCGGCCCCTGAAATTTTCAATTCTGGCCTCCGGAACTTCCGACCGACCTTGACAAGGTCGACCT
This sequence comes from Limonium bicolor, assembly GCA_023374045.1. NCBI lineage: Eukaryota > Viridiplantae > Streptophyta > Magnoliopsida > Caryophyllales > Plumbaginaceae > Limonium > Limonium bicolor. The sequence goes on from CM041781.1 coordinate 278,552,622, forward strand.
TGGAAGATGGGGGATCTGTTGATGCACTCCACTAGCTCTAAAAGAACCCAAAAGTATGCTCAAAATGAGCTTTTACCTATCAATAGATCAAACTATATAAGTTCGCTATTAATTACAAAAACACTCTATTAAGTGGTGAAATAGGTTATGCACCAAGTAAAATGAAGGTGAATAAAGACCTTAAAATAGCATTATTTCACCACTTATTAACTCCCCCACACTTATCTATTTGCTTGTCCTCAAGCAAAATTAGCTAGGAACCCACAACAAGAAGGAACATTTTAAAGCAAGCAAGTGTCTAGATGAATTCTTGAATTTAATTGAGCAAAATTTATGAAAAACATCAAGAGGAGTGCAACCAACCTTTTCATGGTGATGTGGGTGTGCTTAGGGCCAGAAACTGCTGCCAGAAATGTGCCAGAAATCTTGAGTCACGGTCTAAAATGATGGTCTTGGGTACTCTATGGTATCTCACTACATTCTTGATATACGCATCCACCAGTTGACTCATCAACCATGTATTCTTCATGGGTATAAACCATGCAGACTTAGTAAGCCAGTCCATAATCACCCAAATCTGGTTGACTCCACCCTTCGCCGGTGGTAATCCCATCACAAAGTCCATCGAGATGGAGTCCCACTTCCACTTCGGGACGTCCAAAGGCTGCAGCAAACCTCCCATCTTCTTGTGTTCGAACTTAACCTTCTAGCAGGTGAGACACCTCGACACGAATTCTGCCACTTCCCTCTTTATCTTCAGCCACTAGAACAGCTTCTTCAAATCCTTATACAGTTTGTCACCACCAGGATGAACTGAGTAAGGAGTATTATGAGCCTCCCTCATCAGCTTCTCCTTTACATCTGCACACTCCTGAGGCACACACCATCGACCTCTAAATCTCAGGCAGCCATCACTGTGGATCTCAAAACCCTCTACTATGCCTTCTTGCATCTTCTCTCGAATACGTTCCAGCTTTACATCACCGGGCTGTCCTTTGAGTATCTCCCCATAGATGTTGGAAGAGACACTCATATCGAATGATTTCACATCTTGCTCCACTTCTCCAGACTCCATCACCTCCAGGTTCAGCTTCTGGAAGTCACGAACCAGCTCGTCTGGGAGAACCCACATCGTATTCACCGAATGACTCCTCTTTCTGCTCAGAGCGTCGACCACCAGGTGAGACTTCCCCTCATGGTACATAATCTCCAGGTCATAGTCTTTAATCAACTCTAACCACCTCCTCTGCCTCATATTAAGTTCCTTCTGCGTGAAGATATACTTGAGGCTCTTGTGGTCGGTGCAGATCTTGCAAGAGACGCCATATAGGTAGTGCCTCTAGATCTTAAGGGTGAACACCACTGCTGCTAGCTCTAAGTCATGCGTCGGATAACGAGTCTCATACTCCTTCAGCTGACTCGACGCATACGCTATCACCTTTCCGTTCTGCATCAGGACACATCCTAGACCGTACTTGGAAGCATCACTGAATACTTCAAATCCCTCGGTCCCTGAAGGTAGGGTTAACACCGAGGTTGTGGTTAACCTTTCCTTCAGTGTCTGGAATGCCGTCTCACAATCATCGCTCCACTGGAACTTGATCACCTTCTTCATGAGATTGGTGAGAGGTCTGGCAATCTTCGAAAAGTCCTTAACGAACCTCCTGTAGTATCCTGCCAAGCCCAGGAAGCTACGAACCTCTGTCAGGTTACTCGGCCTCGGTCATTCCTATACTGCTTGGATCTTGGCCGGATCTACTGATATCCCCTCCTTAGTGACAATGTGGCCTAGGAACGCCACTCGGTCCAACCAGAAGTCACACTTGGTCAACTTCGCATACAACTGCTGCTCTCTCAAGGTTTGTAAAACCAATCTCAGGTGCTCCTCATGCTCTTCTTCGTTGGGTAAAGTGTTCTACCTAGTTAGATTAATTATTTTATTCGATTATGTTGGTAGACCCTAATTGTTGATTATGTATACCTAGACTCCGATTACGTCGACGGGTGCTACCAATAGTCCTGAGGAGTTGATTTCTTGAGGTGAATTGATTGTTCAGGTAAATCTCTATACTCATGTTTGTCTGGTTTCGTGTTTGGCGATCGAGGGAAAATTTTTTATGACTCAAATGTGATTTCTACTGGAAGATATTTATTTCCAGATCAAGTTTTACAAATTGAGATTAAATCCCGCGCTTTGATATTGGTGGATTGGAATAATTTTAGTGGTGATTTGATCAAGGTTTTGGGGAGTCTTTCACAGGATTTATTATAATGTTTGGGAGCCTATAGGTGCTCCCCATTATTATTATTTGCGCTACAAACATTGTTGCAGTTAAGCTCTATGATCTACTCTATGTTACTGCTGTTTCATAGGGGGTGTGCACACTTAAGAACTTAGGGTGAGGAGGTTGTTTGACGGTCCCATACGTGACTGTCCTTGAATTATCGTTTGGGGTTCCATAGGTGACCCCGTGTTTGGAAATTATGGTTGGCTCATGTTGAAAGCTCCTTACTATTGTTTGGTTGGTTATTGTGTTTTCTGGAAAAGTCGTTCTAATGCTCAATACTCCTTCTCGACTGATTGGAAAAAGTTAAAATGAACTTTAAATGTATTTTACACATTGAGGTAGGATTTACTCAGTTTATATGATTTGCGTGATCGCAGATATTGATGGTTGATTTTGGAGACCGAGATTGCGCTATCACATAGAATAGAGAATAAGAATTGCTTTAAGACATTATCTGAGTTACAGTGTTTAGGAATTAACATATTGGTTTTTATGATACATTACTGTGGTTATTTTGGGGCTTTTGAATTATAAGTTTAACAGTTACTTTCATGGTTTATTTTTGGTTCATTAGCCTGAGCACCCAGAGGCCAGAGGGTTTGGGTGTGGCGGTAATACCCTTGATGATTTAATTCGGCTACTGATTTGAAGTTATGTTTGTTATGGTATTTACAACAACATTCTTTGACATTTTATATATTATATTGAAATGTTCTTATGAGGTTTTGAGTATTGTTTCTGAGGTACCTATTGCTAGCTTTATTGACTTAAATGTTCCTCTATATATTGACGTTGAATTTGTAAGTGCTTTGGTGATTTTCTAACTCTGGATTCGTTTTGAAGGTTGCATCTTAGGACCTGTCCGAACGTCCGTCCGGACATCAATGTTCGGACAGGCCCCAAGAGGTTAAAATGTTTTCGCTGTTTTAATCGTGTCCAAACTTCAATGTATGGACAGCATGCGAGGACGATTCCAACTTGTAAGTCTCGACTTATGTCCAAACTTACAAGTTCGGACGCGCGTAAGGAATTTTTCAGACTTTGATCTTCAACTTGTGTCCGAACTTCGATGTCCGGACACAAGTTCAGACACCTTTGTTTTTTGTCTTTTAAACTCTCGACTTGTGTCCGAACATCAATGTCTGGACACAAGTTCGGACAAGTGGTTTTTCGCAGTTTATTTTTCCTCGGCCTATGTCCGAACGCTAGACGTCCGGACACAAGGTCGGACAGGTTTTGTTTATCACTTTTATGACTCATTTGAAGTCCGTTTTTGATTCCGTTAGCGCGTTAGCATCATATTTTCGTAAGCTTTCATTTAAGGTAAAATCCAGGGTGTTACAGAAATTGTAACCGCAAGACTGTCTTTCCTGCTCGCAAACACTTTTCCAGCAGGCTTCCTGACGCTCAACTGCAAAGATGTACCAACACCCACCAGAAATCTAAAAGAGAGCACAAAACTATATAATTATAAACTATCAGAAGAAGGTTTAGCTATGAGAACATATAGAGGAGGATATTCAGAACTTAGAATTATGAATGAAAATTTGAAAAGGCTCTTTTTAGTGTACTTACATGGCTTGCTACATAAAAAAGCAACAGGTCATGAGCAACCAAGCAGGCTCTGTTGTCACTCTAGTAGCATTCACAATTTTTAGTGAAAATGGATACAGACGACATAGCCTGTACATGTACCTGGAAAAAAATGAGGAAGAACCTCAACCCAATCTCGGAGTCCCATAGATTAGAACCTTTTGCATTGGGTATCACTTCCCAGACCAGAGCCTGAATAATAATTGGTTTGTATAAGCTTATCAGCGTAAAGATGATTCCAATAGTGGAATGAAGAAGGTAAGTTGCATGATATAAGCTGATTGTGGCGTATAATAAATTTATAGTTACAATCAAAATTTACATCACGGTCAGGCTGTATAAAGCGATAGCCCCGTCAAACAAAGAAGACTGATTTCATACTTGTGGAATAGGCAAAGCAGCAACCAGATCCAACCAAAAGGCCCTTCTTATGTACCTTAATGCTATTTTCCAAGGGTCTGTTATCAGCTCTCCTCTCCCAAAGACACGAGACAATGGAGAGACATAAGCCATCCGGAACTGCATAAAAATATGCAGCCAATAAAAGATATCATTCAGGGAGCGCATGATTCCAAAACTCTTATCCAGCAGGGCCTCATTTTCTATGCAAAACGTCTCTGAATCGACCGTCGGAGAGAAGTAGAAAAGGGGGTTGATGAACAGAGAAACCATAATTGTTGTAGAGAACAATCTGTTCCATTTGCTAGCTTTTGGCCCACGAGGATTCATAACCCATCCATTTCCATCAACATAATCCATATGTTCTTCATCCTCCTCCTCCACCTCCTCCTCCTCCTCCTCTTCCTCAGTGATTTTTTTACAAAAGCCCACACTGCTGGAAAAAAGAAAGAATAAACAACGTTTTTATTTGTCTTTTGGAACGTTTTATAAACGTTTTTTATGCCAGCGACGCAAATGGTCGAACCTCTTAAAGAACGCGTTGTAAGTGTTTTTTATACATTAATTTAAAAGAACGCTTATTGCTAAAGCGTTTTTAAGGTGTGTAAGGTGGCGGGAATCTACAAGGCATAAAGAACGCTTTCATCTTGAAGCATTCTTTATGTCTAACTATAAAAAACACTTGTTTAATATAAGCGTTCTTTATGAAGTATTATAAAAAACACTTAAATTGATAAGCGTTCTTTATGACATTTGGCGTGAGAGTATAAGAAACGCTTATACATATAAGCGTTTCTTATATGGTCCTTTTTTATATTTTTATTTTTATACAATTTATTACCCTGCGCATAACATAAAATTAAATGCGCGCTACAGATCACAAATTGCCATTCACAGCCTGTTTGCATTATATATACCAGATCAACCAAACTGGTGAATTTTAATAGATCAACAGCAGTACTTTGTTTGCATTAATATTATTATACCAGCGCGCATAGGCTTAAGTGTAGTACCGATCAACTACAACATTTGTAACTAGCTAGTTAACCAAATTCTAAAAATGGTTCAAGTTCGATCATAACATGTACAATACAACCATTTGATAAAAGAAAAGATAGCTACATGACTCATGACTTCTTCTGATCAATTTAGTGCTTTCAACACATGTGTGCTCCTTGACAAACTTGAGATCGGCTTGTGAATAAGTATTGAGAAGAAATCAACAAGCTGCACGCGAGAATTATAAAGGAAATTAAGTACACCATTTAAACTTATCCAAACATGCGCAAATAGTTAAATCACCAATTCAAACACAAAAGTACTTATAATACGTACCTGAGAAGAAATTTCCCATTTGCTAAGACAGTTGTTACCTCTGTTAAAGATGAAAGTACCGACGATCATGATGATTCTTCTACTGATACAAAAGAGACAGAAGAAGAAAAGCATGATACAAAAGAGACAGAGGCAGATACAGATGAAAGGGTGAATGAGAACTCAGAAACAAGGAGATTGAAGAAATTGGCTAAAAAGTTAAGTGAGGCTGCCACGAAGTAGAGTCCAGTGGAGATTAACGAATTACTGGCCCACTTCATGACCTTGAATATTGAAGAAAACGGTTTTCTAGAATAGTTGTATGAGGAGGAGAAGAGGAAACTTAGTCGATTATATGGTGGCATAGGGGACTATATGAAGATAAAGTGGTACCAGATCACCCGGTTGATGAGTTTCATGACTTATGGATGGAGATGGAGATGGAGAAGCTAGGCACTTCTCCATCTTCAGTTTCGATTGGATTCGCATCTTCTTTCAGTTTTGAACATCAATAGATCTGAGAATCTTCAAACACTTGGACATGAATGTCTGTAGATTGCATGCAGTCAATTGGAATACTAGCCACACACTGTTGATGTGGGGTGCATCGTACCTTTTAAAAAAACTAGATGAAGATCACTTGGCAATTAAAAAGATTGAGAGATTTCCCCTAAGTAGGATTCCTCTGAGTTTGCATGTTAAGCGTCTTTAACAAATGATAGCAATAAGTGACAGCTTCTATGCACAATAAGTGACAGCTTTTATGTTATACATTAACCATAGTACTTATTTTCCTTGTTAAGCGTTTTTTATACATAATACCAATCAAAATCATATAAAGCGGATAAGACTAAGGCATTTCAAGATGATTTACTGAATTTATGTCCATACTAGTTACATATAGATCTCCGTATGCCCATTATGCAATTAAAAAAATCACACAAACAACCTATTGAGCGTGCTCTGGGGTCAATAGTGATTAGTGTGCGCATGAGCCTGGAAATAGAAAGTAAAGTCGGACACAACAGACTTCTACACTATGCTCTTCGCTCAATTAGAAGCGTTTCCAGGCAGTGGCGGACTCAGAATCTAAATTCTACGGGGTCACTTTTAATTTTCTAATAAAATATTTTTTGTAATACATTAATAAATACAAGTTAAATTTCAAAATAATTTATAATATTCCAGTTACATTTGTCCTCTTCGAGTCTTCATCGCCTGAAAATGATACATAATAGTTTCATTGCTAATGGTCTCAAAAATATCTCTTTCTACATAAGTAATTAAAAAATCATTAAGAACTTCATCATTCATCTTGCTCCGCAAATCAGTCTTGATATATTTCATTGCAGAGAATGTCCTTTCAACCATTGTTGTAGCGACCGGTAGAATTAATGCAAGCTTCAACAACAAAAAGACCCGTGAAAAGTTCAAATGTTGTTTTGTTTCAACCAACTTTCTTGCAAGATCACTGATTCCCTTCAAGTTGGAAAATCTAGAATCTTCACGCATATTTGCTATGAAATTATCAAGTTGACAACTGAGCTCTTGGATCTCAATTTCACCACCAAAATCATTTGGATATAAACGAGCCATAACCAACAACTTGGTCTTGTCAAAGCTATAAAATAAATCAGCTGGATTAAAGCAACTCATGCCAATTAATAGTTCTGTGTTCACCTATGAAAAACAAGAATTAAGCTCTTGAATTTGCATATCAAGAACTGCATACAAAACACTTACAGGGTAGAAATCCTTATTGGTCACATCATCAACTCTGCGCTTTGATTTGAATCCCCATGTCCAATGTATATGCATAACATCCATATCAAGTATATCAATATCATGCTGACAACAAAAAGATGTAACCTTCAAAATAAGCTCTTCCCAACCATCTTCTCTCATTCTTTGCAATTGTCCTTTAGCTGTAACAAGTAAACTCATAGCATTAACAACATCTTGCTCTCTTTTTTGCAAAGCAATATTCAGCTCATCAGTGATTGCTAAAACCTTCTTCATAAGATGTAGCATAAAAATAAATCTGAAAGAATGCAAAGAACCAAGAAGTCCTTGTGCTCTCATTCGATCACTTGAAGATTGGCCATCCATTGCAATATCAGCAATCACCTCAACCAAAAATGGAAACAAAGTCATCACATTCAATAAACACTTGTAGTGAGAACCCCGACGAGTATCACCGGGTCTGTTTAGCCCAAGTTCTTGATTCAAACCTTGACCTGTTTCAAGTACACCCAAGCGTCGAGCTTCTTCTTTTTGTGATGCTTGCTTTCCTCGAAGTGCATCTCTATTTTTGAATGAAGGTCCAATTACATTCAAGATAATACCAACAACATCAAAGAGCCATTCTACATCAACATGGGTCCTAGCAACTGCAACAAGAGTCAACTGAAGTTGATGAGCAAAGCAATGAATGCTATGTGCCGATCTGTGATCACTCTTAATTAGTGTCCTTAATCCATTCAAATGTCCTTGCATATTACTTGCCCCATCATAGCACTGACCACGAATTTAAGGGCTAAGAGATGCTGAGCGCAATGAATAAACTACATCTTTCAATACCTTTGCACTTGTTTGACCAACATGTACAAGACCAATTAATCTCTCCATTATGAATCCCCTTCGATCAACATATCTTAAAACAAGAGCCATTTGTTCCTTGTGAGACACATCCCGAGATTCATCAACTAAAATTGCAAAATAATCATCATTGATATCCTTTATGATACTCTGGGCTATTTAACTAGCACATGCCTTGATAATATCTTTCTGAATCTTAGAAGAAGTTAATTACAAATTTTTTGGGGCATTCCTCAAAACAAAATCTCCCACAGTCTCAACACGCTCTGCATACCAATGCAAGAAAGTTAGGAAATTACCTTTTTTGTTTGAAGACTCACTTTCATCATGACCTCGAAAAGGAAACCCAGATACCAAAAGTAGTCTTGCAATATCAATTGAAGCATTCAAGCGAGTTCGGTACTCACACTGGACTTGTGTTGTTTGCTTTACCAAAGCTGTCTGGATGGACTGTTTTTCATTCATAAGATCAATGCACATTCTAGAACACTGATTATGAATACTAGATGGCTCACCAACATGCATACGGAATCTCTCTGTTTAATTCCAATCACTAAAACCTTTGGTTGCATACGTATCTCCTCCACGGTGAGGAAATTCATCAGAGAACAAGTAGCAAGGAAGACAAAACACGGCATCCTTCTTAATACCGTACTTCATCCAGTTATGGTATTCATCAAACCATGAGCAGACAAATGCACGTTGTTTGTTAGTAAAGGTAGTTTGAGGATACTTCTTAAGTCGAGGCTGATATGGACCTTTTTGAATATAATGTCTTCTCACTTCATCTCGTACATTAGGGTGATAAAGCATAATAGATTGTCTATCTGCTGGATCAGCTGGCAAGGAGGAAACATCAACTTCATCTATTAATGAAGGATGAGAGTCTTCAGTAATCTGTTCTACTAAATTTGTTCTGACTAGATTTGCAGGCCTCACTTCGACATATTCCGCCTTCTCTTGAGTTATGCCAAATGCTGATGATTTAGAGTTTGATGCTTTGAAATATCTATACATTTCTACAATGTAAAAAAATTATAATTAGCATGCTAATTATTGTTGCTACAAATAAAAAGAAATATATAAATCAATTTTCCATATTATATTAACAAAATTTGCAAACTGTAATTTCTAACTAACAAAAACCAATGATATAAAAATGCTACTAATAATAATACAACATACTGATGCCAAAATAACATTTTCAAATCAACAAAAATTAGAACTAAGGGTTTAGATTTCTAATTTGTAATTTCATGGAAGCAAATTAAAATTTTAGAATTAGGTAAAATAGTTATTGGAACTTGAAGAAAAATAATTAAATAAAATGAAAGAGTTAAATAGCATACCTTGCTTGCTTACGATTGGAATTTTGGGGAAAGTTGGTGGAGATAGATACAAATTGAATGGAATTTTGTATGTGTAAAGATGGAGAAGAGATGAAAGAATTTGGGGAAAACAAAAAAAATGGGTTACTAAAGATGGAGAAGGGATAAATCATAAAAGAATTTTGAGGAAGGAAGGAGGAAAGAGAGAACTCAGAAGGGAGGGAGAAGCAGAGAATGGAGGGCCGTGAGAATGGAACTTGAAAACAAATTTAAAGCAATAGTAAAATAAATTGAGTGGTGTGGGATTCGGTGGGGTGGGGTGGGTGAAGTCAAAAGTTTGATAAATTTTTTTTTCCATTACGTGAGTTATGGGGTCACTTTTTCCAAAACTTCTGAATTTTTCAAAATTAGCGGGTCACTTGACCCATGTAGGTCCGCCTCTGTTCCAGGTTTAAAAAGATAAAAGGAAAGCACATGGAACACATAGGTCATATTTGTCCAATGACAACTCCACAATTTGAAGTGTAGCCAGAATGTGAGTTGACAATAATACATGGGTATTTGGTAAATACAGCCAAATGAAGAGGTCAAGTGGGAAAGTTAGAGAAACATATAAAGCTAAAAGAAATTGTGTTGCCTTGGAATAAACAATTCAACCTGAACCGGCGATGTGAGAGAAGTTCCCTCCTCTCTCTTCCTTCCATTCTGCATCTACCATGGGTAGAGGACGCAAGCCTAAGAGTTCGGTGCCATTGCCGGTAGTCCCGCCTGTTACTCCTGTGAATCAACCTATACCGGTAGTTTCATCGGGCGCTCCTAAGAAGGCGCTCAATTTCGATAGCAAGCAGAAGGAGGCTTTGGTCACGATTGATGAGGATTTAGTGACTGAAGAATGTGGAATGAATGGATTCGAGGATTTGCAGAGATCTGCTAAGGAAGGTCCTGTGATTGGTGTGGGAAAGGTTCCGCAAGTTCGGCGTATGTGGAGTGAAGTTGTTGCGAACAACAGGGAGAAGGAGAATTGTTTGCGATTGGAGGATTTTCGTGAGGATGCGTCTCCGATTTTGAAATTCGACTATAGTGAGGTCAAATCGGAATATGAGTTTTGGCAGTTTTCGCTAGTTGGAGCTTTTCTGGGGGTGCGTTGTTCTTTTTCTGCTATGGAGAACTTCGTTCATTTGCGTTGGAGCAAGTTAGCTTTACCAAAGGTCTATCTCAACGATGCGGGGGTTTTTATCTTCAGATTTGATAGCCAAGAAGGGATGTTGCAGGTCCTGGAGTCTGGGCCGTGGTTTATCAGGGGGAATCATCCATTGATATTGAGGGAATGGAAACCTGGATTCAAGCTGGATCTAGCAAATTTGGTCTCGACGCCGGTCTGGGTTAAACTTCCTAATTTGGACCTGCAGTTTTGGTCGCCACATATGCTGGGTCGAATAGCGAGTAAACTCGGTAAGCCTATTTTGGCTGATAAGCTCACTGCGAATAAAGAGAAGATAGGTTTTGCCCGTATTCTCGTTGAAATTGATGCTCGATCGAAACCTAAGGAGGAGATCATACTTGAAGATGGTGATGGGAGTAGATTTGTCCAGAAGATCATTTATGAGTGGAAGCCCTGGTACTGTGAGGGATGCAAAAGATTTGGGCATTCGAGTGCTCATTGTCAGAAGAAGAATGTTATTGTTAATGTCTCGGGTGGGAATGCAGGGAACTGTGAGGTGATTAATGTTGATAAGCAGTCTGGGAGTGTGGAGAATGCAGCGCCTGATGTCAATCTGGTAGCCAGTAGAGGTGGTTCTTTGGTTACCTCTGACCGGGAAGTGAATGAAGACCAAGGAGGGTGGATTACAGTGGAAGGTAGGAAAAGATCTTCCCCTGCCATTCCGATTGTTAAGGGGAGGTTGCCAGGTGTGAGTGGAGTTGTTGCAAGTTCTTCCAAGTTACCACCGAATGGGTAAGTTTCAGTTTGCTTCTTGGAACATTAGGGGGTTGAATACCCTTAATAAGCGAGCAGCTGTGGAGAAGTTTGCAGTTGAAAATAATGTTAGTTTGTTTGCTATTTTGGAGACCCGTGTTAGGGGGAATAAATTTAATAAGGTGGTTAGTTGGTTTGACAAGAGGTGGTGTTGGTTATCCAATGTTGATCTGGATAAAAATTGCCGAATATTCCTGATTTGGGACAGTAGTGTTTGGGATGTGAACTGTCTAGGGATGTCTAATCAGGCTATCCACTGCAGTGTGTCTTCTAAGAATAAGTTTGTGTCCTTTTACCTCACTGCTGTTTATGCAGCGAATCAGAAATCTGGAAGGGAAGGGCTGTGGGATGATATTAAGAGGATGAGAAGAGTGCATGATCCGTGGGTTTTGTGGGTGATTTTAATTGCCTCTTGAATAGTGGTGAGAAGGTTGGTTATGGGCCTGTGTCTGTGGAGGTGGATGATCAGTTCTCAAGGTGTGTTGAGGATGTGGATGTCCATGACTTGAAAGCTTCTGGTATGTTCTTCACGTGGTCTAATAAGCATGTCACTGACCCTAAGTCTCGGATCTACTGTAAGTTGGATAGGGTGCTTGTTAATGATATGTGGTTCTCTTCTTTTCCTGATTCTTATGTGGATTTCTGTGCTCCTGACATATCTGATCACTCTCCTGCTTTAGTTATGATCGATATGGAGGTAACTAGGAGGCAGAGTATCTTCAGATTCAGAAACATTTGGGTATCTGATGAGAGTTATTTTGATATAGTTAGAGAGTGTTGGAGGGAAAAGATTAGGGGTTGTCCTATGTTCAGAATTTGCCAAAAGTTGAAATTGTTAAAGGTCAAGCTCAAGGGGCTTAATAGGACAAAGTTTTGTAATATCAGGAAAAAGGTGGATATGTGTAGAGAGGAGTTGCACTCTATACAGAATTTGCTTGTTTCAGCCCCGTTTGATAAGAGGATTATGGAGAAGGAGAATAGTATTATTAGAGAGTATAATGCTAATGTCAGCCTGTTGTACTCTCAGATGGCTCAACATGCAAAGATTGATTGGATTCAGCTGGGTGATGAGTCTAGTGCCTATTTCTTCAGAATGATGAATGCTAGGAAACAATCCTCGAAAATTCATGTTATGGTGGATGAGCATGGCCTGAAACTGTGTAAGGATGTTGATATAGCTTCTCATATTGTGGAGTTCTTTAAAGATCTGCTGGGTAAGAAGGTGATGAGGAGTGAGAAGTGTGACCCCATTGTGTTTCTGAAAGGGAATTCAGTCTCTGCAGAAGGTAACAGGAGGTTGTTAGATGTTTTCTCGGACAAGGAGATTTGGGATGCTTTGAATTCCATTAAGAATACCAAAGCTCCGGGTCCTGATGGGTTTAACTCTCTCTTCTATAAGTCTGTTTGGCACATTCTAGGAGCTGATATACAGCAGGCTGTTAGAGACTTCTTTGAGAAAGGGAAACTGTTGAAGCAGATTAACACTACGATAATTTCCTTGGTGCCTAAAGTTCCTAATCCCACCTTGGTTAAGGATTTAAGGCCAATAGCTTGTTGTAATGTGCTGTATAAAATAATCTCCAAGATTATCACAGCTAGAGTTAAGGGAGTGCTGCCGGATATTATAAATGATTGCCAGGGTGCTTTTGTCTCTGGTAGGAGTTTAGCTCATAATATCCTTCTTTGTCAAGAAGTGATTCAGGGGTATAGAAGGAAGAATGTCTCTCCCAGATGTGCTTTTAAAGTTGACATCCATAAAGCGTATGACAGTGTTAGTTGGGATTTCTTAGAGGAAGTTCTCTCTGGTTTTGGGTTCCATGAAAAGGTGATCAAGTGGATTATGGTCTGTGTATCCACTCCTTTTTATTCTATCCTGGTTAATGGTAAATCTCATGGATTCTTTAAGGGTGAGAGAGGTCTTAGACAGGGAGACCCCCTCTCCCCTCTGTTATTTGTTATGTGTATGGAATACCTCAGTAGAATGCTCTTGATGGCTAAAGAGAATCACAATTTTAATTTTCATCCTAAATGTGGGAAGATTGGGCTTAACCATCTTTGCTTTGCTGATGATTTGCTGATATTTTGTAGAGGTGATGTTGGGTCAGTTCAGATTATCAAGAACACTTTGGACAGATTTTCTGGTATGTCTGGTTTGCTTATTAGTAATCAGAAGTGCCAAGTGTTTTTTGGTGGTGTCTCTGAGGAGGAGAAAGAGAAAATTCTGAAGGTGTTGGAGTTTGAGGAGGGCTCTCTTCCTGTTAAGTATCTTGGGGTGCCATTGTCTGCTCAAAAACTTACCTGTGAGGACTATGCTCCCCTCATAAATAAGATTACTTCCAAGATCTCACATTGGGCGACTAGAAAGTTAAGCTATGCTGGAAGACTCCAATTGGTGCAGAGTACACTTATTGGGATTCAAAGATTCTGGTCTAATGTGTTTTTGTTTCCAAAAAACATTATTCAGATGATTGTCAAAAGGTGCAGGAATTTTCTCTGGTGTGGTGGCATTTCAGGTAGGAAAGCACCGGTTGCTTGGGAGAATGTGTGCAGGCCTAAAGGTGATGGTGGGCTGGGAATCAAGGAAATACTGTCCTGGAATAAGGCATCCATGATTAAAGTCCTTCTCAGTTTGAATTATGATAGCAGTATCTCTTCGGCTCTGGTTAGGTGGTGTAAAGCCTATACTTTGGAGAAAGAGGATATCTGGAGTGTTCGAATTAAAGGCAGTCATGCATATTGGTGGAGATGTTGTATTAAGCTGAGAGATGAGATTGTGGAGAGGAATCTGTCCTCTCGGTTGGTGCAATCTGCTGAACTTGGTAAGTTCTCTGTTGGTAAAATCTTTGAGATTATCCATCCTGGTAGTGTAGCTGGTGATTGGGATAAAGTTATTTGGAATAATTTTTGTACTCCACATGCCTCTTTTACTTGGTGGTTGGCCTGTCATAATAGGTTGGCTACTAAGGATAGAATTAGTAAGTGGATACAAAGTGTTGATGGGAGATGTGTGTTATGTGGGCTGACTGAAACTAGGAATCACCTTTTCTTTGAGTGTGCCTTCAGTCGAAGTGTTTTCACTGCTGTCTTACATGACTGGTTGCGCTGCAATCTAGCTTGTGTGTTCTCTGACTGCATGTCTTGCCTCTGGACATCGAATTGCAAAGACAATGTGATTTACAAGATGCGAGCCTCAGCGGTTGGGATGGTGGTTTACCACATCTGGAAGATGAGGAATGAAGTTATTTTCTTGGGGTCGCAGCCTCGTGTTGATACTTGTACTGTGAATATCATACGGGAACTTAAGATTAGATGGGGTAAATTTCATTTCCCTGTGACTAGGAAGAATTTTAGAATTCTTGGTTGCTTTAATTTGCTTGAGCTCCTCGGTAATAAGGGGGTTTCTCGGCAGTTTTGATGTAATTAGTTTGGACTATCTTTTCAGGTTGTACTTTGTTTAATCTTTCATTAATGAAGCTTACTTTACCCTTCAAAAAAAAAAAAACAATTCAACCTAACAGAACAGCACAGAAAAGTGGAAAAAAAACGTGGAAACAAATTAGTAAGGTAATATTGAAAGTTCGTTTTCTGTTCGCGTCCCCTCTGCCATCGTTCCCAATCCGAGCTTGAGCTCCCCCGGCATATAATTTATATAATGTCTTGGTATATTGTTTCAATTTTCAATGCAGAATAATGCCAGATTGATGCATCCTTTGGATGTCTATAACCTCCTCAACTAACCAAATTTTGTTAAAATGATAAAAATTAACAACCAACAAGAAGATTAACCTGGTTTTTTGTCGTTCGTCCAGAATATTATAACGTTATGGACTTCTGTTAACTGCTCCACTGTCCCGTACTAACCCTAAATACTTTATCGTCGACGTTAAAACGATTGAAGGAAGATGAATGATCAAGTCATCGTCACCGGCGCATGCGAACACCATGATCGCTCACAACAGTCACTGAATTCAAGAGTGGATACAGAACATAGATCCCGCGCGCAAGAAGACAGGAGCAGCTCTCTTTGCCAAGACAAGATACTTGTATACTGAACTAAAGTACTTGTATTAACCGAAGGTGATACGCGAAGCTCCGGTCATGCAGAGCCTGGCCTGGACTTTGTGGTTTGGGCTTCCAGCTGAAATGGATTGTATCGTCGAGATCCGTAAGCAGTGTTCTATAAGGCACGCGGCGGATTTTGGTCCATCCAATTTTGATTGTCGTCATTGGTTTATACTCTTTTAACACAAAATGGTTTATTTGATGATTATCCATTCGGTTTTGGTTAAATTATTTCGGATTATAATTCGTTCAGATCATTTTGGGTCCGGATTATTTGGGTGTGGGTTAAATAGGATTCAGGTCATAATATTTTGAATAAATCGGGTTTCAGTTAACTTAGGTTAAATGATAATATGTATACTAATACTTAAAAATAATTTTTATTACACTTTTTATTCTTTACAATATTAAATTAATATTTAGTACGATATACCTTCATGTCTAAACTCTCATGACTAAATCTAACATGCTGGATGAGAGAACTCATTTATCTTCCTTTTTAAATATATATGGTTTGCAGCCAACAAGAGAACATATCATCTCATTTGACTTCTTTTAATTTTTCATACACAAACATCAAGTATTTTGTGACTTTTGTCTTCACGAGATCCGCATACGCTGTCTCTATTTCATACATTTCTCAAAACATCCATTTCTAAATATTTCTCATCCCACCACTCACCACATGGCACCATCTTCAATTTTCATATTTAATTCCTTTTTTACTTTAATCACGTTATGTTACGTTTTAATATATTATCATTTCGGTTCGGGTCAATTTCGGGTTATAAATTTTTTGGTCATTTTGGTTTATAAATTTTTCGGTCATTTCGGGTTTAGGGTCAATTGGGTTTAACCCAAACGGGTTTTAGATTTATTATATTTAATATTTTGAGGCTTCGATCAGGTTTCAAATTTGGGTCAAATAGGCGGGTTTTTGGGTTGGATCAATTTTTGACAACTCTAAGATGAAGGACCAATCCGTATGTACATATAGTTTTATAAAAATATGAGAATAAGGGAGAGTAGAAGATAAAGAAACACATTGCCTTTATCATTTTTTTCATTCATATCATGTCTTTAAATAGTATAAGAATATTATCTTTTATCAAACCTTTGAATGACTCATTATTAACCATGGAATGCAAACATCAAAGATTTTTAGTTGTTACACTAATGAAAATTCTATACAAACTAAAAAACATGTGAAGGTTTGTGAGGGTTACACTAATGAAAGATCTAAACAGACCAACAATCATATGAATGTACATCCTTTAAATAGAATTATTTATAACATTTCACCTCAGATGTACATCCTATAATATTGTCCCATTAACAACCTTGTTAGGAAAAAAACCATTAGGACAAAAATTATGGCCATGGAAAAAGTATAGTGTAATATGTTTTGTCTCCCCCTCAATTTAAATGCATGTCTTTTATAAGTCAGATACAAATAATGTGGGCAATATTCTAAAAAATATTGAGTACGAGATGTGAATAATGTCTATCATAAATGTGATAACACTCCCCTTTATACACACAACTCGCAATGCACAGTTTCGACTAGAATGGGACTTCAATGCACAGTTTCGACCTGAATGGGTGTTGGGGCCAGGGAGTTGGATGGGGTGGAGTCTGGCCCAATTCACTTGCTGCTGGTATGGGTGGTACGCCAGTTGGTTACGGGAAGACAGGTCAAGGCCCCAGTGTGCCGAACCTGTTGTCTGTTCCTATTAGCGGGCCTCGTGCCGATGTTGTGGCGATTAATGGACGGGATCCTATTTCTATTCGTAAGCCATTGTTGTTTAAGGAGCCAGTTCATGACCCAATTGCAGATGAAAGTTTAAGAGATGGGTGGCATAGACCGACTGATGTTACTCTACGGAGTAGTAGCGAGGTGATTGGGACCGAGTTGAACCCCGATATTACGATGGTTGGCTCGGGGCACTTTCAATCTATTTGTGAATGATACCCCCCAGGATGTTCAGGTGGAGGAGGCGGGGATTGATGATGATATTAGGAGCCTTTTTCGAGGAGCCCGAGTTTCCCCCTGGTTTTGAACCAGATAAAGGAATATCTCAACCGATGATGTGTCCAGAAGAAGAATTTGTCAAAGAGGAAGCAAGACAGACCCTTCTGCTAGCGAAAGAACTTGGGTGCCGTGTGCAGGATGAGGGGCGTGCTCTAAGTAATTTTGAAGAGATCATTCGTGACCATAGAGCTAGCTTCCGGTAGATTACCCAAGAGTCTAAGACAACGGTTGAGACGGATGAAGATAGATGCTCGCAATCCGCATCTAAGTGTAGCTCTAGAAGGGGAGTAGGGCCTAAGAAAGGTCTAGTGGGCTTTAGTAAGTTCTCTCGTGTTAGTAAGGTTGTAAATAGAAATAAGAGTAGGGTAAAAGCAAGGTAGTAAGGGTTCTGGTAGCCTCTTTGCAGGATTGATTTGGTAGGCTAGAGAGGTATGTTCGCGTTTTTGGTTTTCTGTTCTAGATATTGTGTGATGTTGGCTGCCTTTGCGGCTCATTAGGCTTTATGCCTCTATTTAGGCCTTGTGCCTTCAACTATAAAAAAAAAAAATACAACTCGCAATACGTTGTCTTGTTAAAATCTTGCTCGGAAAAATCTAATGGGACAAAAACCAAAGCTAAAGTTCTCTTAACGTTGATGAAAATTGAACAGAGACAATGGTGAAATATGTTTACGTGTCTTACCACATAGTAAGTTTAATATCCCCAATTAATTCTTCACAATAATATAGTGGATTCTTAATTTAACTGAGCCTCACATGTTCCCTTTCTATCATATAAAGGATGATAAATTTGTGTGATCAAACAATCTTGCTCCCAATGTCTATATGATATCCACGAGAGGTGTATCGACATAACTTTTTATTAGTCATGCACTATTAACATATGAATCTCGATTGGTTACTTTTCATGTGACCATCATTAGATGTATCAAACATCATATGATAAATCAAAGGTCCACATGGTAATATTTTCCGCTATAATCAATCCATGAATATTTCAAGGGGTGTAAGAATCTTCATCCACTTATATTCTGAATAATCACGTCATAATCATATATATGAAACTATTATCACCCGAGTAACAACCTTCAAATTCTTAGTAGATAGAAACAATTAAGTGATTATATGTCACTTTTCTCATAAATGACCCATCTTTACATTCATGTAATTAATGCTTTCTCATGGAAGATGTTATGCCCCAGATTTTTTTTTATTTCCTTTCTGATTCGCAAAGGGAGTTTGTGCTATTTTGTAATCTTATATTAGATTGTCTATGACATTCTTCTAATGTTAATATGTTAGCTTAAGGAAGGAGGGTTACAATTGTCTTCTTCCTTGTTGTTATTTATTAATTCCATAAGAGAGAGATTTATTAAACTATTTTATTCCCTCTCTCTCTTATTCTAATTCACGTTCAATTATTCCCCTTCCTTCATCTCTCTCATTGACGGTTCTCTCGACGTTCTCTATGCGTTCAAGTTCTCCTCCCTTTGCTCTTCTCCCTTCTTTCAATCTCCAATCTGTAAATTGATTGCTAGAGATCGGCCAGTGGAATTCTGTTCGTCTGTCAATCGTCAATCAGGTTTGGTTTGTAGATTCCTGTTCTCTTCTCCGTTGAGTTTCCTTTCCCTTTTCTGATTTTGATTTTGTATTTTGGGAGTGGTTCAATTCGATGGGTGGTCGTTTGAGTGGTGATTCGAGGAGGGCGTTTCGTAGAGTCCGCAGAGATAGCATTGCTACGGATGTGAGGTAGGTGGTAGATGGATTCAGTTGTGTGTGTTCACCCACGGGGGTTTCGATCAATGTTTCCGTATATGTTATTTGACTCTCTGATTTGTGGTGATTTGGGTGATTTCTGATTTGCGTTTCTAATGCGTTAAAACCCCGTGGGTAGTGTTTTGATTCGCGTATTTTGGTTATGTAAGTATTACTTTGACAATTGTGAATCAACCTCTATGGTTCCCTTCTGTTTTGTGAACTTTGAGTGCTTCTGATTTGAGAGTTCGGATTGTTTAATTGCCCTATGTTTGGTGATCGACCTCTGTCTGATTTGTCTTGGTTTTGACCTTCTAAAACTGCCATGGTTAAGGTTTAAAGACTTTGGTTTCGTACTGCTTTTTTTTTGACATTGTTTTGAGGACTCTGTTCGCATCTGATTTCGTTCTGGAAATTGAGCTTTTCGGCACGTCCGAACTTCCGTCCGAACTTGGAAGTTCGGACACACCCCGTTTTGCGCCCTCTGATTTTCTCTTTGACATGTGTCCGAACCTTTAAGCTCGGACACATGTTCGGACTTCACACGAGTTGTTTTCCGAAGGACGTCCGAACATCCGTCCGAACTTGGATGTTCGGACACCTTGAAATTTTCTGCGGATTTGAGTTCGACCTGTGTCCGAACTTCGACGTCCGGACACAAGTCCGGACACCCCTTTGTTTTAGCATAACTTCTTCGTTTGAGCTCCGTTTTGAGTGCCGTTTGCGGCGTTGGATTCCTCTTTTCAAGTACTATCTGTTCTGGTATGTTTTGGTACATGTATATATGTACTTTGATTTGAAAGTCTTAAATAAGCCTTTGAACTCTGATTTGCTCTGGAAGAGTGTTTGAGCTTCTATGCTTCTGGTTGGTTTTCGTGTTTGCTAGTCAGTGTATGACTTTTTTTTGATAAAGGATTATGATCCGTTTGATGTGCTTTGGCCCTCTGTTCTGTTCTGTTAAAAGCTTCTGCTTTCTGCTCTATTCTGACAAGGACTTTTGTCCCGTTCTGTTTAAAACTTTTGTTTGTTAAGCTTCCGTTTTGGGACCTAGTTACTCTGCTTCTGAGCCGTGAATGGCTGGGTCAAGCTATTCCGTGGTATACCATGTAGACATCATTCTGAGTGTGGGTCATGCCCAATCTGTTCTGTGGGGTTGACGAACCCTTTGGCCTTCGGGTCATTTCTGCGTTGTCGAGGGATCTGTTAGATCCATGGGTCTTTGACCCTTTCTGAGTGTTATGCTTGGTGCTAGTGTCCTAATTCTGATTGTTAAGAATTATGTTTTCTGTTAGCTCTAACTGTTTCTGATTTCTGACAGACTGCTATGTGCTTTCTGTCTTCTGAAAGCCTCTGGTTTACTAAGTGATCTGTTTCTGTCTGCTCTGTCTGTTTTCAAACGTCGACGGACTGCTGTGTGCTTTCTGTCTGCTGGGTATTTCTGCTTTATAAGTGCTCTGTTTCGTCTGCTCTCTATCTGTATTTGATTTGAGACGGTCTGCTGTGTGCTTACTGTCTTCTGCTAAGTTCTGGATTTTGCTAAGCTTCTGATTTTGCTAAGCTTTTGGATTGTGTTTAAGCTTTTTGAGTTTGTTAAGCTTCTGATTTCGTCAAGCTTTCAGCTTCAGTTTACCTTATGCTATTAAGTGTATGTTTTGACCACCGCTTAGCTCCTTGTATTTTAGACTTCTGTCTATTTGAAAGACTTCCGCTTTATCTCTGATTTTGCTCTGGCTAAGCGCTTTTGTATATGTATAAATATGTATGTTCAGTATCTGTTTTGAGCATGCTCAGCTGATGAAGTTTATCACCTGCTGAGCAATAGTTTTGCTCACCCCTATCTCCGTCTGTCTTGCAGGTTTTAGTTCGTGCTTGGAGATTCGGCTCTTACTTTTCGTTTTGGCCTTTGAGTTTTGTATTTAGTTTGTTTGGCCTTAGGGCCCAGTTGTATTTAGGATATGCTTTGTAATTCAGTTTGGCTTCCGCCTGTGTATTGTAAAGACATTTTGTAATCGTTTATCTGGTAATATATGAGCATCAGTTTCTGTTTTGGGGTTTCGATAGTGTAGCCTTGCGTGTCTTAGGTAATAAGCGCGCGGCGTGTAACGGTCTCTCAACCAGGGTGGTTTTGGGGTCGTTACATTTAGTGGTATCAGAGCCAGGTTTGGCTTTCGTTGGGATTTGTTGGGTGTCTGCATGTCTACGCTTCCGTGTCTTGCCTGCTATCTGCTATGTGCTATCTGTTGCGTGATTTTGATTGTTATCTGGTGTTTTTTTTGTGTCTGCTCTGTGGTGGTCCCCCATCAGAGTGGCGCAGCGGAAGCGTAGTGTTTGTTTGCATGTGCTTGTGTGTTCTAAGAGTGAGTCTGAGAGTGTCGGGTCCTTTGGGAAAGGATGACCAAATGTGAGTTCTTGTTTGACAGAGTTGTGTGCTTCAGTTGTGAGCTTGTGTTACATGCTTGTGTTGTACGTTCTGTGTTGTGTTCTGGTGGGAGTTCGCGAGTATGTTGGTCCTTTAGGTAAGGACACCTCTGAGAGTTCTTGTGCCTTTTGGCTGAGTGTTAGTAATCTTCTGTTTCACCTCTTCAATCAGTGAGTCATTTAACAAGTTCTGAGTGTTAGCTCTGTGAGGTGTGGACTTCTGAGATGTGTAAGCATTACCTTCTGTGCTTTTAGGCCGAATCCCCAAAAATATTCTGCTATGTGCTAGATTTGTGAGGTGCAAGCTTATAAGATATGTGAGTGTTGTTCCTATTCCTTCAAGCTTAGAGTTTGTAATATTTTGCTTTGCTCATTCTTTTAGTGAATCAGCTAGTGAGGTTCGTGTGTTAGCTCGTATAAGTAGTGCTTTTGAGATATGTTAGTGTTCTTTATATGTCTTTGTGCTAAGCCTCTAGTGATCATCTGTTGTATCTTTCTGTCGGCGCGTCAGTCAGTGTATTCTGGTGTGAGCTTGTGAGTGTGCTTGGTCCTTGGGTTAGGACGACTTCTGAGAGTTCCTGTGCCTTTGGGCTGAGAGTTACTGATCTTCTGTTCCGCCTCATCTGTCAGGAAGTCAACCAGTACACTTGAGTGTTAGCTCTTCGAGGTTAGAGCTTCTGAAATGAGTGAGTGTTCTTTCTGTGCCTTTGTACTGAGCCTTTAGTGATCATCTACTTTGTTTCCTCTGTCAGCAAGTTAACCAGTGTATTCTGAGTGTTAGCTTTGTGAGTGTTCCCTTCTGTGCCTCAAAGCTATGTGTTAGTAATCTTCTGTTTCTCCTTCTGTCAGTCAATCGGCAGTAAGTCCTGAGTGTTGGCCTTGTGAGTGTTCATTGTTTTCTGGCACTAGAAGTGCATTTATTCACATTCTGGTTTCGTCAAATTTCGAGGACGAAATTCTTTTTAAGGGGGGTATATTGTTATGCCCCAGATTTTTTTTAATTTCCTTTCTGATTCGCAAAGGGAGTTTGTGCTATTTTGTAATCTTATATTAGATTGTCTATGACATTCTTCTAATGTTAATATGTTAGCTTGAGGAAGGAGGGTTACAATTGTCTTCTTCCTTGTTGTTATTTATTAATTCCATAAGAGAGAGATTTATTAAACTATTTTATTCCCTCTCTCTCTTATTCTAATTCACGTTCAATTATTCCCCTTCCTTTATCTCTCTCATTGACGGTTCTCTCGACGTTCTCTATGCGTTCAAGTTCTCCTCCCTTTGCTCTTCTCCCTTCTTTCGTCTGTCAGTCGTCAATCAGGTTTGGTTTGTAGATTCCTGTTCTCTTCTCCGTTGAGTGTCCTTTCCCTTTTCTGATTTTGATTTTGTATTTTGGGAGTGGTTCAATTCGATGGGTGGTCGTTCGAGTGGTGATTCGAGGAGGGCGTTTCGTAGAGTCCACAGAGATAGCATTGCTACGGATGTGAGGTAGGTGGTAGATGGATTCAGTTGTGTGTGTTCACCCACGGGGGTTTCGATCAATGTTTCCGTATATGTTATTTGGCTCTCTGATTTGTGGTGATTTGGGTGATTTCTGATTTGCGTTTCTAATGCGTTAAAACCCCGTGGGTAGTGTTTTGATTCACGTATTTTGGTTATGTAAGTATTACTTTGACAATGGTGAATCAACCTCTATGGTTCCCTTCTGTTTTGTGAACTTTGAGTGCTTCTGATTTGAGAGTTCGGATTGTTTAATTGCCCTATGTTTGGTGATCGACCTCTGTCTGATTTGTCTTGGTTTTGACCTTCTAAAACTGCCATGGTTATGGTTTAAAGACTTTGGTTTCGTACTGCTTTTTTTTTTTACATTGTTTTGAGGACTCTGTTCGCATCTGATTTCGTTCTGGAAATTGAGCTTTTCGGCGCGTCCGAACTTCCATCCGAACTTGGAAGTTCGGACACGCTCTGTTGCGTCTGGATTTTTCTGAGAGTTTCACTGTGTCCGAACTTCCGTCCAAACTTGGAAGTTCGGACACACCCCGTTTTGCGCCCTCTGATTTTCTCTTCGACATGTGTCCGAACCTTTAAGCTCGGACACATGTTCGGACTTCACACGAGTTGTTTTCCAAAGGACGTCCGAACATCCGTCCGAACTTGGATGTTCGGACACCTTGAAATTTTCTGCGGATTTGAGTTCGACCTATGTCCGAACTTCGACGTCCAGACACAAGTCCGGACACCCCTTTGTTTTAGCATAACTTCTTCGTTTGAGCTCCGTTTTGAGTGCCGTTTGCAGCGTTGGATTCCTCTTTTCGAGTACTATCTGTTCTGGTATGTTTTGGTACATGTATATATGTACTTTGATTTGAAAGTCTTAAATAAGCCTTTGAACTCTGATTTGCTCTGGAAGAGTGTTTGAGCTTCTATGCTTCTGGTTGGTTTTCGTGTTTGCTAGTCAGTGTATGACTTTTGTTTTGATAAAGGATTATGATCCGTTTGATGTGCTTTGGCCCTCTGTTCTGTTCTGTTAAAAGCTTCTGCTTTCTGCTCTGTTCTGACAAGGACTTTTGTCCCGTTCTGTTTAAAGCTTTTGTTTGTTAAGCTTCCGTTTTGGGACCTAGTTACTCTGCTTCTGAGCCGTGAATGGCTGGGTCGAGCTATTTCGTGGTATACCATGTAGACGTCATTCTGAGTGTGGGTCATGCCCAATCTGTTCTGTGGGGTTGACGAACCCTTTGGCCTTCGGGTCATTTCTGCGTTGTCGAGGGATCTGTTAGATCCATGGGTCTTCAACCCTTTCTGAGTGTTATGCTTGGTGCTAGTGTCCCACTTCTGATTGTTAAGTGTTATGTTTTCTGTTAGCTCTAACTGTTTCTGATTTCTGACAGACTGCTATGTGCTTTCTGTCTTCTGAAAGCCTCTGGTTTACTAAGTGATCTGTTTCTGTCTGCTCTGTCTGTTTTCAAAACGTCGACGGACTGCTGTGTGCTTTCTGTCTGCTGGGTATTTCTGCTTTATAAGCGCTCTGTTTCGTCTGCTCTCTATCTGTATTTGATTTGAGACGGTCTGCTGTGTGCTTACTGTCTTCTGCTATTTCTGGATTTTGCTAAGCTTTTGGATTGTGTTTAAGCTTTTTGAGTTTGTTAAGCTTCTGATTTCGTCAAGCTTTCAGCTTCAGTTTACCTTATGCTATTAAGTGTATGTTTTGACCACCGCTTAGCTCCTTGTGTTTTAGACTTCTGTCTATTTGAAAGACTTCCGCTTTATCTCTGATTTTGCTCTGGCTAAGCGCTTTTGTATATGTATAAATATGTATGTTCAGTATCTGTTTTGAGCATGCTCAGCTGATGAAGTTTATCACCTGCTGAGTAATAGTTTTGCTCACCTCTATCTCCGTCTGATTTGCAGGTTTTAGTTCGTGCTTGGAGATTCGGCTCTTACTTTTCGTTTTGGCATTTGAGTTTTGTATTTAGTTTGTTTGGCCTTAGGGCCCAGTTGTATTTAGGATATGCTTTGTAATTCAGTTTGGCTTCCGCCTGTGTATTGTAAAGACATTTTGTAATCGTTTATCTGGTAATATATGAGCATCAGTTTCTGTTTTGGGGTTTCGATAGTGTAGCCTTGCGTGTCTTAGGTAATAAGCGCGCGGCGTGTAACGTTCTCTCAACCAGGGTGGTTTTGGGGTCGTTACAGAAGAAGTTATTGATGTTTTGTGTTTGATGTAGAGGTGGCCACTGGGACGGGACCGAGCCCGGTCAAAAACCGGATCAAGGCCGCCGACCAGGGACCAAGACCATCGCGGGACCGGGACCGACCCAAAAAAATAGCGGGCCGGTCCGGTTTTACTTTCCAAAAGATCAGGACCGGCCCGGGACCGCTTGAAGTCAGGCTCGATTGGGTCTGACTAGGGACCATCCCAGAGGACCGAGAACGGTCCCTTTTTTGAAATATAGCCGTTACAGAACAGGGACTGGTTTGGGACCGGTTTGGAACCGGTTTTTGGACCGGGACCGACCCAAATTTTGAAATATAACCGCTATGTATGATGACCGGCTCGGAACTGGCTTGGGATCGGCCCGGGACCGGTCGGGGATTCAAACTCCAACAACTCTTTTTTTTTTGAATTTTTCTCTCTGTAGCGGTTATATTTTCCAATTCTTCTATAAATACAACCCAAAATCCACCACAATCTTCCTTCCCCTCTTTGCTAGTCTAGTGTTTAGTGATATTAGCTCCATTGATTACTACCCACAAAAATGGCGAGAAGACCCGGAAAGGAAACACTTTAATTTCCAACCTCCGATTCAAATTTTGGTGAAGACTTAGACAATATTACTACTAGTTATCATTCTTATAATAATTTTACAATATTACTAATTAGCCATAAATTACACAAAGTCCATCTTAAAAAAGGCCATAGTTGTTGTCCAGGACTGGCTGGTTGCGGTCCCAAAAAAAATGGTACCGGGATCGGGGCTGACCCAGGATACTAGCGGTCTAGGACCGGTCCCTCACTCTGGGGACCGGGACCTGCTCAGCCCATGGCCACCTCTAGTTTGATGGGATTGAATACTATGTCATATCAATCACAATGGAGCACTTGTCGGGAAGCCAAATTGAGGATAAATGGATTACAGAGGATGAAAGGCAAAGAGTAGAGGCGGTCTAAGATAAATCTAGTTACCGCCAAGCAGCTAAGAAGAAATGTAAAGAACGAGAATTGTTGAAACTAGCATATTGATAACGAGCAGGACAGGGAAGATTTGAGGAGAATGTTTGAGGACCAAGACTATCCCCTAGGATTCAAGCCAAATGACAAGATGGTGGATAGTTCCTCAAGAGATGCTACGACACTTGCAACAAAAATGACTAACATGGAGGAGTAAAATGGTTGTGATGCCACTGAAGCAGAGGCGGAAATCGAAGTTAAGGAGACTTTGGAGCTAGCAAACGAACTTGGCTGTGAAGCATTGACGAGAACCAAGCTCTAGCAAATTTCAAGGTAAGTAAAGATTATTTGCATGCAATGGTGTATAACAGAGAGTGAGAAGGAAAAAACCGCAACCACAAACTTGCGCAATTCCTGCTCTCAAGCCACTGTCAAACAAGAAAGAGGGAGAAGGAAGGAAAAACAGTGTGGGATTTGACAGCAACTTGCGTTGGATTTGAATAACCCACAGGGTGATAGTAAAAGACTTGTAGAAGACAAAAGGCAGCATGGGTCTTTTCTTATGGTAGTAGGAATCGCATTGAGATTTGGTGATGGAGGACTTATTTCCGTCCCAGACGGATAACATCCAGATCGTCAATATCAAATCTAAATTCTAATCTTGGCCGTCAGTGAGTCACGTCGCTTTTTTTTCTTTTCCTAGTGCTCATCACCAGATGCATCAAAAACGTCATCCCTCGTAATGAGTCTATATGATTGTTTCATTTTTTATAAGTCTATATAATATAATAATAATATTATACTATTTTTAAAGGAAATGACCTTTGTAGTTGGATTCAAAAGCAAGGAGTATGTGATATGGTATGTAAATCTGCATTATTGTATATATTTTTTATTTAGTGTTATATTTAACATATTAATGAATTCAACAGTAGATATGCATTCATATTCATATTTAAAAATATGATTATAACAATTATTTTAGCAGTATTATTGTTAAATAAATTATTAATATTATCTTATTTATATATGTATCTTTTTTTTGATAAATAAATAATATATATATATATATATATGTATCTTTTCCCCACGTTTCCGTATATTTTAACAAATGGTGTTTCTTCATCCTCGTATAATTAGAAACATGTACACTAACTGTTATATATCAGAAAGATATAAACATTTAGAAACAATAAACTAAGTTGTTGGATTTGATTTTACATATTCATTAACCTTGATTTTTACGTATTCACGATAACTTATAAACATTTCACTGCTAATTAGAAACATGTACACCGCCTTCTATAATCGTTTCCACACTATTATAGAAAATATGATACTAACTGTTATATATCTTTTCCTTTGACCGTTCCTATCGAATCATAGTGTATAAGAACTTTTTCTTAGCATATATCAATTTACAGACTAATAAACCTGAAGCCTATAAATGTTTAGAAACGATAAACTGAGTTGTTAGATCCGATTTAACGTATTCAATAACCTTGATGTTTACGTATCCACGATAGCTTATTAACGTTTCCACTAATAATTAGAAACATGTACACACAACCTTTTATAATAGAAGTAAATACAAAATATAAGTAAATACAAAAATAGAAGCTCTATAAATAAGAATGAATCATTTGAGCGATTTCCACGATAACTTACAAACGTTTTCGTTGATAATTAGAAACATATACACGGGCTACTATACTCATTTTTATCACTATTATAGAAAAGACAACACTAACTGTCATATATCTTTTTGACCATTTTTATTGAATCATTGAGTAATATATTTGGAATTTGTTCTGGACTTTATATTGTAGCAACTAACTCGACAGATTTTTAGGGTTTGTGGTAGCGGTTTAGGGTCGTTAGACCCTAAACCCTTTTATTCACTATGATAGAAAAGACAACCTAACTAACGTCATATATCTTTTTGAGGCCATTTTTATTGAATCTTGATATATATTGGAATTTATTCTGTACTTTATATTGTAGCAACTAACTCACGGTTTTTAGGGTTTGTGGGAGCGGGTTTAGGGTCGTTAGACCCTAAACCCGCCACTACAAACCCTAAAAATGCCTTCACGTTTTAGCTTTCCTAGGGGGGTTTTGGGGGTAGGATAATCTATTTGGAATTTTTTTGTACTTTATTTATAGCAACTAACTCGACAGGTTTTTAGGGTTTGTGGTAGCGGTTTAGGGTCGTTAGACCCTAAACCCGCTCACTACAAACCCTAAAAATGCCTTCGATGTTTTAGCTTCCTAGGGTGGGTTTTGGGGTGTTTTGGGGGTAGGGTAATCTATTTGGAATTTGTTCTGTACTTTATATTGTAGTAACTAACTCAACAGGTTTTTAGGGTTTGTGGTAATGGGTTTAGAGTCGTACATATTTTAATGTGAGAATGTACATGTTTAATTATGAGAATGTATATCGTTTCCTTTGGTCATTCTTATCGCATCATTGTGTATAAGAATATATTTTTCCATTTATCTGTTTACATATCTTGACTGATTGATGAACCTAAAGGTTATTTTGGAAACAATAAACTGAGTTATTGAAGTCGATTTTACGTATTAATTAACCTTGGTTTTTATGTATCCACGATAATTTATAAACGTTTCCATAGATGATTAGAAACATGTACACATCCTCCTATAATCGTATCAATGCTGAAAAATTTTAAAAAAAAAACAGTCCGTCAGTGACGGACATTTATCTTCCGTCACCGAATCCGCACCCCTCAATGTCATTCTCATTTGTTGAAGATTAATAGGCATATCATTCGCTGCAACCTCAATGTCATTCTCATTTGTTTCCACGTTGTTTTATATAAAGGTGTCCACGAATTCATATAAACAATTCCACGTTCTTATTTAAACATTTCCACATTTTTATATATACGTTTCCACGATTTTATATATACGTTTCCAAGATTCCATGATTATCAATAACGTTTTCACGCCACGATTACATATAAACGTTTCCACGACATGATACATATAAACAATTTTCATAATTATATCAATGTTTCCACACTACAGTTATATATAACTTTTCTACGATTTATATATAAAGGCATCTACGAGTTCAGATAAACGCTTCCACCACCTTTTAACTTAAATGTTTCCACTTTCTTATATTTACGTTTCCACTTTTATATAAACGTTTCCATGTTTCTACGATTCCATGATTATATATAACATTTCCACACCACGATTACGTACAAATGTTTCCAGACCACAATTAAGTATAACGTTTACACCGTTATGCATAAAGGTTTCCACGAGTTTATTTAAACGTTCCACGTTTTTATATAAATGTTTCCACATTTTTATACAAACGTTTCTATGTTTTTATATAAACGTTTCCTCATTTTTATATAAACATTTCCACGTTTCTACGATTCCATGATTATATAAACGTTTCCACACCATGATTTATATAACGTTTCCAACATTAATATAGAAAATATGACATAAATGTTATATATCTTTTCCTTTAACCGTTCTCATTGAATCTATGTATAAGAATATTTTCTTAGAAATTATCAGTTTACACACGTTGACTGATTGATAAACCTGAAGGGTATAAAAGTTTGGAAACGATAAAGTGAGTTGTTGGAGTCAATTTTACGTATTCATCTAATCTTGGTTTTTACGTATCCATGATAATTTATAAACGTATCCATTGATATTAAAAATATTTACACAACTTTCTATAATCATTTTCATCACTATTATATAAAAGATGACACCAACTGCTATATGTTTTTTCCTTTGGTCTTTCTCATCGAATCATTGTGCATAACAATATTTTCTTAGCATTTATTAGTTTACAGAGCTTGACTGTTGATAAACGTGAACACTATAAACGTTTGGAAACGATAAACTGAGGTGTTGGAGTCAATTTTATGTATTCATTTAACCCTGATTTTTACGTATCCACGATAATTTATAAATGTTTCCACTGATGATTAGAAACATGTACATGACCTTCGATAATCGTTTCCATCCGTATGATGGAAAGATACTAACTGTTATATATTTTTCTTTGTGTTGCTCATATTGAATCTTTGTGTATAAGAATATTTTCTTTACTATTTTCAGTTTACAAAAGTTGATTAATTGATAAACTTGAAAACTATAAATGTTTGGAAACGATAAACTGAGTTGGAGTCGATTTTACGTATCCACGATAATTTATAAAGGTTTCCACTGATGATTAAAAACATTTACACAACCTTTTATAATCGTTTCCATCACTATAACAGAAAAGATGTACTAACTCTGTTATATATCTTTTCTTTGGCCGTTTTTATTGAATTGTTGTGTATACAAATCATGGTGTATACTCAATAAATTTGACTTTATTATTCTTTTATTTTGATTTTTATATCTTTTCAATAATTATATTTTATCTAAAGTATATATGATTTCAGCACTTTTACTCTTCATTTTATTTTTTCTCCTTACGAAATTTTCCTGAAAACTATTCTTACATAAATTCAATAATTAATTATAACATGCGACTCTAATGTAAGTTAAGAATTTTAGTTCATTATTTTTAAAAATAATTACGCAAACGTTTTTAAACTACAAAGAGTTATAATTATTTAACTTAGTGTTTTATATTAATTCAACTATTTTAAAATTTTATTCAGCTGGATCAAAGCATATATATTTGGATTGATGAACGTTCAAAATTTTCTTTGTATTTATGCATAAATGACAAAAATTATTAAGATAATGAAAATGTTATTTAATAGTTATATGTATATATCATTAAAGTCATATAAAAAATTAAAATTAGTGACTTATTTATAATAAAGATACAATTGAAGTATTGTTAAAAGAAAACGAAAAAGGTTGTAATATAAAAAAGCATGTTGATATCACACTAACTGATCGTTCAATGCAGTTAAATATTGTAATCTGACTGAAAAAAATGAAAAATACCTACGTGTTACTGCTACAAGTAAATATTTGTAAGATGGTGTCCGTCCTTCATTTCTGTGGTGATATAAAAAATTAAAATAAAAAAGAAAATAGTTCCGGTGACGGAGATATTGTTTCCGTCAGCTAATCTTCGCCCACTAGGAATCATTGACATGAACAATAGATGGTAGGACAAGTGTTTCACTAGCACCGTACAACCGTTCAAGTTAATGTATTGATTTTTGTAACTGATTGTACGCCGAATTGGTCTTAGTGGGTTTCTTGGTTATTATTTGTATTTACCACTTATGTGGACCTTTGCCATTGGCCCAAATTATAAAAAAAAAAAAGAAACATGGATGTTTTCCTTGTTACTTTTAGGGAAATTTTCCTTCAAGCATGCATTCCACTTGTCAATTCAGAGTCAAGCAATTACAAAGTGAAGAGGGAAGAAAAATGGCAACAACGACTATCTTTATCAAGTGAAGCATTTCTAGTATTGGATTCCTATGAACGGCTAAAGATTCAAACCCAAGCTAAAAGAAAACTGATTACTCAATCAGGCCCCTTTGGGAACCTCATTTATGATGATCTAGGCATTCTGGCTGTGGTTTCCATTAAAAACGAAAAGGACATTCTGGCTGAAAATCACTAAAATCTACCCTAGGTAGATACCCAAATGAAGATAAGCAAGCGCCTATTTATGCAATCAAAAGACTTCAAATAAAAAACTACAAGAGCTAGCTAGCCAGTTCTATCTAGACAGGTCATCATCAATGGAATGGCGAGTGGAGTTGGGAAGCCTGCGCCCATGAACAAAATCACTGAAAAGATGCAAGGCTCTAGATGGTTGTGAGTAAGGCACCATATGAGCAGCTCCTCTCACCGTGGCAAATGTCAGTAAATTTCCATACTCAATAGCCCAGCCTCCCACCTGTGCAATTGCAAAGTTACAGTTTACCATGGCATACAGCTTCTTGTTTTTTTTAAGTGTAGATAGATAAGCATAAATAATGAAAAAGGAAGTGTGTTTTGATACCTGGCCCAAGTGGAACCAGGCTCCATATGGAACTGTGATGTTGAAATCGAGCTGACTAGCAAGCACTTTAACTAGAGTTCTGGTCCCTATTAATGGCAACACCGAATCCTGATCCCCGCTGATCAACAAGAGCAGAAAAGGGTCATTTTTGCATCCAGGCAACAAAGATTACATGACAGATTAGTTCAAGCCTGTCACTATTCATACTGTTTGTTGTAAGTAATTGTGTGTTTAGTCATGAGCATCTGAACCGGTGTCGATACATTACCTGTAAATCCAAACTGGGATGTGATTTTGCATAATCCTCTTTAGCAAAGGTAATATATCAATGTCACCATCATCGTCTGCATAATCGAGTAAGCTGAAAGGCAAACACAAAAACAATTAAATGTTACATACGAGATAATCCCATCCTAACTTTTCTAAAGCTCTACCCATTTAAAGTAATACTATGAAGAAAATGTAAGGTATACCCGCTGCACATAGACCAACTATACGGCAAACGTGTCCGATTGGCATGAAGAGCCTTCTGAACCTCTGGCAGATTGAAGTAGAAAGCTCGTTCATAACTCATGCACACATCAATTCCAACACTGATCTTCGTAGCCTGCCCATTAATGAAAGAGGGAAATGTATCAAACCCATAACTTCTTTTGCATCAATCAACCTAACACACTCCTATGTGTTTTACCATTTTATGCAATCTGAGCTCTTGTTCGACTATGGCAGGGTAACAAACATCAAGAAGCACGTCGTAGTTGTTGACATAATCACCAACAACTAGATTAGCACTAGCGACAGCATAGTTGCAAGCATCGGATACATTGTGAGGGCCCGGCAAAGTATAATCAGAAAAATCACACTGGTCGTTGATGGTCTGGTAAAGCTCTTCCGAGATCATCCCGTGTGACCAGAAGAATTCATATGTGGATGGAATATCCTTGTCTAATCTAAGAAGTGGGTTTCCAAT
This sequence comes from Limonium bicolor, assembly GCA_023374045.1. Taxonomy (NCBI): domain Eukaryota; kingdom Viridiplantae; phylum Streptophyta; class Magnoliopsida; order Caryophyllales; family Plumbaginaceae; genus Limonium; species Limonium bicolor. The sequence goes on from CM041781.1 coordinate 278,586,002, forward strand.
CTGGGTTCAAGGAAGATATGAACACAGTCAAACACGAAAGTGGACAGAACCATGCTTAAAGTAAGGAAAAAAACACTTCAGAAAATATGAAGCAGCCAATTATTTATCTGGGCCTGTTCTGCATAAAAAAAAAGGATGGAAATGATCGTATGACTAGTTTATGTGACTCTAGGTCTTACAAATACTCCTTTCAGATTGAACTTGAAGCCGGTGGAGTTTGCGTTGTGATCCAACAAAGCAATAGCTAATTGTGGTATATAGTGCCCTGTTAATCACCAGCAAATCACATGTTCAATATGTATCAGCCTCACTCAGCCTTTACAGGCAAAGTACAATCAAGAAGAAAAGAAAGGGACTCAATTTGTGTATCATTCCTTCTGGAATTCTAATTCTAAGAGTATGAAGTACAGGCCTGACTAACAAAATGTCAGGGTAGTGCACAATTAATACGATAGCAACTATCAGTTTTTTGCTCCCTTTTCTTTGCAGTTTCCTGGAACATACTCTACATTCTTTATCAGACACTGCAAAACTTATATGTACTTAATGGGTCCGTCAGACCCAATAATATTCGTTTCCTTTCCCAGTTTTGGGTCCTCTATTATAGTATTTCTTCAGATTTCATATTAATTCCAACCTATCAAAAACAAAAATGTAATGTAAAGAAGGCAAGCTTCAATCAAGAGAGCATCTTAACCTGCGTAGCTTTCTCCAGTTAGATAAAGATCTCTGGTGCTGAATTCTGGATACTTGTTGAACCATAAATGCAAGAATATATGCATATCTTGCGCTGCCATGAAAAAGACTCAATTAGATACTGTAGCAGTTAACAATTTGGAAATGTGAGAAGTCGCAATCAAGGTTCCAGTTCTAGCAAGAAGTATATCAGAAATCAGCAAGAACCCGTGATAGTAAAAGAACATAAAAGGACTGCGTGATTTAATCAATTTAGAAATCTTACCTGTTCTGGCATCACCAACAGTATAATCAGCAGAAGTGTTAGAGTATGACCATCCAACACCAGCAGGTGACTCAACGAACAGGAGATTGGAAGCTGTCCCGCATAAGAGAAAAAAAGGAACAGTGAGAACATAAGACATTTCATTTCTTAATAAAAAGAAGAAAAACAATCTGTAAAGAATTTCATTTAAATCATCTGTGATTTTGAGTTAAAACCTTTGTTCCATGATTTGGAATTCCTTCGGAGTCCTCTGCCATCGCCTCTGGGGAAGAAGGGACCTAACTCCGTAAACGCACCACCTCCAAGAGAAGAGCAACCAGGTCCTGAACAAAATCAGATAGATCAGCATTCATACATTCATTCCCACTCTCAAGTGATTACTCAAGAGCTCGCCCATCTTGGGTAAAAGAATGAATTAGGTAAAATTAACTGAAAAGAAGGAACTAGACGGATTAAGCTACGCGAATTGCAAGTATCTGAAGAGAGGAAAGCAAACAAACAAGCGTAGAATTGTAATTGAACTTACCTCCATTGAGCCAGAGAGTGATGGGTTTAAGATGAGAGTCAGTCTCAGCCTCAACAAAGTAGTAAAATAAGCTTCTGCCTTTAGCGACATCCACATCGATATACCCAGCAAATTGTCTGAACCCAACCTTAGGCTGACCGGGTAGCATGTCGATGAGATCTTCCATTGGCCATCCATTTACACTCACTACTGCTGCAAACCAAATAGACCCTAAAACTAAACCAATAAAAAATCCATGACTACCCACCATTCTGAACTATCCAATACTCGTACTGGACAAATCCCGCGCCCTTTACCTCTCTCTCTGTTATCTCTTTCAGTGCTTTCTCCAGTCACCTATCTAACAAGTGTCTACCCAATTGCGGTTTTTAAAGATGAAGTAAGTGTGACTGTTCCATCGCATTTACAGCCGCAGAGAGGAGCGAGCTCTGGGTGCGAAACGTCAGGATGACGGAATTTGGTAGATTTTTCTCCCTTTTTTTTGAGGAAAGATCTTTCGTCTGTCCAAATATAGTAAAATTAGTACTACTATTTTATTTACCGAAACAAAGATTGTCCAAATAAATTGAACGATTTCTGTTTCGTGAAACATGTAATTGGTGTGGTGCACGCTGAGTGAATACAGCAGTATGTATGTGATGGGTAAACTAATACTACTATGATTGATAGTCCAATTACAAACCTTTTGACCAAAAAAAAATCATAAGAAACCTTCTTTCTGGCTCCCTATTCTTCCGCTGGCTTTTGCGGATAGAGATATGGGTTGTTTTTTTTTTTTTTTGGATTTTTCTACGGATAAGGGCGAACAGGAAATTCTATTGATGGGTTGCTTTCATTTACTATATATATTTTTTGGGAAAAAGTGGAGGAGTGACCAGAATGAGTAGGTTAGGAAGTAAATAATTCGAACGTTGTGGTAAAGATCTACTACTATGATTGAGTAAATGCGCTCCAAGTCGATTTGAATTCTGTGCACTTCAAGAATGTGGTAAATTTTAGATGTACTGGAGTGGACCATACCTGGGAGTCACATGTTCCTCGGATAAAGAGACAAGAGTGACGACGGCGGCCGGTCTTCATTGAAAAGGTTAGGCGCCAACTGCACGCCTGTTTTCCTACAAAAAAAAAAACAAAAAACAAATGCGTAATAATGGGGATTTGTGTAGTCGTTATCATCGTGCTACACTTTTTAATATTCATACCCAGTTCTATGGAACTTCAAATTGCTTAGATTTCTGCTAATTGCACATCACAAAGTGGGAGCCACTCCTCGTTTTCCCCAAATAGGCTAACAGATACTCCCTCCGTCCTCAATTGACCGTCTTGTTTGCTTTATGGCACGTTTTTCCATTTCAATATTAAGTATATAAGATAAAATAATTTTATAAAACTAAATTTTATAACATATAGTTTATCATATAAGGAATCATATGCAAAATTTAAATTTTCAAAATTAATTTATCTTATATGTTAAAATTGAAGTCAAACGACATGTCCAAATAGTAAACAGGACGGTCAATTCAGGACGGAGGGAGTAGTAGTAGCCACTGTCAGGCCCATGACACATTGACACTAGATAAATAAGCCCAATATTATTGTGTTACAGTCCACATTACATAGTATATATACACTCACATCCACTTGTGAAGAGATATTCAATACAAGTGACAATCTCTATCGTCTTCTAGATCTAGGACTGAAACTCATCTCTATGGTTTTCTATATGGTATTAGAGTCATCCATAGCGCCTCAGTTTAATAGGTTGTCAATCTCAGAAAATATTTTAATGGTAAGCTTGTCCAGTCTGTCCGATATTTACTCTATTTATAGTAGAATGTTTGTGATTACAATATACTAGAAACAAGACTAACAAGTAGTGGGCTGAGACAGATAAAACGCCCATAGTGGGCCAGACTCTTTTACACTTTGGTACCCCCGCGAGGCCAACACTCTTCCTGTAAGGGAGAGTTTGGCTCGATCCTGAAGAAAAGCAGAAGTCTGATTAGATTTTGTGAGCAAATCGCCAATTTGGGAATTGCTCGATAAACGAGAGATCTTGAGACTCCCATGAATGACTCTCCCGAATGAAAAAATAATCGATGCTAACATGTTTAATCCGGCTGTGGAGAGCTGGATTTGTAGTGATGAAGGTTGCGTCAAGATTTTCACAATAGAGGTTAGGCGGTTCGTTCAACGAAAAACCAAGCTCAGCGATCGCTGCTGGAAAAAAAAGAATAAACAACGCTTAAATTGGACATATATAATGTTTATAAAGCGCAGTTTATTCAAGCGACGCAAATGAACTTACATTTTAAATGACGCTTCCAAAGCGTTCTTTATACTATCTTTAAAGAACGCTTGTTTGCAAAGCGTTCTTTATGATGCGAGAAAGATGACAACATAAAAAACGTTTTAGCCTAGAAAGCATTCTTTATGCTTAGACAAAAACAATGCTTATATGTGATAAGCGTTTCTTATAATGGTTGGCAGGAGAGTTTAAAGAACGCTTATATGAATAAGCGTTCTTTATATCTTCCTTTTTTTAATTTTTTTTTTCAGAAATCTCGATCTGTTCCAACAAATGCTACAGATATATCATTACATCAGATCAATGCATTGTTGTATTTTCAACACAACAGAATCCATCACAACAAACTGTAACAGAGAAATTAAATCTATACGTTCAATTTACAGCAAAACACATCAGATCGATCCCAGGCCAATTGCAACAAATTAATCAGCTAGTATATATTAGTACCAAATTAACAGAGATTTAATGACTCCTATTAGTTAATTGGTCTTGTAATGACTCCTATTTTAATTTCCTTAGTATGCAAATGGCTGGACTGACTAATAGTGTTAATCGGAAGGTGAAGTGGTGGAGAAAGGAAAACATTCCTGAAAGTGTGAACCTAGCCAGTAACTTGGATATGAAAGATAGTGGAGAAAATTGGCCTGTCAATTAACCTCTGCTATTCTTCTTTCTTTTGTAGTATGTTTGGCTTAGTTTATGTAGTTTCTGTAATATGTCTAATGCTATATATATATGAGAAGTCTGATGTTTACTCAAAAAAAAATTAACAGAGATTTGCTAGTGTTACCAAACATGCAGACAAAACTTAATTACAATTAAAATCCAAACACAGATGGAAGCTAGCTACTAAGTACTTATGTTTGTACTGCAATCTGTAGAAATTTGATAATGCAAGAAACTTCATTTTCCAACACAATGTAAGTGTAGTTGAACTCATGGGGAACAAACTGCATTTACAGGTGCAAATTGGTTCAGTTCAGACACAACTTCAAAGAAGAAAAGAAATAGCTGCAGCGCGTACTCATGACTTCTGCTGATCTTCATCATCATTAGCTATTGATTTCGTCCAGTAAGCGCACATGTGATCCTTGACAAACTCTAGATCGGCAAGTGAATGAGTAGTTCCTTGTTTTTCGAAGAAGTCAGTAAGCTGCACGAAGAATTATAAAAGCAATTAAGTACACCATTTAAACATATCCAACCATGCACAAACAGTTAAATTACTAATTCAAACACAAGACTTATAATACGTACTTCAATGACATTGCGGATTTTATCGACGTTGGACACGATTTCGTACATGTATCGCATCACAAAATATCCACAATTGCTGTTATTCGGTTGCCTGGGACATTATTTTCAATAAAATTATATTATTAATTATATATGTACACACTAATATACAAAATATATTTACGTATGCATGAGTAAATAGAATGTTTTTTTTACCTTTTTCAAATACTGTACATTCAAAGGAGAATTCATTTGCCCGACACTGCGCATACCTTCTCTAAAACCACTGAAATTAATTAAAACAAGCATTTAAGTGACAAGTAATAAAAAAAGTTTAAAATTTTATTTGTGAAATGAAAATATGCACTATTTACTTACTTTGTCAGCAGAGCATAAATGGTGATGTTCCTAATTCCTTTAATAGGGTCAATCACTATACAGCGTGATGAGTAAGTACAAACCACTAACAACAACCAATGATTGCTACAAGTGCAAACAACAACAAATCAACTTCAGCTTCAAAATATATATAAGTTAATATAAAACAATAAAGACAAACGCATAAGGTGGTCAAGCACGCTTACATCTGATGATATGGTATGAGCACAAATCGGCTTTTCCTGGTAACCGCCGCAATTACATGACTCTGACACGCAACACCTTCTCTTGTAGCTTCATCGGCAGACACGATTTGTGGACACAGGAAGGTGATCGTATTTGCCATATTGTTTGACGCCAACCTCGATAGTAAGGGCCTTTGATGACAAAGGCATTAAATTAAAATTATACATAAAACTTACTATTATCTTTGAGAGATAAAAAATGTGATACTTACAAGCAGTACGATTGAATCACCGAGATGTTCAGCATATCACCAAGCAGCAGCTCCTTGACATCACTAATACTGATCAGCAACTCCTGGGATTGTTTGTTGTGGAACACATACGCTGGAACCTTAAGGATGAACTGAATGAAATCATCACCCTTCCCGAGTATCATGTTATATAAGACCTGCTGACGCTTTCGCAGTGTATTCACCAAATTTTGGGGAAGAATGAAATCTTTTCAAAGTGGACTGATGTAGTGATCATCCTGCTGACTCGATGGTCCCTTTCCTTTCGATGCACGGACTTGCTTACCTTTGTCAGCAATAGGAACAAGTGCCTAAGAAATGACAAGTTAGTATACGTTAGGAAACTATTCCCAAAACTGCAGTTATATATGGAATGTTAATTAGTAAACAAATTTAAGTTCTTTTGCTTACCGTACTATCAGATAAATCCACCAGATTGCAAGGCCACGGTACTTGTGAGCCACGTGCTTCAATGACAGTGCTCCAACCATTCCACTCCATCGGTAGTGGATGTTACAGTATATAGCTTTTTATTAGTTTCCTAGTTTTTAAATAGTTTCCTTATTAGCTCTCTAGTTTTAATTCTCCTTTTATTAGTCTCCTAGTTCTCATTAGTTTCCTTTTTATTAGTTTCCTAGTTTTTAAATAGTTTCCTTATTAGCTCTCTAGTTTTAATTCTCCTTTTATTAGTTTCCTAGTTCTCATTAGTTTCCTTATACCACGACCTTTTGTCTGGTTTCCTAGCTTTTATATATATCTACCCTCTCTTTCTTTATCGCATTGTAATTTGAATCCCTTTTCTTCATAATGGAAAACTCTCCCAATTCTCTCGAGAACTACTTCTCTCGACTGGGCTCTCTGGTCGCTTTCTTCTGCATAACCATACACAATCTATTCAAACTTTACATGGTATCGGAGCGTCAATCCTGCTAGGTCGACTGTTCTCCCAATTTTTTTTTTCTCTCTTCCTTTCGTTATCCCTTCGCTTCTCGATTCAAGATGGCAGGAGAAGCTATATCAAACTTTGAGAAACTCATCGAATCGCTTACTAAGAGTAAGGATTCAACCATCGATCCAGGAGATCCGTTGTATACTCACAGCGCGGAACATCCCGGAATGATAATTGCGTCCAAATTCAATGGGAATGGTTTTCAAACCTGGAAACGAACTGTCTTGATTTCGTTGTCGTCAAAGAACAAGATCGGGATGATCGATGGTTCTATCAAGAGGCCGACTGATGATTCTGTCAAGACTGCTGCCTGGGACAGATGCAATGGTTTAGTCATGGCTTGGTTATTGAACGCTTTAGACACAGACATATGCGAGACTTTCATTTTCCATTCGACGGCTAGAGAAATCTGGAAAGGCCTTCTCGCTCGGTATGATAACATTGACGGCACTCGTCGCTTCAACCTGAAGAAGGATCTGTATAGTCTTGAGCAAGGTACCGACTCTGTAAGTGTATATTTCAACAGATTCAAACGTATTTGGGACGAATTAACTGCTGTTGTTAATATTAGTGCTTGTGATTGCTGCAAATGTGGTCGTTCTGAGAAACTTGATAAAATGCTAGAAGAGGATAAGGTTTTGGATTTTCTTATGGGCTTGAGCAGTCAATATCTGAATATTCGGGGAAATATTCTCATGATGCAACCTCTGCCAAATCTGGAATCTGCATATTCTCTAATTCTCTCCGAGGAAAGGCAAAGAGAAACGGGAAAACGTAGAAAGGGTGATATCAATTCAGAAACCTTCGCTAATGTAGTGGATGGGGCTCATAAACCGCAGCAATTCATCAGGTGGCAAAACAATGATAAAAAGGGGAAGAAAGGGAAAGAGTCTTGCAACCACTGCGGGAAACTAGGCCACATAGAGGACAATTGCTACTCAAAACATGGATTTCCTGGAAGGCCCTTCTGCAAACATTGTCAAAAGATTGGGCATACTGAAGACACATGCTATGGTAAGCATGGTTTCCCAGCAGGTTGGAAATTTGGCAAGAATAAGAAAGTAATTGGTGCTGCCATGAGTGACAGTGATCAAGGTATAAGCCAGACAAACACAGCAGCAACCCTAGCTTCAGCCAAGAGCAGATAAATCTCCTGATCGATTGCTTGCAGAAAATAAGCACTAATGACAGAAGCACTACTTGTAACTTTGCAGGTAATGCACCTATCACTAAACAAACAACTTATTGTCTTAGTGCTAATTATAGCGGAGTTAGTAAGATAGATAAATGGATCATTGACACGGGAGCCTCTGAGCACTTAAGTGGAAGAAAAGATTTCTTCTCTAAGATTGTCAATCTGCAGAATAGTCATGCTGTTGTCCTGCCTGATGGTAGATCACGAGATGTGCAGAAAGTGGGAGAAATTCATTTAGGGAGTAGTTTTTTCCTTCCAGATGTTCTCCTGGTTCCAAGCTTTCAATATAACTTGTTATCTGTTCACAAGCTTGCACGGCAGACTGGTTGTAAGATTCTTTTTGATGAAAATTGTTGCATCTTACAGGACCTGAAATCGAGGACTGAGATAGTAATTGGCACGGTGGACAAGGGTCTGTATTGGCTAGATGCAAAAGCCCTTGGACAGTTCTTCCAAAACAAACAGAAGCTGGAGTCAGAAGAGCAACAACAGATCGGTCTGGTTTGCAATGTTTCGATAGAGAATAAAGCCTTGTATTGGCATCGTCGCTTAGGACATGTTCCCCCTCAAAAACTAGTACATCTAGGAATTTTAGACAACAAGGATATTCCTTTCAGTTTCATCTGCGATGCTTGTAATAGGGCAAAGGGACATCGGCTCCCTTTCCCTAATTTAAGTAGTAGTAATGAATGTTTTGATATTGTTCATGTGGATGTTTGGGGCCCATGTTCTCATACCACACATGATGGATTTGACTATTTTCTCAGTCTAGTTGATGACAAAAGCAGATGTCTTTGGGTCAAATTAATAAGGAAGAAATCTGATTCTTTTTCTTATATCAAGGATTTTATTGCCATGATAGAGCGACAATTTTCAAAGAAAATTAAAATCCTTAGGTCAGATAATGCGTATGAATTAGGTGCTTCAAAAGAGGGAATTCAATTCCTTCAATCACAAGGAATAATTCATCAGCGGTCTTGTCCACATACCCCTCAACAGAATGGTATTGTGGAAAGAAAACATCGTTATATCCTCGAGACAGCTCGCGCTTTATATTTTCAGAGTGGGATACCTATAGAGTATTGGGGTGAGGCAATACTATTCACCACTTATGTTATTAATAGACTTCCGTCTAGTGTTTTAGCAGGAAAGACACCTTATGAGATTTTATATAACAAGCAACCTAAGTTTGATTCCTTAAGAATGTTTGGGTGTCTAGCTTATGCTGCTGTTGTTAAACCACATAAACCAAAATTTGAAGAAAGAGCTAGTAAGTGTGTCTATCTAGGGCCAAGTTTAGTTAGCAAAGGTCACAAGTTATTGAGGCTCTCAGACAAAGTCATCATACAAAGTCGTGATGTTAAATTTTATGAAAATGTTTTTCCTTTTCAAGGAAAACAGACAGATTCTCAAGATAGTGTATTATTTCCCACCAATTTGGATTTCATACATCCCGTCAGTGATAATTCTCCAAGACTGTTTGTCTCTACAAATCAAGATAGTCCTATCTTACCTGATTCGGTTGGATCACCTGCTTCCTCCACTAGACAAAATGTAATAGAAGCTCAAGACATTAGGAACTCAAATGATGTAGTTGCTACAGAAACAGCTGCAGATATTGACGAAGTTGAACATTCAGGAAATGTGTTTCCTATTGATACAGCTATTCCAGAAACATCATCCCTTCGGCGATCTTCCAGGGTTCACACACAACCATCTCACTTGCGTGATTATCTTGTGGGAAACTCATCTGTTCAGTCTCTTGAAGATGAGTTCTTTACAGACCTTTTGACTGATCGCTTGAAGAATAATGAGCAAATTTCAAATAATGTTTTAGCCCTCTGTTCTCTAACAGACATAACTGCTGCACCACAACAGTATGTCACTAACTCTTCATATAGTTTCAATGTTACCTCTGCTCAGCCTAGACCTGTCATCTTACCAGAACCCAATTCTTTTACAGAAGCCAACCTTCATCCTGAATGGCGCCTTGCCATGCAGCTTGAAATAAATGCCTTGGAGTGTAATCATACTTGGGACATAGTTCCTTTACCAAAAGGAAAGAAGGCAATCAGTTGTAAATGGGTTTACAAGGTTAAACTAAAAGCAGATGGTACTTTGGAACGGTACAAGGCCAGATTAGTTGTGCGGGGATTCACCCAAAAGTATGGGATAGATTACTCTGAAACCTTTTCCCCAGTTGTGAAGATGACCACTATTCGCGCCTTGCTGGCCGTTGCAGTTAAGAGAGGATGGGAGATTCATCAGTTGGACATCAACAATGCGTTTCTTCATGGAGATTTACATGAGGACATTTACATGAAGTTACCAGATGGATTGGACGTGGAAGGTGAGAACATGGTTTGCCATCTCAAACGTTCCCTTTATGGCCTTAAACAAGCCTCAAGGCAGTGGTATGCCAAATTGGCTACCTTTCTTCGAAAAAAAGGGTTTGTTAGTTCCTATAACGATTATTCCCTTTTTTCCAAGCATGCTAATAATTCAGTTGTCCACGTTGGAGTACGTTGACGATTTATTAATATGTGGAGATAATCTGGATGAAATTCATTGTTTAAAGAAAAGCCTAGATGCAGAATTTAAAATTAAAGATTTGGGTGGTCTTTGTTATTTTCTCGGGATGGAGTTTTTGAAAACTTCCACCGGTTTAGTCATCACACAAAGGCAATATTCTAAACAACTCCTTCGTGAATTCAATATTGACAGCAGTAAGTGGCTGCTAGTCCTCTGGAATCAGGTTTAAAATTATTACCACAAGATAGTCCACCTCTTCAAGACATTGAGCAGTATCGAAGATTAATTGGCAAACTGAATTACTTGACTCACACCAGACCCGACTTATGCTTCAGTGTTCAATTATTGAGTCAATTTCTTAATGCTCCTTGTGTGAGTCATTTCGGTGCTGCCTTACATGTTTTACGATATGTAAATGGGACTATTAATACTGGAATCTTTCTCAACAATTCTAAATCTCAACAACTTGTTGCCTACTGCGACTCGGACTGGGCGTCATGTCCCATATCCAGACGATCAGTCAGTGGCTTTTACATCCAGCTTGGTGGTTCCCCAATTTCCTGGAAATCCAAGAAACAGGCATGCGTCTCTTTGTCATCCGCCGAGGCTGAGTATAGAGCTTTACGCAAAGTCACTGCTGAACTTGCTTGGTTAAGTCGTCTTCTTCACGAGTTGGGTGTCACAGACAACATCCCCATTCCAGTCAAATGTGACAATCGTGCTGCTGTTTTCATCGCCCGAAATCCGGTTCTTCATGAACGAACAAAGCACATAGAGATAGACTGTCATTACGTGAGGGATCAGCTCCAGAAAGGCCTAATTGAGATCTCTCATATCCCAAGCTCCTTTCAATTGGCCGACATGTTGACCAAAAGCTTAACAGGAAAACAGTACAAAACCCAGTATCTGCCAATGGGCATTTCTCATTTCTAGATGTTTATCTCAAGACAAGAATGGTTATCACCATTCTCGTCTTGCGGGGGGGTGTTACAGTATATAGCTTTTTATTAGTTTCCTAGTTTTTAAATAGTTTCCTTATTAGCTCTCTAGTTTTAATTCTCCTTTTATTAGTCTCCTAGTTCTCATTAGTTTCCTTTTTATTAGTTTCCTAGTTTTTAAATAGTTTCCTTATTAGCTCTCTAGTTTTAATTCTCCTTTTATTAGTTTCCTAGTTCTCATTAGTTTCCTTATACCACGACCTTTTGTCTGGTTTCCTAGCTTTTATATATATCTACCCTCTCTTTCTTTATCGCATTGTAATTTGAATCCCTTTTCTTCATAATGGAAAACTCTCCCAATTCTCTCGAGAACTACTTCTCTCGACTGGGCTCTCTGGTCGCTTTCTTCTGCATAACCATACACAATCTATTCAAACTTTACAGTGGAATGGTATCACAGCCTTGACAGACACTGTCTACGAACACACGGACGTACCAGGGCGGAACTCGCTTAAAATGACATAGTGACGCCGAATCAGTCTGTAGAATTGTGCCTAATGCAACCATAAAGGTGCCATGTTGATCTGCAGAAGACGACACTTTTTGGTTTCCTAATAAACGAACAAAAACAATTAGATTCATATATATATACATTGCAACATGCATACTTTTGATTAATTGAAAAAATAAATAACGACAAACCACTGAAATTCACACATACCTGAAGCTTGGCATATGGGAATGGATCAGAAGGTGCAGGTACAGTGTAAGAATGAGAAACCTGAGACGGTAGAGGGGTGGAAGTAGGTGCAGGGGTGGAAGCAGGTGCAGGGGTGGGAACGGGTGCAGGGGCATACACTGATGATCTAGAATTACTTCAGCAGCAGCGGTGGCCACCGCCTTATACTCAGCCTTAGTAGACGACCATGTGACGGTCTTTTGATTGCGGGACGACCATGATACAAGTTGGGAGCCGAAGAAAACCAAGTAAACATAGGTGGAGAGACGGTCCGTGGGAGAGCCAACCCAATCGGCATTTAAGTAAACGTGGAAGTCCAAAGAGAAAGAGGAGGCAAAGAATAAGCCCAAATGCTGGGTACCAGCTAGGTAACGAAGAACTCTCTTCACACACTACCAATTTTTGTCGCTTGGTTGATGCATGTGCTGACGTACTTTATTAACAGCAAATTAAATATCAGGTCAAGTTAGGGATAAGTACTTTAGGCTACCGATTGTTTGTCTGTATTTGGTGGGATCAGAAAAGGGTTCTAGATCTATGAGGTCGAGAGTAGAGGTCAGAGACATAGGGGTGGGTGAGTGTTTGGCTTGAAGCATGGTTGTGTTGCGGAGGAGATCTTGGATGTATTTAGTTTAAGAGAGAAGGACACCATCAGTAGTGCGGGTAACATCTACCCCGAGAAAGTAGTGCAAGGGTCCAATGGCAGATATAGGGAAACGAGCAGATAAAGCCTTAGTAAACTTATCAATTAGATCAAAAGAAATGGTAGTGAAAAGAATATCATCCACGTAGACTAGAACAAACATCCTCTCATTATGAAACTGATAAACAAACAAAGAGGAGTCTGAAACTGAAGCCGTAAAACCAATTTCAACTAGAAAAGAATTCAACTTAGAAAACCAGGCACGAGGGGATTATTTATCCCATAAAGAGACTTCTTTAGTCTACAAACATGGTGAGGGAACTTCTTATCAATAAACCCTTTAGGTTAATGAATAAACACTACTTCCTCCAAGTCCCCATGGAGGAAGGCATTGTGAATATCTTCCTGGTAGAGAGGCCAGTGATGGGATGTAGCCAAAGATATAACCAAGTGTATAGTAGAAACCTTAACAAATGGGTTGTAGGTTTGGGTGTAATCAAGGCCATAGGATTGAGAAAATCCTTGAGCCAAAATTTTGGCCTTACGTGTAACACCCCTACTAATTCGGCTCCTAATAATCCTATAAATGTCGCACATAATAAATAATTCGCAGCGGTAAATAAAATACTGTCGCCCTAATGGTGTCACTGTTATCACTCGCCCATACGGGTGATAACGATTTACCTGATAATCAACTTGCGAAACGTATTCCCGCAGTGACCACAAGAGATAGATAGCAGTACTTAAACAATTTAAAACGAATCTAACATCAACCAATTATTACAGACCGTGAGCATCTAATCCAAAATACACCTCGGTTAAACAACCCGAGTCCAAACAACCTTAGTATCACACCGTACCAAGTCTATCCAACAGTAAACTTAATAGTCGCGCCCCGCGTCGACCCACCAGCTAGTCTCCTGCAATAAAGATGGTTTGTGGTATGGAATCAGCCCCTGCTGAGTATGTTATCACATGCCCCGTCATGCCCCCAAAGACCCCTCAATTATTTGGTCGAGAGCATGAGGTTTGTTACATGCAATACCGTTTTAATATTTAAAACTGTAAAACAATTAACAGTAATATCCATACAATAACACAACCATCAACATATATAATATAACCACAAGTATAACCAATGAACAACAAAGCGAAACAACGAGGATAATAAACAAGTATTAGTTCTCGTCCATGGTGTAGAAACCAATATCGTTCGCCACTGTATAATTCTCAGCTGTATTATTTGTTCAGTTATACCTAGTGACAATGTCTCATTAAAACGACATGTCTCTAGTTACCCATATAATATGGCGGGTCACCCACGGCAGTAGCCATTCCAACGGTAGAGTCTCCGACCAACGAGTCATTCTAGCTCACGGGAAATTTTCTTGATACTTGCGGACCCGTACGCGGACATCCTGGTATCGTTTTTGTGATCACAGCGCGCACCAAGAGCCACATCCTCTTGGCTTTACTTTCCTTCCTTAATTAATTACACCATCGTATCGCATTACCATTTTTTTTCTAACACAGCAGACTAAGGTCATTAGTCCAATTCGGAGTCTGTAAACTCGGGATCCAGTGTTAGATACGAGAGCGGCGTATAGAAAGGCCAATGCTCCGTATGAAAGTCTTGGATAATATGTATATCTTATTATCCTAGTGCTACAACGTCTTTCTGACGATCCTTATATTTCATATAAGATAGCACCATAGCCGCTAGTTCGTTTTATATATACAGGTTCATATATACGAACCAATACTGTTAACTTAACAACAGTAAATAATAAGCAGCTACAGATATACAATTCATGCATATTAATTATCACATTCAGACAAACAATCTTATCACAGATCACACAGAAGTCTGAACTGAGGAAGCCCTCAGAGACAATCAGAGACACATAACAACATACCGTTCACCCTGATGTATTACGGTGGAGTATGAATCAGCAAGATCCTATGCTCCGTGTGTCGTCTCTAGCAGTCTAAACAATACATAATGCTACTGATTAGCATACTGTATAACAACACAATCCTACGGTACCCCGTACCGTCACTATTAACTCCCGGTTAACCTCCCGTTATTAACTGTCAATGTTTGTCGGGCTTTCGGTTTAACTCGAGATTAGAAAAGTGTTATATTACATACGTAGTCTTGTCTCGTATATTAATATACTTATTGTTGGACTTTGTTATCGTATGTAACTTAATGTATATTTGTATATTGTATAGTTTGTTTCTTTATTGCATGTATGATTCTTTGTCATGCATTATACATCTCACCTTAGTATTTATTTTTCTAAGGTTTGTCTTTTTTTTTTAAAGTTCAATGTGGTATAATTCACATGTAAACAATACTTTGAATATATAAATTCTTATTACCCCATGTATACTATTAACATTAGAATTCCACATCTAATGTTTGTAATTCTTTTCCCTTTTATCATATGTCATTTTAATTATGAAAACACATGGTCATTAAACCATATTATATTTTTCCACCATAATATATATTTATTTATGTGTATGTATTTGTGGAACTATTTTCTATATGGTAAATCTTATAATATATATTCATTCTTTTTAATGAACACCTCTTATATTATAAATGTTATAACTCTTATAACATTAAAACCCATATTATAAATTCCATTTAAAAATGTTAATATTTCCGAACAGCACCTATGTTCTTAAATATTTACAAAATCCACCACATAATTAATATAATGTTACACTATAGTTATATAACATATCTTATGACATTTAAGTCACTTAAATAATTATAACCTATAGTTATATTTTGTTTATAAAATACCAAATAGCCCCTTATGTTTTCGGCTTTTACTATAACCACTAAACTTCTATAAAATCACAATTCAATCCCAATTTATAATACATAGTTTTCTAATTCCATTAAAACTATATATTATACATATACCTTTATAAAACCTTATATACCATTCCAAAAATTACCAAACTATACCAAAAGGTTATAAATATTATTCCTAACCTTATACTTCCTTTAAATCTCGGTTTTTACCCCTTTGTTACCCATTTGTAACAATGTTATAAAACACCATATATTATACTTACATAATTCATATAAACTCCAAATTTAACCAAATAAACTTCTAAAAATTCCTAATAACTTAAGGACTATTCTAAATTCCATTTAGTACCCCTAAGTCTCGGAATTTACATTATAACCCCATCTTTTATAAATCTTTTACAATTCAATAAGTATCTTATTATAAGATAGTGTTTTAATTTCTTAAATTCTCCAAAATTGGTCAAAGTCTCCTATATAGTCAACTTTGACCAAATGGGAACCAATTTTTCGGTAATCACTAATAATGACCTATACTTTTCTATTTTTACAATTTTGACCCAAAACTTTATAAAATGTTATAATTTTTATTAAATTCATTTAAAAACCCTAAATTCTTCTAAACTAAGCCCACGGCTTTCTAATTTCCTAGAAATTACGATTTGGCCCCAATTTTAATTATAAGCATAAATAAAACTAAATAAGCTTATAAACTTAAATTAAAATGGCCTAATGACATGGCCTTATTACAACCTTGAACTTGCAAAATAAATTACACAATAAATGTGTCAAAATATAGCATATATTCTCGGCCTCACCTTGATTTAATTATTTTTCCACATAATGTCATAATTTGACCATTATGTTAATTAAATCTCTTAAATGACTAGCTTAATTTATCTTAGTCATTTTTTTCCATTCTTAGGTCAATATGACCCATATTTATAATTTCACTCTCGGCCATATATATATATATATATATATATATGCTTAGAAATTATAAAAATCATAAGTTTAAGGTGTTTATACCTTGATTATTCCTTGTATGAGCTCGGTCACTTGTAGGAAAATTCACCACATGATTTAGACATGTTTAATACACCAAACAAGATATGGTTATACTCCAAGCTTGAGCTTAACCATAAGGAATAATTAATGTAAGATTTAAGGCAAAAATCACCTTAAAAATGCAAGGGAAGTTCCAAGTGAATTCGGCCTGTACCAAGCACACCTAATGGTGTTAAATTCACCATATCAACATTGGAAATAGCTAGACAACAACAAGCTGCTATGGTAATTGATTTTACCTTGGAAAAATGCCTTAAAAGAGGGTATTTCCTTTGGATCTCGGTCACCCTTGCTCCAAATGGCTAACCAACTGAATTAACATGTAAATATGAAGATTATGAGTGTATAAACTCATAAAAATTCAAGGAAGAAAACCGCTTGAAGGATTGAGAGGCTTAAGGTATGTTTTTACCTTAAAATGCAATTTTGAGCAACCTTGGTCCCTCTACTTGCCTCAGCCGAGTTTGGATGTTGTTCTAACCTTATAACACTGAGAATGAGCCATAGGAATTGATGAGCCACGAAATCTAGGTGTAGGTAGTGAAGAGATGAAGAAAAAGAGCTAAAAATGACCTTAAAACACTTACCTTAAGAGCTTAGGAGTTAGATCTGCCTTCCATGCTCAAGAACAAGGCTTGAGAGCTTTTAGGAAGGAGGTGAGCTCGGCTGGAATGGATGGGATCGGACAAGAGCAAGAGAAATGAGTGGAAAGGCTTGAAATAATTGAAAAAGGTAAGTTTACTATTGTAAATTTGGTGTTAGGTAGCAATTTGTCTAATAATGATTGTGAGCTGTCTCCTCTCCTCCTTGCAAGCCGATTTTCATGGGGTCAAATGGGTCATCAATTGACCATACTTGGTCAATTTGACTCAAACGGGCCCCATTGTGGGGTTTTATTAATATTTTAATATTAAATTTGTAAAAATTTGTAAATTTCTGGAATTAAATTCCTAATATGATATAATGTGATATATATCATATTTAAAGGTAATTAAACCTTTAATCCCATTAAAAATCAATTTAGAAGGCAATCTCACAAAAACGTGCTTTAAGGGTTTTAGTGCACATTTTTGTGTCACAGGGTGTTCCTGAGCTTAGTTCTCCTTGAGAACGGTTTTGTTGTGTTCCTTACTTCATTATAATACTTAGGAATCCACTTTGGATCCTATTTGAGGTCATACAATCTTTATGGTGTCTTAAAGCACATTTTTGGCTTTACCGATCTTAAGGCGTGTTTTGCCTTGTTGAGATCTTTTAGATTGTTCCCCAATAATATTTAGATGTTTATTAATCATCTTAGATCATTAATAGATCATTTAATTATATTTTAAAGGTTAGGGGTATTTCATTACGTCTCTGTAAACTCCCATCAGATGTACTTGGTCTTTAAAATCCATTTAGTGCCGATATTCATGGAGGAGTGAGGAGGAACAAGTTCCCAAGAGCCAGTAGCAAGAAGGGTATTGTATTCTTTGAGGATGGCTTCCTGCCATCCAGGATAGGATTGATCTTGTTTGAAGGTAGGTGAATCAGAAATGGGTTAGAGTTGTGTGGTTGTGACATTGGATTAAGGCCAGCGAATAGTTCCATCAATGAAGACCTTGGGTCTAATGGACTGTGTTTGAGACCTGGTAACCATAGGATGACAGGGAACAGATGGGGGTTGAACATCTGTTTGAGGGATAAGACATGTGTTTGTGGAAGATGTGGGCTTGGGTTCAGTGTGGGAGTTAATGGGTATATGAGAGGGAGAAGATGAAGGATATTGTGGTATAGGTGGATGTACATATAGTGAAGGATTGACTGATGTAGTGATGACCTGAACTCAGGAATATCACAAGGTAAGGCAGTAGAAGGCAAGGTCTGTTGTGAGGAGTTTAGCAAAAGGAAAATGGGTTTCATTGAAAGTAACATCATGGGAGTTGATGATTTTCTTAGTAGAGGGATTACAACATAAGTACCCTATGTGTGAAGGGGAGTAAACTAGGAAAACATGTTGCAAGGTGCGAAAGGAGAGTTTGTGGCCTTGGGTAGGACGGAGGTTTGGCCAATGAGAGGTGCCAAAAACCCTTAGTTTGTGATAATCAGGTGCTTGATGATATTTGATAGGGGGTTGATTATGAAGAACTTTAGTGGGAGTTCGGTTAAGAAGGTATACAATAGTAGCTGCAGCAAATGACCAAAAACAGAGAGGCATACTGGCTTGAGCCAACAGACAAAGAGCTTTATTTATGACTACTCGGTGTCTTGATTCAACCATACCATTCTGGGGGTGGGAGTAAGGACAAGAGAGACGATGAACAATCCCCTTAGATGTAAAGAAATCTCTGAGAGGTTTAAATTCCCCTCTCCCCCCATTAGACTGAAAAGACTGGATGGGCACAGAAAATTGTGTATAGACCAGATCATAAAACATAGGAAATATAAGAGATACATCATATTTTAGAGCCTAAGGGTAACACCACATAAATCTTGAACAATCATCAACAATAAGAAGGTAATAGCGATAGCCATCAAAAGAAGTAGTGTGGGCAGGGCCCCAAGATCCATATATAGAAGCTTAAAGGGAATTATTGAACGACTAGTATTAGGAGTGAAATACCCCAAACCTTTGTATGTTGTTTAAATATTAAACTATGGTTTATTAAGGCTAAAAAGTGCCTTAGAAATATTGGTGAACAATTTAAACCATAGAAAACACAAATAAATACCTTAAAGACAATATGGGCGAAAATGTGCTCTAAGCTTGGGATAATCTTGGTTAAGACCTAATAAGCTTACCAAGACTTTATTTATATGTTAATGAACATATTAAATCAATTACTAATGAAAACCAAGCTTGAAAACAAGTTAAAACACAAAATGTGCTTTAAGGAGTCTTAAAGCACATTTTTGAAAAATTGTCTTGTAAATGGGTTTTGAATGGCTAAATGTCCATCATTACTCTTTAATTAACATGTTTACTACTTATTATCACATTAGGAAGTCTAAATCAATGGGAAACCAAAAATTTCACAATTATGTGCCTTGGTTAGTGAATAGTAACCAAATTGTGCTAGTTTATAACATAAGTCAATATAAGTGATTTAATTGGTCAACAAAGACCATAAAACCCCTAAGTACTAAAATGAGGGCGGTTTTTATTGTGGTGAGTCACCACTCTTGTTAGCTTAATAAGTAAATAAAGATGACAACTAAAGTTCACTATTTACTTTATAAGTAAATATCTTGTAAAAGGGAGCTCTCATTTCATTTCTTCCTTTCCCACTCATTTCCACTGTCTCCAACCTTATTCCTCCTCTCTCCATCGGTTTAGCTACAACACTCACACCATTCTCTACCTTCAATTTCTTATATCTCCTAGCTCTATTTACCAAATCAAATTCTAAGACTACCATTCTCTTAGTTTAGTCAAGCTCTACAATCTTGTCTTTTCAAATCATCAAAACCTTCATTTCGGTGCCGAGATGAATCACCATGGAAGGAGCTTGAACTCATCTTTTTACATCTCATTGTTCTCCTTTGCTTCAAGGTAAGGAAACTCAAAGAAAAACTTCATTTCTTCTTGTTTTTATATGTGACCGAAAATCACCTCTTCATGGTGTTTTATTTTGCTCATTCATAGCTTCATTCCAATATTCAAAGGACTAGGTGGAGTCCCCTCTTGCTACTTAATCCAATTCCCATTCAATTCTAAGGTAAAACATTCATTTATGTGTTTTAAGACAATATATAACCTAGGGTTTATTAATGGGTTTAAGCATGAAGCTTGAATGCTCATTACCTTGCTTGTATATTGATTAGAAAGTTGACAAGTAATCAAAAGTCCTTGCCGATTTTAATCAAGAAAGAGCAAGGAAAGACAAGTGAGGAAGTTGTGAAAGAAAAGAGGTAAATGTGCTAACTTAATGTAGTTTAAATGCCTTAGGAAAAATGAGCTTGATTTGCTTAATAAAATACCTAAGGAGCCAATGGAAAATGAGCTAGTAAAATACTCATAAGGAGATTATTAAGGACATATGTGTTGTTGAGTGTATTTGCAGGTCAAAGGCAATATATACATGTGGAAATTCAGTGTTTATGGTTTATGCAATTTAAGGGCCTAAGAGCCATGTTATTTAAGGGCCTAAGTGCCAAGCAATTTAAATTATGCACTATATTATGATGTAGTGTGTTTTGGGTGAATTTTTGTGTGTGAGAATGTTCTTGAAGGATTTAAGTGTTCTTGGATGTTTAATGGTGAAAACAATGTGTTTTGGTGTAACAATGTGCTAGTAGAACCCATGTCAAAATGTGGTTAATGTACAAGAAGTTTGAGTGTTTAAATGAGTTTTTGGTGAACTAGGAAGTGCTAGGAATGATTAAGTGTTTACTAGAGAAAGAAACATGTATTAAGGTGTTCTAGAGTGCAAAAAGGACTTAGGCATCATCTTGGAGGATTTAGAAATCAAATGAGTGTTTGGGATTACACCAAAGTCATTTGGGGATTGTGTTAAGACTTATGCAAACTTTGATAAACAATGAGGAAATAATGTGTTGTAAGGAGGAGGTATGAACTTGTGGAGAAATTTCAAGGAGTGGCATAAAGGAGTTTTGGTTGGTAAGAAAAGATGCTTGGGAGATGATGTTGTAGTGGTGAGAAAGCATTTTGGGATAATGGTTATTATAGGTATGAAACGCCACTTAGAAACCTAGTGAAAAACATCACAAGTGTTAGCATTTTTACAAGAAAATGTGTAAAGGCTAAAGTGGATTTTAGTGAGTGATTTAAGGAGTTTAGTGCATGGCTAAAGGTGTATTTGAAGTGCCCAAATGAGGTTAGAACATACTAGGAAATATAAGGTGAAGTTTGGAGTCAAATGGGCAAATAAAAACAAAGGTCTGGAGCAGACCGACCTTGGGGACCAGACTTGCAAGGTCGGTCGAGCCCAGTTTACCTAGCAAGAATACTCTCTGGAATGGACCGACCTTGGGGACCGGACTTGCAAGGTCGGTCGGGCTTGAATTTTGTGTACGGATTAAGTCTCTGGAATAGACCGACCTTGGGACCGGACTTGTAAGGTCGGTCATGCCTGAATTTTTTGTACGGGAATTGTTTCTGAAATGGACCAACCTTGTGGACCGATCTTGCAAGGTCGGTCGAAGTAGAATTTTCTAACGGTAATATGTTCTGGAATGGACCGACCTTGGACCGGACTTAGCAAGGTCGGTCGTAGTGTAAATTTTTCAAACCCGGAAGTCACTGGAATGGACCAACCTTGGGTAAGGTCGGTCGGTAAGGTCAGTCGGACCAAAACTTAAAAAATAAAACAAATAAAGAGTGGCTTTAGTAGTTAACCCTAGGGGGTATAATGAAGGTAATCAAGGGTATATCTAAGCATAAAAACATGTCATACAATCATGTAAAATACGTAGTAATTCGGAATTTAAACAAGTTAATTAACCGACACTATCAATTATGTTTAGGAACAATGTACGGTGGAACACAAAAGCTGTAAGGACCAAGGTATGGTTTTCTTGCAGTCTGTTGCCTACCGGTTTACACCGGCTTGTGTGTTGTTTATTTTTCTGCGTGTTTACGACTTTGTAAGATTAAAACATGAAATGAGTTTACAGTCGTTGTTGTTATTGTGGTGTGTGCGTACCGATACCGGTAACCTCCAATACGTACGACTGTTAGCTAACCAATGTTAGGGAAACGTAGGAGAACGGTATTCGGTTTAGCGTTTCAACCTAAGGAACGTTCTAACCACGGCTATGTATGATCTAGATGTGGTTTGTGTTGCTAAGCTATGTCTTGACTCCCTTGTGTGTGTCTAACTGGACCTAAGCACTTACTTATGAATTAATGTACTAAGTTTCTATATGGGACTTCTAACAAGTGCTAACCGGGGGTGAGGAGTCCGGTCGTTCCGGCCACGCGTGTGAGTATGGGGGTCGATATCATATCCGGTTCGATTCTCTCTGTATGTTACGGTTGTTTTCTTTTGGGTTCCAACCTTCCTTTAGCTTAACCAAGGCTATTTTACTTACTCACGTCGGGCCATGGGGCATACTATGTTCGGTGTGCTTGGATCACTATATCCGACGCACCTTGGAGTTAAGTTATGCGTTCATCTAACGGAACGGTAACGAGTTATGTAACGAGCTTAACATGAGTTTGGCAGCATTCTCTAGGCTCTCCAAGTGATCTAACAATGTTGGTTCGGTTCCTAAAGAGAATCGTTTTCGTTATGATATGTGTTAATGTTGTGATGTAATTCTTGTTGCTATATTATGTAAGTTGCATGTTAAAAATTAATGCCATGTTATCATGACAATTGGTTGCGTGTATCCCGGTAGTCGATGGGCTGCACGTTAACCATACCAGCCAAGGGTTGCTGACCCCCTCGGGGGCTCCATATTTATTTGCAGGATGAGGATCGAAGAAGCGGATTGGCTTTAGATCTTAGATTATGAAATACTTTTGGTATATTTTGGATGTTGGGCCCGGGATGCGCCTGTGCTCCCATGGCGTTATATTTTGGTTCCGTTGTTATTACAGTGGCGGTATATTGACAGTTTACAGTGTTGGGTTGTAATTAAATACTCGGTATTGTTGATTATGTATTTATGGTTATTAGTTCTACTTGGGAGTCTGATCATCAGACCGGTACAAATTGTATGTATTCTGCCTTGTTAGCCACGTGGGTGGCTAACAGCGTGTAACACCAACCCGTTTAGTTATTGTTTTAGTTGTTTATTTCCGCTGTGATTTCGGTTATTTGTTAAGTGCATAGTAGGGGTGTTACAAGGAGGGTGGGGAAGAGCATGTGTTTTTCCCATAGAACAAGCTGATCAAAAATCAATAACAAAGAGTTAATTAATTGGGAGACAAACTTGTTTATTGTAAAAAGTGTTTGTGTAGTGGAAGGATGACCAAGACGGCAGTGCCAAACTTGAGGGCTGGTCTTGACTCCATGAGTGGGAGTAGTAGCTTGGATCTGGTGAGAAGGGAGGGCTGATGGAAAAATGTATAAGCCACCTCTAACTGGACCTTTGAGAAAAGTTGTCCCAGATTGACGGTTCTTCAAAAGAAAATAGTCAAGATGAAATTCAAAAATAGTATCATGTTCTTTAGCAAACTTTTAGATAGAGATCAAGTTCTTATTGAGACCAGGAGTCAGAAAAACATCAGACAATAGATAAGGTTTAGACAGTGTGGGAATGAAAGTGGCCAATATGAGAGATAGGGAGAGAAGTACCATCACCCAGAGTGACTGTATCAGTTCCCTGATAGTCAAAAGCTCTAACACTTAGAAGGTTAAAGTCACTAGTGAAGTGGTGAGTAGCACTAGTGTCTAGGATCCAGGAAGAAGAGGGGTTGGGAGAGGAGTTGGGAGAGGTGAGGTTTACCTGGAAGCTGCGGAGAGGATTGGCCTGGTAGGATTGAGAGAACTGATAATAGCAAATTTTAGCAACAAGTCCCCTCTTGTCACATATATGTCAATGAGATTTAGTGTCCATATGCCTAGCAAAATTAATGGATCCTGAAGAATTAAAACTCCCTGAGTTGGAGAAATAAGATCTGCCTCATGTATATTGTCCTCTTCCCCTGGATCTATTGGAACTAGATCTGTCTGAGTTGTTACTAGATCTGGACTTGTCATTGCTGGATTTAGAGGAATGATTAGGTTTAGATGTGGCATTTATAGACACAGTGGTGGTGATATGTTTGACTTGCTTAGAAATACGAACTTCCTATGCAGGAGGTTGTCATAGAGCTGATGCGGTGTTTGGCCTTCAGGTTGGGTAAGAATATAGGTAACCATAGGGTCAAATTCACTAGGAAGACCTTTGAGGAGGTAGGTTTGTAGCTCTCTATCAGAGATAGTGTGATCTACAGAAGCAAAAACAAATACAAAGGGATTGTGCTCGATGAAAGTACTTTGTGACTGTTTCATTGCCTAACTTTTTAATACTTGCCCATGAAGGAGATATTGACCGCATTTGTGCCGATGAAGTACATTTTGTTGTTTAAATAATAATGGACTCAGAGAGAGAGAGAGAGAGGATAATATGATGCTCATTACCAATTGATCCTGAGTTAACCATTTGGTGTATTCTTTGTTGTGTTCTCCATTGATCATTGTAGGAGGACATGGGAAGGATCCATCAATGTAACGAAAGAGATCATTACCTCTGAAAAAAGGCTGGATCAGACTTTTCCAAGTGGGGTAGTTATCGGATCTGAGTTTAATGAGATGTTAAGCGGCGACAAGAATGGAATATGAAGGTGCAGATTAGGTAACAATGGTGGTCGACGCCAGAGGTTGAGTGAAGGTGTGCTCCTCACCATGGTTGGAATCGCCAGAACCCGAGACAACAGACATTTGAGTTGTGAAAAAAATGGGAGTTATCCCTTTCCTTAGCTCTAATACCATAATAGGTTGTAACAAACTCAGAAAATATCTCAATGGCAAGCCTGTCCAGTCTGTCCGATATTTACTCTATTTATAGTACAATGTTTGTGATTACAATGTACTAGAAACAAGGCTAACAAGTAGTGGGCTGAGACAGATAAAAGAGCCCATAGTGGGCTGGACTCTTTTACACTTCGATAAGCTTAAATCTTTAAACTCCTCTTCTTTCTTTTTCTCTTACTATTGCAAATGACAGCCTCATCTCATGTTATATTTGTTAATAACAATACACCCACTAGCTTCAACATATCTCCAAGTACAGTTAGCAATCAGTAAATACTTGCAGCTGATCTTTGCACTTTCTTAAATAGGAGGACACCAGTCCTTGGATTCTATTAGAATGGTCATATGTGAAGACATAGACTTTGATAAGAAAGAATAAAAGGTTTATTAGCTTCTATCAGAGGCCACCTAACTTACTATTTTGTGTGGCTTTATTTCTCGCATCATAAACCACCCTGAATAGATTAGCAATAGAAGACACTTTCAAAGGACTCTAGCTCAATGCCTCTTACAAAAACAATCCAGCAAAGAAGTATTATCCATAAAGGGGATGTCCAATAACATAATCAGCTCATACCAAGTATCCTTGACTACACAAGTTTAAAAAATGTGCCATAGAATTTAGATTGCGACTAAAAAGCACAACAAAAAACCACTAATTCTTTTTGTAATATTAGTGTGTGAGGGGAAGACTTCACTAAAAAATTATAGAAGCTAAGCTTAACCTTTGGGCAACAGACTGATGAGAGGATTTTCTTTGAAATATTGAAGCAATCGTGAGGAACAGAAGTGGATCCCTAGGATTCCCCATTTTGCAGAAAAAAAATTTACTAGACTTGACTGAGTATTGCTGATTTTGGTATAACGCTAGACCTCACTCATCCTGAGAACTAGCTGAGATAGGAAAGGAGGAGAGGAAATCAGCAACAAGAGGGAGGAGAAACTCCTTAACAAGATTAGTCTTCTAGGCCTTAAGTTTATGGTTCAAAAAAAATCTGGAACTAGCAAATTCTTATTCACCCCATCAAGCCTAGGAGAGATCAGATTATATGTATATGGCTTAGTACAAGGGAAGTCCAAGAAATATGTATTATAACCATTATTAATTATCATTCTAGCACCTGCAGAAAACAGGTCAATATAAGCCACCAATAATTTCCATATAGAACTATCATTTTACCATCACTGACCTCTCTAATAAATTTATAAGGATAGTAGATATCCCCCAAAATTCTAGCCACAAGAGAGTGAGGTGAAAGAGCAGCCATCAAAGTTGTTTAGTGATAATGGCTTTGTTGAAATTTCAGTTGACTTGAAACACCTTGCTCTAACTATTTACAAACTTTAGACCACTTAAACTAGTGTAAAGAATGTGAATAACTTTCCCTCCCCACCATAAAAAAGAGAAAGCGGAGCTTTGGTATAACACCCTCTATTTGATATATCTATCAGTTTTATCATTTCTTCTTCGAATTTGTGTGTGATTATTAATTTTTTTTATTAATGTTCTCTAATGGTTTATGATTTTTTCAACTTCTGGAATACTCATAGAAAAATTATGAGCTAGTAGTAGGTTGTTAAAAATCAAGGATGATATAGTCATTTGACAATCATGGACAATCAAGGGTAATATGATCATTCTTAATAATATATTCTAATTTTTATATTATTGTTTTTATATTATATATAACTCTAGTTATTTTATTTATTAAATTTTAACTTACTCAGAGATTATTAAATTTTAACTAATTGTTTATAACCATTATAATTTTTAAAACTTTTAAGACTGCATACTATATATTATAAATTCGTAAAGTTTTTAGGGGTATAATGAAATATTGACAAAGATTTATGGAGTTTATTGTAAAACTTGAGTGTATTACAAAATTATATTCTTTTGGGCCATTTGTGAAAGATAAGTTATAATTATTCCAATTATAAAATTATTAGTCCTTATTAGTAATTTCAACAGTAACAAAATCAAAAGGTTTTATCCTTATCAAATTGTTTTTCATAGATACACTATCTACTGTGTCAGCAGACAATTAGCAAACTAGCACAACCGTTTGGATTATCAAGTCATTATAGTCGAACGTACCCAGGACACATCTTGAAATGCAGACACTAATTCTTCAACATGAACCCTAACTAGAACACACATTAGAAGGGTGCACACTTTGACCTTAGGTCGACTCCTGGCCTAGTTTGGATAATCTTTTAGCAACTTTGCGCGTGTAATCATGCAATGAATATGATTGTTTAAAGTTGTTTTTCTATTTTAATAAACGTGAATAACCCTGGTGCTTGGTGGCACCATTTTTGTCTTTTTTTACTTTTGTTTCTTTTCTGAAATTTTAAAGTGTTGTAGTTTATTAGATATAAGTCCTAAAAACATAAAATGTATATCGTTGTTCATCATAATTCGAGCTCTTCAAAATAAGATCCAACATGAATATGTTTTGATATATTTAAAATTTTATATTTTTTGTATGTGCATATGTTTTAAGATTCATTGTGAAAATAAAATAAAAATACATCATTTTTATATTTTTTGAAAGTGCTAACTTTTTCCGTAGTGTTAGTCATCAAAGAGTTGAATGATGTAGAGACCACATTATCCTTCATTGACGGTGTTAGCTTCTTCGACGGTGTTAGCCATCCTAAGGTTATATGTGAGGGGGGGGGGGGGGGGGTAAGGTTTAATTTTTTCTCAAGTGGTTGTTAATAGCCGAACCACATTAGCATTCTTTAACAATTCGGTGAACCTGGACGTTGACCTGTGGGACCTAATGAAAACACGTTTAACCTTTCATTTTTTGAAAAGTGGATCGTGTGTTCAAGAAAAGTGAATCTTATGTTTAAAAATAATGAATCTTATGTTCAAGAAAAGTGAACCTTTCACATTAAACAATATGAATCCTTTGTGTTTTTAAAAGTGAATCTTTAGTTAAGAAAAGTGAATCTTATGCGAGATCAATATGAACATTTCATCTATTGATAAGTGAATCTTAAGTTTAAGAAAAGTGAATCAAATGTTGTTAAAAAGTTAATAAGAGGTTTTTAAAATGTAAATCAGATGTTTAAGAAAAGTGAATCAAAGGTTGTTAAAAATTGAACCTAAACCCTACACTACAAACCCTAAAAATTCCTTCCACGTTTTTTAGTTTTCCTAAGGTGGTTTTTAGGGTGTGTGGTGTAGGGTAATCATTTATGGAGTTGTTATATATTTTATAATGTCGTCACTAACTCAACAATTTTTTAGGGTTTGGTTTGGGGTCTGCACCACAAACCCTTAAAATGCCTTCGACGATTTTAGCTTTCCTATGGTGGTTTTTAGGTTAGGTGGTGTATATATATATTGTCGTTACTGGATTGACAGTTTTTTAGGGTTCCTAAACCATGCACTACAAACCCTAAAAATACCTTCAACGTTTTTTTGTTTTTCTAGGGTGGCTTTTAGGGTGTGTGGTGTAGGGTAATCTTTTATGAAATCTTATACTTTATATTGTCATCACTGACTCAACAAAAAACCACAAACCCCTAAACCACAAACCCTAAAAATTCCTTCAACGTAATATACTCATTACAAAAACATAAAATTTTAAGTTTACCAAAATATATTCATGATAGATCTTGTTTTGAAGAGCACAAATCATGATGAACAATGATATATATATTTTTTAATTTTTACACTTATATTTTGTAAGTTATAACACTTTGATTTTTTTCCTACTTATAACACATGACACAAAAGATGGGTGACTAATGTGAATTTTCTCTTTTTTCATGCAGGAATCACTACTACATTGTTTTTTTTTTCCAAATTTTCCTAATAATACTATTGCCCCATAAGATTGTTACATGTGGCAGTGGTGCACATTCTAATATGGAGCAAGTTGTCTTGTTAATAGATTATTAATCTTGAAGTTTAATTCTGACATGCTTTTACTTGTAGTCACTAAAAAAAAGTATATAAACTAATAAGAAAAGACAATTTCTTAGCTACAGGTGGATGTAGCTAGCTGGCTACATCTAGGAGGCTACAGTGTTTTTTTCTCTTTCTTTTAGCACGCGCGTCGGATTTGGGTTTTTTTTTCTTCTTTTTTTTCTTTTTTTTTCTCTTTACGCTGCGCTGAGTTTTTTTTTAAAAGATTTTTATTTTTTTACCACAAAATCTTTAAATTATTATAACTTTTGATATATAGGGCCAAAATGAAAAATATTATATCATTGTTCATATAAATTAAAGCTCTTTAAAACAAAACCAGACATGGATATGTTTTGACAGCTTTTTAAAAAAAATTACATGTATATGATGATATACTAAAATGATAATATGATTCATTAATTTTGTATTATGATTCATTAAAATTGATATTATGATTCATTAAGTAGTAAGTGGTGAATTCGACGTTTTTAACTTTCCTATGATAGGTTTTGGGGTGTTTTGGGGTAGGGTAATCTATTCGGAATTTATTCTATACTTTATATTGTATCAACTAACTAGACAGGTTTTTAGGGTTTGTGGTAGCGGGTTTAGGGTCGTTAGACCCTAAACTCGCCACTACAAACCCTAAAAATGTCTTCGATGTTTTTAGCTTCCCTAAGGTGGGTTTTGGGGTGTTTGGGGGGGGGGGGGGGTAGGGTAATCTATTTGGAATTTGTTCTGTATTTTATATTGTAGCAACTAACTCGACAAGTTTTTAGGGTTTGTAGTGGCGGGTTTAGGGTCTACCTAAACCCGCCACTACAAACCCTAAAAATGTCTTCGACGTTTTTTAGCTATCCTAGGGTGGGTTTTGGGGTGTTTTAGGGAGTAGGGTAATCTATTTGGAAACCGTTCTGTACTTTACATTGTAGCAACTAACTCGACAGGTTTTTAGGGTTCGTGGTCGCAGCCTAAACCCGCCACTACAAACCCTAAAAATGTCTTTGACGTTTTTTTAGTTTTCCTAGGGTGGGTTTTGGGGTTTGTGGGGTTAGGGTAATCTATTTGGAAGCCGTTATATACTTCAATGTGAGAATGTACATGTTTTAATGTGACGATGTACATGTTCAAATGTGAGAATGTACATGTTCAATTATGAGAATATATATGTTTTAATGAACATCTGTACATGTTTGTATGATCGTCTGTATAAGTGTTCTTCCTTATATGTACAAGTTTTAATCTAAGGATGTACATATTTAATGATTCGTACAGGTTTGTATGACTATATGTTTTTAATGCGAGGTTGTACAAGTTTTTACGTGTGGATGTACATGTTTTAATGAACATTTGCACAGGTTTGTATGACCATCTGTATAAGTTTTTTTTACGTTTTGTGCACTATACATCTAAATTTTTTTTTTTAAGTTGTCAAAAAATATTCATGACTGGTCTTGTTTTGAAGAGCTTGAATTTAGGTGAACAATGATATAATTTTTTTATTTTGGACTTATATATTAAAAGTTACAACAATTTAAAGTTTTTGTGGTAAAAAAAATAAAGGGAAAACGAAAAAAAGTCCAAAATAACACTCAACCACAAAAATATTACTCATATTAACCCCCAACCCAAACTAATTCTTAAAATAACACTCCCGGGAGAAATCGTCTCTTCAAAAGACGATTTCACAAATTGTTGAAATTGAAATCGTCTTTTGAAAAGACGATTTCACCTATTGAATTTCAAGTGTTGAAACGTTGCGATGGTTCAGTTTCACTCAGAGAGAAATCGTCTTTTCAAAAGACGATTTCTAAAATTGTCTTTTGAAAAGACGATTTCTCAGTTTCTCAGAATTAAGTGAAATCGTCTTTTGAAGAGACGATTTCAGCTTCTACAATTAATGAAATCGTCTTCTGAAGAGACGATTTCTCCCGGAAGTGTTATTTTAGGAATTATTTGTTGGAGATTAATATGAGTAATATTTTTGTTGTGGGGTGTTATTTCAGAATTTTTCATGAGATACCCCTGTTTTCTTTCGTAATTCACAATATACCCCTGTGATTTTCATAATTCAACTTTAAACATGCTTAAATGTTGTCCAAAATTAATGAAACTTTACATGAACAATGCTAAAGTGTTATATTTTAGTCCAATATCAATTTTGAAGTTTTTTAAGCTCACATGTGATATGTGGAACCCAATGAACATGTTTAAAGTTGAATTACGAAAATCACAGGAGTATATTGTGAATTACAAAAGAAAATAGGGTATCTCATGAATTTTCCCAAAAATTAAAAAGTAAAAAAAACCAAGAGCACACGCATGGATGTAGCTAGATAGGTAAAGTTGGCTGTAGCCAAGAACGACTGATAAGAAAAATACATAAACATCCTCTATATGCGCAGATTGTATACTGATTCCAAAATCTTTTAACAGGGAGATCCTATTGTTAACACTCCCCTAGCCCCCAACCGATTCAGCAAGACCATACTGGCTCAGTTGTGTATGCAAATGGAAGATCGGCACTCGATCTTACTCAAAACATGAGCCTACACCAGCGTACAAGGAACAACACAAATGTAACCGCATATCGCCGAAGGAACGTACATAAAGAAAATTGAAACACATGTGGACACTAACAATGCCAAATATCACTCGCTGTACAAACCGGCTTCATTCCAGCTGCAAGCCAACAGAGAAATTTCGCAAAAATTTATATACTCCTGTATACAACTTAGTAATTAGCTTCAAAACTTGCTCTTTGGGGCGAGGGGCAAATGTTGAAAGAGGAAGTGATACTGTAGAAGTATTATGAGGTGGGGAAGACTTGGCGTTATCTGTCCAGTTTTTATCCCCCCAATGCCACAGCATGCTCTCCCAATAGCAAAAGTTCTCAAAACAAATCTTCAGTCTGCGATCTCTAATCTTCCTCTTCCAATGCCCATCTCTGTAGCCTGCTTTCTCAGCCTGCCTTCTATCCCACTCCAAAGCTGCTTTTTGCTTTGATCTAAGATAGCAATACTTATGCAGATCCTTTGGCATTTCATCATGCACCTTCCACCATGTCTTGTGGGCAACATCACTCGCAAACTCATGCAAAGTATCCACATTCCAGTTGCAATCATAGTCCCTGAAGCACA
This sequence comes from Limonium bicolor, assembly GCA_023374045.1. Classification (NCBI taxonomy): domain Eukaryota; kingdom Viridiplantae; phylum Streptophyta; class Magnoliopsida; order Caryophyllales; family Plumbaginaceae; genus Limonium; species Limonium bicolor. The sequence continues at coordinate 278,618,316 of CM041781.1, forward strand.
GCCAAGGTTTAAGTCCCAGATAATGAATGACAAAGACCTCCGGTGGGTCTGCACCAAACAGTTTAGTTTTCCATTTCTGGATCTGGGGTTCATCCCCCTCCCAAAAGTGCTTCAAGAAATTCATCCTCTTTGGAATTCGATGCCACCACGTAAATATCTCATTCAGATATCCCTGGTCCCCACCATTATAGGACTCAATCTCATTTATATGGTCCATTAAGAGCTGAAAGGTGCAATTTGAGGGCTCAATCACCATGACACCTGAGTTGAAGAGGGTGGCGTTATTGCCAATAGCAGATATCTCGGGCAACTGAAAGAGAAAATCAATGTTTCTGAGGATAAGCATGTCAGCATCAATGAAGATGATCTTGTCATACTGAGTGAGTTGCCAGAGACAAAATTTGCTGTAATTCCACTCATTGTAGGCTTCTCGCTCAGCTTTAGGGTTTCTGATCCTTGTGATTGTGTGGATTTTCCAACCAGCAGCCTCCAAGCCACCTCTGTGGTAGTCAGTAATTGAATCGTCAACTAGTATCACGAGATCTCTAGTAGAACCCGACATGCGAATGCTTTGTGCGGCCGCTATAGCCCCACAAACATACACATGAGCAGAGTGTAGGATTGTTGCGTAAGCCTCGCGCCGCGGATTTCCTGAGGACCTGTAATCTGTATCATGAGAGAAAGAGTAATTATCAATATATCTTTTCTATCACCTGAGATGAAAGTGTGTTAAAACTGCATACAAAGAATGGCTTGAATTGCATCAAGGAGAGAGAGTTAATCTTGTTCATTTTCTTCTTTTTGGGGGGAACACGATAATTTTTTATACATTTTCAATCTATGGAGCCTATACATATAAAGTCCCCAAAAAAAAGCTTGCTAGAAGTTGATCAATCTATTCTACTGACAGGTTGCAATAAGAATTCACATACTCCAATTCTTCCTTTCATGAATGTAGTCTTCCCCTGGTTTTTTGGGTTTTTTTTTCATCATTACACCGTCTACATCTGCCCAGTCAGAAGATTTGTCTACTTACCCTAAAGCTGAGAAATTCATATGGTCCTCTTATCATTCTCAAAAAAACTGAAATGTCATATTGCCAAAAACTCTCAATAATTCCCTAAAAACGCAAGAAGCTCCTACTAACCTGTTGGTGTAATAGGAAGGGAGAGTTCACATGATCCAACAGGAAGCTGTATCTTCTGTCTAAGCATGTTCCGATCGGGTTTGTATAGCCAAACTGTCCCCACATGCATAGCACGTTCCTTGCAAGTGAAAAGATTGGGGATAGGGAAGCAGTCGGTCACAAACAACACATGCACTTCATTGCTCCCTCTGGCAGAGGCAGCAAGCCTTGCAGCTGACAGCTGTAAGTGCAATCTTGCAATGTCTCTCCACCATTTACCAGATCTGTCACAAGGAAGCTTAACCGCTATCAGATTGATTCTTGCATTTCTACCACCATCAACCTCAATACTAGGAAGGGCTGGGCAGAAAGGCACCTCAAAATCTTCTTCTTCATCTATCCATTCAGGATATAGGGTTTCCCACGTAAGATTTTGGGGCAAAGGATTAAGGTGTAATATGATATGCTCTGCAGAAGGTATGACTTCTTCCCATAAATTGACTTCAGAACTATTGAAGTTTAGTAGTCCTATACCCCTATAATCTTTCACATTGGGGAGCTTCTGAATAACAGTGGAGATGTCACCCCAGATAACATCCACAGATGATACATAGTGTTTATCTGGATGCGGTTTAGTCCATCTATCTACCATATGCTGCCTACAACAGGAAAAAACATTACCTTTACAATCGGAACTTCAAATATACAACCAAAGATGATAATAACAGAGAGAGTGCCACAAACCTTAAAGACTATAAGGTCCACTAAATGGCTCACTAAAAGATAAACAATAGATTGAAAATACTCAATACCAGTTGGAGGGTAAATCAGAAGCAAAACTTACAGTGAGTTGCCACTTGAAGAATTGTCTATGTTAACAACTGCTGGTGAATGAAGAACAGACCAAAAGGTTATAACTATAATAATAACCAAGATGATCTTCAAGGTAGGTATCTTGCAGGTGTTACTATTGGTTCTATCTTGAAACGAACCATGCAAGCCCTTTTCAGAATCCCTTAAATCTTTGCTCTTTTGAACCCTTCTTTTGCCAACATCCTCCCTGGCAAAACGAAGCAAAATATCAAGTGCTTAAGCACAGTTCAGAGTACACATAGTTGCATTCTAAGTGAAATAAAATAATGTAGGATACTGAACAGCAATCAAGCAATAAGACAGCTTCTGATCTTTGTGACTACTATAGGCTAAAGGAAATGATTAGATAACAATAAGAAAGGTGGCTTTGTGGAGGGACAAATGATCCCTTAACCGGTCATCAGCACTATTCCTAAATAACAGTATTCCCTCGCACTAAAAGGGGTAAACAGTCGAGCAATCAACATCACCAGTCATCAACAATTGCTCCCAAACCACCGCAAACAGAGTGGTGACTTAGGGAGAATACAGTTTTATCAACAAATAGATTAGTATCACCAATTTATAATCAAAGGAAATTTAAGCTTGCTTAAGTTCTTCCCTGACAAGTGGGGAGGTGCTCTTACTGTTTGTATCAGCAAGGAAACAAAAAGTTCAAGATGGTGCAACTAAAGTTGAAGATGTTACTTACAGATTCTATCTAAGGTATATATATATAATAAAGTTATGGCTTGCTGCTTTCTTCAAACTCATATCGCATACTTTCATTTCACTCTTATTTGTGAAATATCTATGCTCAGATCTTCGAACAATCAAATCGACTAGATACTTCTTTTGCAGTAGAATCCCCACATGTGCCCCAAGCCACAAGAGTTAAGTTTAAACCTCCGATTATATGTTATATGCTTTGCCAAATTTAACCAATGCTAGTGCTATTTGATTTGTAAAATTTAATCAATGCTTTATGTTTTGCCCAATTTAACCATGCCCCAGAATCCCAAAAAAAGCACAAAGGGATACGAAGCTATAAACCCATCTCTACCCATTCGTTTCTCCTGAATTAATTTAACTGATGCTGGTTACTTATTATTCTACGAAGAGCCAACACGTCAACATCCTCTCAAGCTCAGATCTCGAATCAATTATTTCAGGCACCATTCAAGTACTCTTATGACTTCCATCTTAAGCCTAGAGATTTAAAGGAGGGTCCTTACACTCTTCAAATGGGCCTAAAGGATTACAGCTATCTTTGTCAAAGCAGCTGTCTAGTATTATCGCTCTTCGCGTTTTACTACAGTAGAGACCCGCAAATTTTAGTCAACAGACGGGAGAGTTCTTCAAAGCAAATTATTCCCGATGAGCAAAATAATTTTAAAAAACCCCGGTAATCAATTTGGTAAGAATCAAGTTAAGCATATAATCGACATGATACTAATAATCAACCAACAAGAGGCGCAAACAGTGGAAAGATTACAGATTTTCGAAAGCAAGAGCAACGAACAAGCTGAAATTACAAAAGTCCCGAAAGGGAAAAACTAACATTGAAGTGGAGAGGCGGTGCCTAGCCTCGAAGGGGTTGAGAGAAGGCGAACCGATCAGCCCTCTCATTTTCTTTGGCCGAAAATCAAGCAGCGGAAGAGTTCATCTGATCAGACTTCAAAAGACGACAGACAGATGCGAGGCACGTTGCTGTAATAAATTATTATCCCGATCAGTCAACAAACGGAGAGCGACAAGAGTCGGTTGGTCAGTCCAATTCAAACCAAAGGCGAACATCGTCGGTGGAATAAAATAAAATTATTAATGAGAGGCTGAAGCTTCTACTCACCCTCGTACTACCTCTGTCCTGTTATAAGTGTCTCATTTGTTTTTTAGTACGTTTTTCCACTTTAATATTTAGGGAAAATTATATCCCCTACCCAAGGTTTGACTGAATTACATAGCCCACCCATGTGGTTTGTGAATTTAAATTGCCCACCCATGAACTTTGGGCCGTTTTACTTCCGTCACCAAAACATACATTACTGTTAGTTGTGTCCATGTGGCAGCCATATGTCAAATTTTAATTAGCTGTTACTAATAATGACATGGCAATTTAATTAAACCCTTACCCCTCCCTCCCATTCTCGATTCAGCACCGCTCCATTGTTGTCCCGTGCGCGATGCTCTGCATCTCCAACCCTAACCTCACTCTCGGATTTTGCTCTGCTGGTTTGTGCTTCTGCGACGGTGGAGTCGCACCGTTGTCCCGTGCATTAATTGAACCATCTGCATAATCCTCATCTTCATCATCATGGGAAGGTACCACGAGGGAGCTTGCAGACCAACTCGACCCATCTACCCCGTCAACGTAAATAAAATCATCACATTCCATTACACTTTCATCATTTGATTCCTCATTCCTCCCACCACGTCGTAGCACAATTTCAATTTTCCAGTCTGAAGTACCCGCCGGACACGAGTTTCCAACACCATTATTCAAGCTGGATTTCTTCTTGCTGCTGCTAATTGACAAAGGACTTTTCTTCTTCTTCTTGTTATTTCTTGGGTCTAATGATAAATTTGACACTGGTGATGATGATGATGACGACAAGGAAGATCGAGTCTTTGACAAAGTTGAGATTGAAGACAAAGAAGATCGAGTCTTTGACGACGACAATGTTTTCTTGAATTTAGAACTTGGGGAAACAGGGAATTTACCGCTGCTGGTTGCGCAATTTAACTTCATAAGTTGACCATGATCGTAGTAGCTCTTGGACATTACAGAAGAAGAACCCACACCGCCGCCACTACCACAGCTGTTGGAACCGTTGTACCTTAATTTAGAGATTGGAGTTGACCTTGAGAAACACAAGTCATCACCTACGTCCCTCCACATCTCCAAAGCTTTGTTCATAGCCTCTCTCACATTCTTAACTTTATCAAACCTCCGTTTCTCCAGCGACTCAACACACACCCTTTTAATCTCACCAACACTCATCTCATCTCTCTATCCTCCATCGCCACCATCGCCACCGCAACTTTCTCCAACACTTCCGAAGCTGATTTCCTCACCATCCAATCCGTACTTCCCAACGACCCAACCGCACATCCAACCACACTCCCTATCAACACTTTCTCATTCACCACACACCCACTACCAACCACGCTTCCAATCACTCCCAACACCGCTGCTTTCCCTCTATTACTACTACCTCCACCATCACGAAGAGTGACGAAGGTTGGGAGGATAGAGGAGGAGAGGATTAGAGGGAGGTGTGGGGAAAGGGAACGGTGCTGAATCCGAGAGTGAGGTTAGGGTTGGAGATGCAGAGCATCGCGCACGGGACAACAATGGAGCGGTGCTGAATCGAGAATGGGAGGGAGGGGTAAGGGTTTAATTAAATTGCCATGTCATTATTAGTAACAGCTAATTAAAATTTGACATATGGCTGCCACATCGACACAACTAACAGTAATGTATGTTTTGGTGACGGAAGTAAAACGGCCCAAAGTTCATGGGTGGGCAATTTAAATTCACAAACCACATGGGTGGGCTATGTAATTCAGCCAAACCTCATGGGTGGTGGATGTAATTTTCCCTATTATTAAATATATAAGATAAAATAATTTTTTAAAATTTTTTGGATTCCATTATAAAAAAAGTTATAAAAATATATTATCTTACATGTTAAATATTGAAGTCAAACGACAAGCTCAAATAGTAAAATGGACAAAGAGAATGGGACAGAGGGAGTAGTATAGTGCAGAAAAGAGTAGCAGCCAGCACGTAGATAGAGGAGGAGAGCTGGGTGGGAGGAGAAAGGGTGAAGGAGAGCTACGCTGCAGAACACGAGCTCTGATTAATACTCGTAAACAATTGCCGGGATCGAAGGGTGAAATTCAGACGAACAAGGGGAAAACTGAGACTCATGGATGACTGAGTCTGTAAAATTCGAAGCAGGGGAAATGTGTATTTATATGACTTGGATAAAATTAAAGGTGATGTAGTGAAGGATAAAAGAGAGACAGTTCATCAAAATGTGGGAAAATCTTAATAGTTGTAATAAGAGAAATTTCACGGTATACCCCGAGGTTTGAGCGAATTTTACGAGATACCTCTGAGGTTTCATTTTTATTATGAGATACCCCTGAGGTTTCATTTTTTACGATATACCCCTGAAGTTTCACTTTTATTACGATATACCCCCGAGGTTTCACTTTTATACGAGATGCCCTTCAGTTCAGATTCTAATATATTATATTTTTCATATCCTCATTTTACCCTCGCACAATATACCCCGCAATGATCTCACGGGTTTCTGGTTAAATTTTTAAAAATTTAAAATATGAACAAAATGCACATAAAAATTAAAGATCAATTAAAATTTTAATTCAATTTAATAAATATTAATAAAAGTATAAAAAAATTAGAATAAAAAAATTTAAAATAAATAGAAATGACAAAACAACAAAAAAATAATCTATTTAAAAAACTTATATTTTTACAAAATTTAAACGGTGGGTTAAAATCATAAATTATTTTTAACAATTATATTAAACGCAAGAAATTATAAATAATTTAATATTTATAGATAGAGTTTATTAACAAATATATTATTTGATATCAATAATCACAAGAAAAATGATTATATTTTATGATTTTAAGCCACCGCTATAATAGTATCTATAAAAACCATAAAATAATGATTTCAAGAGTTTATTTTTCTAATTTAAAATAATGATTTTTGATATCAAATAATATAATCATTTCTTTTGTGATTATAGTATAAAAACCATAAAATATAATCATTTCTCATGTGATTATTGATATCGAATAATATATTCGTTAATAAACTCTTACTATAATTGATAAAATTATTTCTTGTATTTAATATAATTGTTATAAAAAATTTATGATTTTAAGCCACCGTTTAAATTATGTAACAATATAAGTTTTTTAAATAGATTATTTTTTATTGTTTAGTCATTTCTATTTATTTTAAATTTTATGATTCTAATTTTTTATTTTTTATTATACTTTTATTAATGTTTTTTAAATTGAATTAAAATTTTAATTGATCTTTAATTTTTATGTGCATTTTGTTCATATTTTACATTTTAAAAAATTTGACCATCAACCCGTGAAGTTATTGCAGGGCATATGGTGCGTGGGTAAAATGTGGATATGAAAAATATAATATATCAGAATCTGAACTGAGGGGCATCTCGTATAAAATTGAAACCTCGGGGGTATATCGTAATAAAAGTGAAACCTCAGGGGTATATCGTAAAAAAAATGAAACCTAAGAGGTATCTCGTAATAAAAATGAAACCTCAGGGGTATCTCATAAAATTTGCTCAAACCTCGGGGGTATATCGTGAAATTTCCCTAGATACTTTATTACTTTTTAATATAGATACTTTATTACAAGGGAAATTTCACGATATACCCCCGAGGTTTGAGCGAATTTTATGAGATACCCCTGAGGTTTCATTTTTATTACGAGATTCCTCTTAGGTTTCATTTTTTTTACGATATACCCCTGAGGTTTCACTTTTATTACGATATACCCCCGAGGTTTCAATTTTATACGAGATGCCCCTCAGTTCAGATTCTGATATATTATATTTTTCATATCCACATTTTACCCACGCACCATATGCCCTGCAATAACTTCACAGGTTGATGGCCAAATTTTTTAAAATGTAAAATATGAACAAAATGCACATAAAAATTAAAGATCAATTAAAATTTTAATTCATTTTAAAAAACATTAATAAAAGTATAATAAAAAATAAAAAAATTAGAATCATAAAATTTAAAATAAATAGAAATGACTAAACAATAAAAAAATAATCTATTTAAAAACTTATATGTTACATAATTTAAACGGTGGCTTAAAATCATAAATTTTTTATAACAATTATATTAAATACAAGAAATAATTTTATCAATTATAGTAAGAGTTTATTAACGAAATATTATTCGATATCAATAATCACATGAGAAATGATTATATTTTATGGTTTTTATACTATAATCACAAAAGAAATGATTATATTATTTGATATCAAAAATCATTATTTTAAATTAGAATACTATTATAGCGGTGGCTTAAAATCATAAAATATAATCATTTTTCTTGTGATTATTGATATCAAATAATATATTTGTTAATAAACTGTATCTATAAATATTAAATTATTTATAATTTCTTGCGTTTAATATAATTGTTAAAAATAATTTATGATTTTAACCCACCGTTTAAATTTTGTAAAAATATAAGTTTTTTAAATAGATTATTTTTTTGTTGTTTTGTCATTTCTATTTATTTTAAATTTTTTTATTCTAATTTTTTATACTTTTATTAATATTTATTAAATTGAATTAAAATTTTAATTGATCTTTAATTTTATGTGCATTTTTTTCATATTTTAAATTTTTAAAAATTTAACCAGAAACCCGTGAGATCATTACGGGGTATATTGTGCGAGGGTAAAATGAGGATATGAAAAATATAATATATTAGAATCTGAACTGAAGGGCATCTCGTATAAAATTGAAACCTCGGGGGTATATCGTAATAAAAGTGAAACCTCAGGGGTATATCGTAAAAAAAAATGAAACCTCAGGGGTATCTCATAATAAAAATGAAACCTCAGGGGTATCTCATAAAATTCGCTCAAACCTCGGGGGTATACAGTGAAATTTCCCTATATAATAATAAAAAGTAATAAAGTATCAATTAACTACATTATATTTAATTTAGGACAATCCATTGTACATGTTCATCTTAAAAATCTTGCATGGAGAAACCTTTTGCAATAAAAATGAACATTAAAAAGAAAAAAAAATGCAACTTGAAGAATATATCTACCAGATTTTCACTTAGACAAATTTGTCATATGACAAGTTTCCATCCTTTTGAGCTTAAGAATGAATTTAAGAGAAATGTGTTTCATTGTATCTATTTTGATATACTCATCTTTCAACATGAAAGCTTCCGAAGAAAGTTGGACACCTTCCAAGAAAAAGTGATGGTGAAGACACCAACTAAGAGTGAGAGGCATCCAAGATGCCAAGTGTGAGAAGTTTGGAGGCAGAGACACCAACCAAAAAAGAGTGGACTCCAAATCCAACGGCAGAGACACCCACTAGATAATGAAGGAATTAACCAAAAGTCTAATAATGAAGACATCAACCAGGAGTGAGTGAGATTAATCCAAGAATCTGGAGGTGGAGACACCAACCATAAGCAGTTGTGGCGGACGCCGACTAGAAGAGAATGGGTTAATCAAAAGAGTCTTCTGGACCTGAGCGAGCGCTGCTAAACCTGAGAAGGTGAAACCCTGTTATAACCCTCTGTCGATGGTTTGTCGTCAATGACTTCTAGCACACAAGTGTAGAAGAAGCAGATCTGTCTAGCAACTTGGGCAAAAGTGCTGGTCCTCAGCATCAACCGCACAGGAGATTCTCGGCTGCGAGATGCTTGATAACGTTGAGGATAACTTGTGCTCGGACCGGCCGGATGAGTATCAAACGGTTTGTGGACGCATCCAAAACGGCGTTGTATCCTACTTGCACTAAGTACACGAAATTGACAGCTATAATTGAATGTTCAACCTGAAGGGAAGATATGGATTGAGGACAAAGGTTTCCCGGCATTCCTCGAGCTCATTCATGATATGCTACCGGATGAGAACGGTCTCCCTACCACCACGTATGAGGCAAAGAAATGGGTGTGTCCAATGGGAGTAGAGTACAAAAAAATTCACGCGTGTCCAAACAACTGTGTTGTACAGGGGTGAATACGAACATCTGGACAATTGCCCGAAATGTTCGTTGTCCCGGTATAAGCATAATAAAGATGGTGACTACTTCTCCGTTCAGAAAAAAAGCCCTCCAGCAAAACTTGTTTGGTATTTGCCGATTATACCCAGATTCAAACGGTTGTTTGCGAATCCGAAAGATGCAAAGAACATACGATGGCATGCGGAGGGTAGAAAGAGTGATGAGAAACTAAGACATCCAGCAGATGGGACTCAGTGGAGAAACATCAATAGACGGTACAAAGAACATTTCGGACATGAAGATAGGAATCTGAGGCTTGGGTTATGTACTGATGGAATGAACCCGTATGGCACATTGAGTAGTCAACACAGTACATGGCCTGTTCTGCTAGTGATCTACAATTTGCCCTCATGGTTGTGTATGAAACGAAAGTACATCATGTTATCTCTCCTGATATCTGGTCCCAAGCAGCCAGGTAATAGCATTGATGTGTACCTTGCCCCTCTGATCGACGATCTGAAGCTACTGTGGAATGGGGACCGTGGTATATGATGCTTATGCAAGAGAGAATTTCACGCTCAAGGCTTTGTTGTTCTGTACCGTCAATGACTTCCCTGCGTATGGGAACTTGTCCGGTTACACGGTTAAAGGAGCATTTGCATGTCCCATTTGCGAGGAAGACACTTGTTCGGACCGTTTAAAACATTGTGGGAAGAATGTTTATATGTGTCATCGACGTCTTCTCCCCGAAGATCACCCTTATCGAGTAACGAAGAGAAAGTTGTTCAATGGTCAAGCCAAAACTCGTGTGGCCCGTCTACCTCTGAGCTCTGAGGAAGTGTACGAAAAGGTTAAGGACATTGCAAATGTATTTGGAAACACATCAAAACCGGCGAAAAACATTTGGAAAAAGTGTTCTATCTTTTGGGAACTACCTTATTGGTGTCATATTTCTGTGAGACACTGCTTAGACATCATGCACATTGTGAAGAACGTTGGTGAGGCAGTGAGTGGGACTTTACTCAATATACCCGGCAAAACAAAAGACGGATTGAAAATCAGAAAGGACATGCAAACCATGGGTATACGAAAGGAGTTACACCCACAAGAGAACGGGAAACGAATCTACCTACCTCCTGCATGCTACACGCTCTCAAAGGCTGAAAAGATTAGTTTCTGCAAATGTCTGCACTCAGTAAAAGTACCGTCTGGGTACTCTTCAAACTGGAAGAACATTGTATCGATGAAGGATTTGAAACTTTTAGGCATGAAATCTCACGATTATCATGTACTGATGTTACATCTTCTTCCGGTTGCAATTCGAGGGATATTGCCATCTGATGTCAGAAATGCTTTAACTCGGTTATGTTTCTTTTTCAACATTGTTTGCTCCAAGGCAATTGACGTAACGTCTCTAGATGATCTACAACGTGAAATTGTTATCACATTATGTCAACTTGAGATGTATTTCCCACCATCTTTCTTTGATATAATGGTACATCTAATTGTGCACATCGTTCGAGAGATACAGTTCTGTGGTCCGGTATACTTACGGTACATGTACCCTTTTGAACGGTACATGGGTATTCTGAAAAGTAGAATGAAGAATAGGTATCGACCAGAGGGGAGTATTGTTGAGCAACAGTGACTGAGGAAGTCACGGAGTTTGTGACCGATTATTTGAGTGAGGCAGAGTCTATTGGTATCCCAAAACCACGACACTAGGGCAGGTTTAAGGGTAAAGGTGTTATTGGTAGAAAGATCGTGCAAGTTCGCGTCTACTTATTCATCAAGCACATTGTTGTTGTCTTACAACATCTGAGGTTGTTGAAACCTTATTGGAAACCCATATGGCTGAGTTAAGGCATCAAAATCCTTTGAAAACCACATTTGGCTGACAAAAGAACAAAACGAGAGTTTTTATCCAATGGTTCAAAGATCATGTGTTGACATTAGCATCATCAGATCCAGAAGCTGTAAGCGAAGAGATCAGATGTTTGGCAATCGGACCTGACATAATATTACATCTTTTGAGGGGTATGATATTAGTGGGTATACATACTACACTGCACGCCAAGATGCCAAATCGATATAAACCAGAATAGTGGGGTAAAAATTGAAGCTGCTGCCATGAGTACCACAGCGGTAACCGATCTCAACCAGTTAGTAATTGGTATTATGGTGTCATCGAGGACATCTGGGAATTAGACTATGACATTGATTCCTTTCTGTTGTTCCGGTGCAAGTGGGTGGACAACCGACGCGGGTACCAAATGATGGAGGGCTTACCATGGTTGATCTTTCACGGTTACACGGTTATAATGATGATCAATTTGTTCTGGGAAAGGATTGCGAGCAAGTGTGGTATGTTGAGGATCCGAAAGACTGCAGATGGTCTGTTGTTGTTCTTCCCGGAAGAAGGCCGGTTGTAATCGAAAATGAAAATGAGGATAACGATGAAAATGGGACTGTAGAGGAAACATCCTTGTTTCCTACTGGATTACCGGATTCGATTGATGATACCGAAAACGATTTGCTCTACTGAAAATACCCCGAACTTAAATATAGGGATTAAGATTAATCTAATACGTAATTAAAGGCCAATGACGCCTAAGCAATATTGGTAAGGAAAAATAAATCCAAAAGAAATGAAGAAATGCTTAAAAAGCGAAAAACGCTAAAATAAGCGTTAAATAACCATAGGAGGTATGAGACCTCGGTTAGCGTATTATAAGGATTCTAAAGGCTTAATTAAGTCTAAATAAATAAGAGGGAACAAATCCCGAAGAAAACGGATCCTTAAAATGGATTAAAATCACTAACGAACCTTAAAGCGCGTTTTTCGAGGTAACCGGAAAAGTGTTTAAGCGGGTCAAATAGGCTCGTAACAATTTTGGTCAACTAAATATCATTAATACATATTAGTGAAGCTGTAGGACCAATAAAAACGAGAAAACGAGGAATTAGTAAAAACTGTCAAAAACGGGAAGTTGTGGGGTAGAAAACATAATTAACACAAACTTATGTGTCCACTTTTAAAAAAAAGGAAAATTTAATGTGTGTGTGTGGGGTGCAGCCGATGGGCTTTATCCCCCCCCCCCCTCACACTCTCTCACACACTCACTCACTATTAACAAAAGAAAAAATCATAAAAAATAACCCCACTCACCTTTTTACTCTCCTCCTCCAATTCATTCTCCTCACTCACGTAATGCCACTCACCCTCACCCTCTCTTTTCTTCTTCTTCCTCAACCCATGCGATTTCCATGGTGAAAGAAGAGAAACCCACAAAAAACCACCTTCTCTCCTTTGTAACTCCTCTAGACCCTTCCAAAAATTATAAAAATTGTACCATTGGAATCCTTCCTCAAGAGCTACCTTTCTATCTTTTCAAAAATCAAAAACAACAACTTTCATCTCCATGGGTATGGAGCATTTGGAGCTTCAACACCACCATTAGAAGGCCCTCCTTCTCCTTGTTCTATTAAGGAAAAATATCTTCAAAAGCTCCATCTTTTCTAGCTAAATGGCAAAACGAAAATGTGAACTAAACCCTTGCTTGCTCTCTTGTGCCCAGCCGGTTTTGGCATTTTGAAAGGTGGGAAAATCATTCTTGAGCTACTCCAAGTATTTCATAAACTCTTGGAAGGTAATAAATTTTCTAAACCCTAAAACCTAGATTGAAACTTGATTAATGGTTAGGGTTAGTCCTTAGTATTGAATGGTGTATATGAATGGTTGTAGTGCTAGTGGATTGAGAATTCAAAATCGGTAGAGAAAGAAGAAGGAAGAAGAGAAAGGAAAATCTAGAAGAAAAACAAGGTAAGAATGCTCTTTTGTGTAACTTGGTATATATGTATGTAACAGTTTTTGGAAGTTTGAAATGAGTAATGGAATGGTAATGTAGTAGTAGTGTAATGTGTAGGAGGATATAAGTATTTTGGAAGTTTTAAAAGATGTGAGAAACTTATTGAAAACAGATTGGGATTGAGTTGTTGAGTGCAGGAATTTTTAGTAGTGTTTTAGTATTGAAATTGGGTATGGGAGCTTGTATATTGTTGTTGTGTGAAACAGGTGAAATGAGTATTGAATTGTGAACAAGCATATGTGGTGAGAGTGTATAAAATATAGGGGAGACGATGGCAAAATTTGCCTAGGATTATAACACTTAGTAAACTAGAAACTAGGTGGTTAATAGAAGTTTGTAACAGATCTTGATAGAGAAAGATAAAGGAGTAGGTTGGGAGAGATAGATAATGTATAGTGATGTACTTGGAACTCTAGGAATGACACTAGAAGAGGTGGTTAGAGAAGGGGAGAGTAAGTGTCAAAATCTGTAGCAAAGAGATATTAGATTGCATTGTAGAGCTAAGAAGAAATAGTGTGCAAGATTTGGTAAAGTGAATGTTGGACTTGAGTATAGATGGTACTATTGCTTGGAAATGAATTGGCTTGGTAAGAGGAGGTATTTGGGATGCTAGGAGTGACATTGGTAGAGGAAGTATTGGATGTTAGAAGTTGGAACAAAAATCTGTAGCATTGGAGGATGAAAAACTGTTGTAAGTGTGGAAAGGAAGTGATGAAATTGTGTAGGTGGATTGATGGATTTAGTAAAGCATTTGGTGGATGAACTAAGGTGTATTAGGAGGTTTAAGTAGTGCTATAACATGGGGGATTAAGTGTAGGAACCATGGGGAAATGTTGGGTAAAAGAGGGGACTGAAAACAGAAATTAAAATGCAAATACTGGGCCGGACCGAACTTGCGACCGGACTTGCAAGTTCGGTCGAGCCCAGATTTACAAAGACGGGTGAGCTACTGGAATCGACCGAACTTGCGACCGGACTTGCAAGTTCGGTCGGACCAGAAATTTTCCCCCGTCTGTAACCTACTGGAATCGACCGAACTTGCGACCGGACTTGCAAGTTCGGTCGGCCAGAAAATTTTCCGAGGATACCTACTGGAATCGACCGGACTTGCGACCGGACATGCAAGTTCGGTCGGTCCAGAAAAATTTCCCGAGGATAGCTATTGGAATCGACCGAACTTGCGACCGGACTTGCAAGTTCGGTCGGGCCAGAAATTTCCGGTGTAGATAGCTACTGGAATGGACCGGACTTGCAAGGTCGGTCGCAAGTCCGGTCCAGTCAAAAAAAAAAAAATTATTATTTCAATTAAATAATAATTATATATATGTATATATATATATATGTATATGTATACCCACAATATATATAAATGTACATGTATGAAGCATGCTAATAGTAAGTAAGAAAATAAAACTTAAGGTAATGAAAATAAGTAAGTAATGTGTAAGTGTAGGAAGCTTAAGGACTTAGTAAGTATGAATTAGTAAACCTAGTAAGAACAATTGAATTAAGTAGTAATAGTTAGATTAATCGTTTGAATGTATGTATATCATAGGATTTGAATTGTGAATACCGGAGGAACATTGGGATACAAGTACAACGGTGAAAGGTATGATTTCTTCATGCCCTGTATCCTAATCTGGTTACCCCGATTTGTGTGCTTACTTGATCACCTAATAAGATAAATGCACGAATCGGTCTATATTGCACTTACTTGTGTTGTTTATATTGTTCTGGGTATATTTCTTGAACAATAGTTTGTATAATCCATGAAATGTATGGATGATGATATGTGTGCAAATGAATCTTGTATTGTACTTATGTATTGCATTATATTTCGTATGAATGTATATTGGGCCTTGTATTTGTAAATGTGGCTTGAATGTTGACTTGTGCTAATTCCTAACTAGCTAACTCCTAACTTAAGTGAGTAAATTGGAATGAGTACAAGTCCGATATAGCTTCGGCCACGCGTGAGGATGAGGAGACACAAGAGGTTGGATCCGATTCCTGGTTCGTAAGCTGGTCCACGGCCCAAATCCCTTAAGTGGGTAGCATCCTGGATTAGTGAACCAAGTAAATCCCGGAGGTGGGACGGAGTAGTCCCCAGGGCCGGAGGTCCCGATGACTTAACTTGAGTAAGAGTAAGAGTAAGTAAGTAAGTATGAGTATGAGAATGAGTAAGTACGTGTATGCATGGAGTAAATGAGTAAAAGAGTAATCTCCACCCGTTTAACCCGGGTGGACCAATATGAGCTAACAAGTTATTGGATTGTGTATGAATTGCGTATGTATTGTATATAGTATTGTGTATCATGGAATTCAGAAAGGTAAGTATGTATCGTTGGGCTATATGGTTTACTATGTATGAACTGAAGTGTATGTATGTATTCTTGCGTAGAGTATCGTAGTATCTGTACGAAAGCATGTATGCATGTATGTATGAATAAAATGAACCGCATGTATTCGACCAAGTGGTCGGCGTACCCTCACTAGTACGCGGGGTATGCGGTTATCATGCTCGGCGAAAGCTGACCCCTTGGGGGACATTTTTTAGTGTGCAGGTACCCGAAGCGAATATGGTCAAGGAAGAGACCGGAGGCACGCCCTTGTAATTAGAAAGTAAGGTAGTAGCGAGGAATGGGTAGTAAGTAGTCTCTTAGTGAGTATGTAGGAACTTGGAAGAGGTATTGGACTTGTATAAGGATCCTAGTAAACTCGGAATGTAGATTATATTGTATGGTACTTGGAGTATTGTATTGAATGCAGATTGTAGTAGTAATTGGTAAGTGGAGAATGTATTGTAGATTTGTAGTACTCGGGATTCCGGTCCATCAGACCGATGCTGTATGTAGAATCAGTAGCCTTGTTAGTCACGTGGGTGACTAACGGCATTGTATCACCCATTGTATGTAAGTATATATCCGCTGCGAGTATCTGATGAGTAAGGAGATTGGACGTTAATGACTGTATTAATAGTAGGGGTGTTACATCTACGCACGATCAGACCATGATGAGGGTGTTTGGGTAGAAAATATGAAATGATTTATGTTTTTGTACGTTTCAGGTAATGTTGTTAGTAGAATGTAGACTGTAATATCATCTTAACTGTTATTGTTATGCATCATAGTATATTTATGTTATGAGTTTAACTGATGAAAATGCTTTATGATTTTTTTTTGTAGTGGATGATCACCCTGATGACCCCATTGGACGGCTTATCTCGACTGGAGAACCTGAGCCACAGCAGAATAGACCAAGTAAGCGGGTCACAAGAGGAGGAAAGAAGAAGAAGGACCAGTTAGCAGTACACGAGACTGAGGCTGGCCCTTCACAGCAGACCGAGGAGGAGTCAGTTGTCCCACCAGAGGCGAAGAAGAAAGCAAAGAAGAGAGGTGCTACACGTGGGCTGAAGGCTAACAAGGGCCCTCCTACAAAACCGGTGGACTTCAATCAGTTCAACCAACCCCATGGAAATTGGAAGAATGACTTCACCGCTTACGGTAGCCATTTGGTGAAGTCATATTGCAACATAAACCACAACTGGAAGCAAGTGCCTCAATCATTGAGGATACTATGTTTCAGCGTCTTCAGGTAAATCTCTACATTATTACTATGATCTTTTGTGAAATAATAGAACATTTATGTTTACTTTACTAACTGAATGATCATGTACGTAGTCTCGTTTCTCCGTGGATCCCGCACTTAAAAAGGATGTGCTATCAGCGATGTCGAAACAGTTCCGGGACCACAAGAATAAGTTGGCTGACAAGTTCATCTACAAGATGCCTACTCCAGAAGATCCAGATGATCCAGATGATGGTGGAGACGGTGAGAGACCACCATGGGAGGTTTACGAAGGCATAACAGAAGAGCAATGGGTAGAATTTGTTGAGAGGCGTCACACACCGGAGTTCCAGGTGCACTTTATTGTCATACATACATAAATTAATCTTAATTTCTTATGTTTTTTTGTGTTCAATTTCACTTAACATGATCCCATTAATTTATGCAGGCTCTCCGTGCGAAACAACAAGCAAATGCTAAGAAGAATCTGTACCCTCACCACTTAGGTGGAAAAAGTATTGCTCAAAGGGTACCAGAATGGGAGGAAAAGGGATATCTGCCCACGGATGGCTCATTGGATGCCAGTGGCAGAAGAATGAAAGTGTGGGAGTTAAGCCACATTCCGAAGAACTCTACTCCCGAAAATCCTCAATACGATGAAGCCACGAGAGCAGTTATTGCTCAAATGGTAAGTGATATCATTTCATTTTCAGTCAAACTGTTCATTTCCTTTGTATATGAACTTATGTTAAACTAATAACTGTATTTGTGTGTTATATTAGGGTGAATTAAGCTCTCAGCTCACCCAGGGCACCTGGACCTCACAGAGGAATGATGATCCTCTTACACGCGCTCTTGGTAAGAAGGATCATCCAGGTCGTGCCATTGGGTTTGGTGGGCACGTTGGTATCCGCCAGGCATTTGGCGCACCCGGGTCCAGAATCAGCCAGGGACAGTCGATTAGCTACGAGGAGCACCTGAGAGCGTTGGCTGAGATGGAGCAGAGGATTACTCAAAACGTCGATGAGAGGATCGCTCAGGCTATATCAAGGATTCAGCCACAGCAGCATGAAAGCCAAGAGGTTTCTCGATCACCAGTTGATCAGTCACCCATTCAACAGCAGAGTGCACCGGTAGTGAGAAGTAGTGTCCACTCGGCTGATCCGTTTCCCTATGCATCTCTACAGGTTAGACTAACATTTCAATTGAGTACATGACGATTATGATTTTTCACTTGATCACTAATATCATCATAGAAGAATTCACAATTTTTATCTAAACAAGTTCCACATAACACTCAGGCACCCACTGAGTGTCATCTGTTTTTACAAATTGGAGTAGAAGAGGTCATAGTTGCATGGGGAAAACTTTTCCCCTCTCGTCCAAGTGATATTGTGCACGGTGAACCACTCCGACATTACCATGCACGAGTGCTTCTAGACGAATTTTTTGCAGAGCATGCTGACGTCGGTTTACCGGTGCCGATCCCACAAAGACCTACCGTGCGTTCTGCACAAACTGCGACAGTGCAGTGGCCTGCACGATTGGTCAGACTCCCTGGGCAGGTATTACTCTTAACCGTTGCTATAAAACTATTGGTGTACCACCTTGCATCCATATACTTAATTAGACTAATATCATAGGATATGAGCCGACCGAAGACTGATAAGGGCAAAGGAAAAAGAATTGCCACACCTGTGCAATCAAAGGCATCCACAAATTTTGTGCTTAGACCTGCTTTGGTGGAGAAGAGAATATTGGCCGGCTTGTCGACTAATATGCAGATTCTGCATTCCTCGTTGTTGCTGCTACCACCTGATTCTGATTCCCTCACTGTGGAAGATCCCGAGCGGATATTTCACTATATAGTTCAAGGAGAAAATATACATCGATTTGGGATGTATATGCCCGACTTCGAGGAATGCTTCAGGAGGGATTGGTTGAATGTGTCGATTATCAAGTCGGCCGCCATGTGAGTGACTTCTACCTTTTATATTTGAATTCATTAATTGGTGATGAATTAGATGTTTGAATAAAAAGTTAATGACTAATGATATTGCCTCATAGGTGGGTGCATGATAAGGCGATCAATGTCTATGAAGATCGAAGATTTGGATTCCTGTGTCCTGCTATGTGCAGTGAAGTCCAGATGACAAGTGATCCGCAAGGCCTAATGCAATATATGACGAATGCCCTCTTTGAATGTTCTAACAAGTCATTTATTATGCTGCCATATCATTCAAGGTATGATATTTGACTATTCTCTTAGTATTATCTAAAACATATAGTTTGTGTTAGTTGCTTAATGATTTCAACACATTGTGTAATTTGTGGACAGTCGACATTGGTCTTTGTTTGTGCTGGTGATGTCGAAGCACCCACGAATCTTGCAATTTGACTCACTTGGTACGGGTGCCAAGAGACCGAAGATCTCCACCACAATACTGGGGTAATTAGTTTGTTATCGTAAACAACAATTATTATTACTTAACATTAACTGTTTCATAACTTGCTACTGATGCTTAAAACTATATATATTGCTGATGTATATAGTTCCATGAGAGCTGCATTATCTCTCCAGGGTATAACAATGAAGAGTAACATCCCTTGGAACACTGTCAAGGTACTCTATTAATTGATAAATTTGTGTGATAATGTTTAAACTTGTTTATAACTGTCAATATGTGCGTTTGTATAGTGTCCGGTGCAGCCTGGGGGTTCAGAATGTGGATACTATGTCATGAGATTCATGAGTGACATAGTAGGAGCGGCAAACCTTTTACCAGAGCACTCGTTAGACAAGGTAACATTCTTTGAAAGTTTTAGTTATGCTCTTTACATGTTGTTAGACTTGTACATTTTAGATTAATGTTCATTTTTTTTTCAAGGCTTACGAAGAAGTGTTCAAAGGTGGTCAGTATGATAATGCTAACATTGTTGAGATGCTTGAGGAATGGTCGGAGTTCGTCTGCACAAGTTTAATGAATTGATGATCATGAAGATGTTTTGTGAACTTTTTTGAGTATGTAAATGTAACTATGTACACTTGTGGATGGTGTAATGGTAGATTTGAATTGTATTGGTGTTTTTTATTTGTAATGAAAGTGTGAATTGCATTGGTTTTGTTAACTCTCAAGTTGTGGTGGGTCGTTGGTATTAATTGGGAGCTTTTATAACTTTTTAAATGTGTGCTGGAGCTCGCTGTATGGATGAAGCTTTATTACAGGTCTGATTGAACCAAATGTGGTGAATATATATATATATATAAGTTGGGATGGAAAAAACAAAAATAAAAATACCCCTATCTCGGCGGTTCTTAGGGAACAACCGCTGAGATAGGCCCCTGGGATTGACCGATGGAGAGATTGACCATGGGTCTATCTCGGCGGTTCTTAGAGAACAACCGCCGAGATAGACCCATGGTCAATCTCCCCATCGGTCAATCCCAGGGGCCTATCTCGGCGGTTGTTCCCTAAGAACCGCCGAGATAGGTACATCTAGTTCGGCGGTGCTCATTTCGGCGGTTAACAACCGCCGAAATAGGCCCATTGGAACCGCCGAAATAGACGTTTTTTGTACTAGTGAATTTGCTTTTATTAGATAAAGTATAATCCACTGTATCAACATGAGACACTAAAACACTCAAAATTTTCAATGTCCTTCTTCAATACATTAATCTTGCAAAACATTACAAAGCTTCTTGAATATACTAATGGCATACAAAGAATTCAACAAAATTTTACAAATTCTAATCTTCTATAATCAAGTGTCCTGGTTCACCAATTGGGGGAAACAATCTGTACCACTCTGCATTGTGCGGTAAGTACGGATCAATATAAGCTGTAACTGAGGGCTCATGCCAACGTCGCCACATCGGATTCAAGATTGGGACTGGACAATTTTCGACTGTTTGGAGTCTAATGAAATGAGACTGCTCAGCGACACATGCAAGAGTGACCTCTGCTTGGACGACCTAACCCCCGATCATCACGTAGCGGCAGTGCGACCAACCCAGTAGCCTTACCATCGTATCCTTTTGAAAAACTGATAAGCGCAATGTGGTATACAGTGCACAAGATGACACCAATATCTAGAATTTCAATCCAGTATTGTGATGGTGCAAATGTGTCTTCAAACCAATTCAGTCGACGGTACTGTCTATCGTACCAAACTCGTTCAACTTTATTTAACCACCAATCTCTTCTATCCTCCAGCTCATCCAAGCATGCACGTCTAACCTGTTTCCATAGGCTTTCATCGTTGTACACGGCATCAGCAATGGCTCGAAACCCACAGTTTCCATCACCCACTATCTCCCTGTAACCTATAATATAATTACCTAATTGCGGATCGAGGTCAGTCCAATACGGCGAGTATTTCCAGGGGCTCCAGTATGTCGGATATGGTGCATGTTGTTGAGGTGGATTGTGTTGCATTGTCGGTCCTTCTCCAGTTTGACTCATTCGCTCAGATGACCAACGCTGTGATTGACTGTGTTGCATTGACGGCCCATGATCACTTGTACTTTGGGGTGCTGTCGAGCGTCTGAGACTGCGAGACTGCGCGTCGTAGGGGCGGACCACGGTTTCCAAGACCTAAATGCTCGTGCTCGGACTTGTCCCTAGTGTTTGGCCTCTTCTTTTTTTTGGTAGTGGGCCTTCCCTTAGGCACCTTCACCTCTGGTGGCTGTAAACCAGTGTGATCATCCTCGGGCTCCCATATTGGCTTCCACGCGTTGAACGCTTGTTCAATCGTCGTAGGATCATACCGCTGAGACAGATCATCATACCATAAATCTACACATGAGAGTTGTTCCTCTGTGCTATACGACTCATCGTATGTTTGGCGTTGTGCTTCAAATTCTTGTTGTGCGTCATATCTGAGTGTTCGCCAGAAGATATGCACTTCTTCAACTGGTATATTCAGACCGGCTTGAATGTACTGAAACATATGAAACGCGCACGGTAATCCCATGGTCGAAGTAAACGCACAAACATCTTCGTACGATGTTGTGTGGTCAATATCGCACCTCCCGCTTCTCAGCTGATCCTGGAGTATTTCCAAACATTTGAGGCTCACTTAATTGACCAGAAATAAAAATGGGACTTGCTGGTCTTCCGAAACCCTTCTGTCAATGGAGAACTCGAAGTCTTGTTTAATGTGGAAATGTTGCCCTTCGACGAATCTATGTATGCTGTCGAAGCATGTGTCTAGAGATCCGGTGGATGTATGAAGCCAACACTTTAGAGCTGAGTGGGCGCTCTCCGCCCTACACATTGGAAGTCAATTAGTAGCAGATAAATGGGAAACATACCAATACAAACAACAGAACATGTTGACAATTAAAGTTAAGCTAACCTGTTGGTAGATGTGTTGCCGAAATGCCTGAATCTCTTAACCCATACCTCACAAAATTTCTCACGCTGACATAGCCATGTGTTGTTCAAGTACACAACGAAAGGATTGTTGGCGCCGTAGGAGTGTACTAATTTCCCGTACTGTTCATCGTACTTCGCAATAGTTGAGGCGTAAACTAGTCGCTTCCACCGATGCACTATTAAATTGACTGTCACGGTCAATATGCATTATCTTGAGCGCATTGGCAGCCACATTCTTCCATATATGCCAACGACATAGAAGATGTGGTACAGAAGGATATACCACTGAAAGTGCTTTCACTAGCGCCTTTTCATTGTCAGTGACAAACACATTTGGAGGATAGATCAACACCTTCGTCAGCTGATTAAGCATCCACGTGTATGCAGACTCATCCTCTCTGACCGCAAAACAGAACGCTATACAGAAGTTCTTGCCGCACGACGTGACTCCGACGAACTCCACTAGAGGCACCTTGTACATGTTCGTCTTGTAAGTGCTATCAATGAGCACTACATAAGGAAACATCTTAACGAGCGTCAGCGAAAAAGGGTGCGCAAACAAGACAAGACCCAGCCTAGATGGATTCCCTGCAAAATGGACATTTAATTAGAACTAACATTTAAAGTGATTAACATACAAAAAAACCAACACTAAACAGATGTGCCGACACTTACTTAGATCTTTCTCGGACCACCAACTATAATTACGTTCATCTAGCGAGTGCATGAAGGACGCTACATCTGTACGTCCGCCACGATCTTCTTTTCTGAATTTCGAAACTAGGTTATGAATCGATGTCTTGTCTGCAGTACTTTCAGGGTTCTTGTCATGTAAATGGGCCCACATCTGCCTAGGCGCAACACCACTCCTGTACAAACTTTTCATGCTTGCCCTTTCGTCGACGCTAAAGCGAGGCCGGACGAAGTGAGATTGCGGGTTCCTCGCTAACACGTGGTTGTGCGTCGGGACCATTACCAAGACAGACCAGCCCGTCTGAACCCCACCCCTGATGCTTAGGCGGAAAGGGCAGTTGCATTTCTTCGTGGCACGCCGTGGCCTTTGACTCGATGATGACGATTCTCCTGTGCTAACCCGTGGCCTATGCTTGCCGTACCTCTCACACGTTAGTATTACTTCACCGTCGTCTCGCTTAGTCTGTCTGATTAGATAAATATTATTAGCCTCTCCGGTGCGAAACGCATAACCAACCGCCTCCTCTGCATCGCCAAAGACTAGGCTACTATTAAATACATGACTTGTGTCTACGTTCGCATCATCGAATTCATCATCGTTATCACCCTAAGCAGAAAAACGTCGTTATTCATCAAGTGCTACTCGTAAACCCTAATACTACGTACTTTAGAATAAATCACTCATAAGCCATCAAAATAATCAACAAAGTATATCATCGTAAAGTACACGAAAAGACAAACGCAACAGCGCAAACGGATCGAAAAACGGAGCAATAACGAAGAAGATACAACGATTTGAAAAACGGGCACCGGCGCAGGCGCCGACCTAAATACGCCGGCGCCGGCGTCCGCATCAAGGGAGGCGCGCAGGCGCGCATTTGGAAAGGAGGGCGCGGGCGCGCGGTTGGAAAGGAGGGCGCGGGCGCCCGGTGGACTGGGACGGCGCTGGCGCGCGCATAAAGGTGGGCGCGGGCGCCCAGTTTTACCGACGTCTTTTTTTGCTTTTTTCGTTCAATTTTGTATATATTCTAGCTACATTTGTACATAAATTGCTAAAATAACAACAGAAAGTACCTCAGATTGAGCTCCTCGTGAATACTCCTCACTCCCAACATCATCTGCATACTCGTCTTGTATTTCTGGAACACCACCTTCAGCATTTCCTCCATCTTTTTTACTCTTACCGAACAGTTTTTTCTTCAAACTTCCGAAAGAAACCATTTCCTCTCTTTATCTCTCTAACTTTATCTCTCTAACTTTAGGATTTCTGAATTTGAATATGATTTCATATCATATTCAATTCCTTTATATAATGAAATTTGGGGTCACCTTGTAATATATCATAAATTGTGGGTAAATATAGAAATATTTGAAAATTATTGTAGTAGGGGCAAAATAGTCTTTTTCCGACTGAGCGAAGTGAAAACCCGACTGAGCGTAGTGACCCTCACGAGCTGAACTCGTTGTGTTGTGAAAAAAAAAGGCTACGTGTGTGTGTTTGAAAAGTAGAAGTGGCTGCTCTATTCTAGTTCCTCTTATTTAAAAGAAAAATAAAAAAAAGAAAGGGAAATAGAGCTCACGTGAATTCACAAGTAAAAAAAAGTGTATGCGACCTCCTTTCCGGTTTTTTTTTTCTTTCAAATATCCTAGAATCAGGCAGTTTTATTTTTTTTTAAATAAGGGGAGTTATTGTCGTTGAATAAAAAAATAGTAAAGGCCAAGTGAGAGATTTTTTTTTAAAAAAAAACAAAGGCCGAGAGCATTAAATTTAGTGTGAGTGAAAAATATAGAGCAGTTCCCTGTGAAAAAAAATGAACGGTTTTTCCGGTTCCAGTTCCAGTTCCAACATATCTATTCCTGTGTTAGACGGTAAAAATTATAATCGGTGGTCAATCCAGATGCGGGTGATATTTGATTATCACGAATTATATATAGTGGTGAATGACGGTGTTCCGGAGCTTACAGTAAATGCAACTGATGCTCAGAAAACTACCCACAAGGAGAATACAAAAAAGGACAAGAAGGCACTCTATTTAATTCATCAAGGCGTGAATGATGAGGTGTTCGAGAAGATCGATGCAGCAACTACGACAAAAGAAGCTTGGGAAACCTTGACAACCACTTTCAAAGGTGCGGAGAAAGTCAAGAAGGTAAGGTTACAAACCTTACGACGCCAGTATGAGTTGCTACAGATGGAGTCTTCAGAGACAGTGTCAAAATACATCAGTCGACTCCTGGCTTTAACAAACCAGATGAAAACCAACGGAGAGGCGCTGACAGAACAGTCCAAAGTGGAGAAGATCCTGCGGTCACTAACACTCCAGTTTGACAGTGTCGTTATAGCGCTCGAAGAGGCTCATGATACAGCTAAAATGACCGTGGATGAGGTGACAGGAACGTTGCAAGTGCATGAGCAACGTATGAATGAAAGAAAGATGAAGAAGCCAATCGAGCAAGCATTGCAAGCTCAAGTTTCGCTTTCTGACGACCAAGACGATGAGCCAAAGAAAAGACAAGGTGGTTTCATCCAGAGAGGAAGAGGTCGTGGATCATATAGAGGTCGTGGCAGCTACAACAATTATGGTGGCAAAGAAATCAAGATGGCGGTGAAAATAAATCAAGTTCCAACCGTCAACGAAATCACGATAGAGGTCGTGGACGTGGTAGAGGTAAAGAACGAGGAAGGTATGAAAGACCCAATGTTCAATGTTATGCATGTCATAAATATGGTCATTATGCTTCAGAATGTAGAAGCAAAGACAGAAACCAGAGAGTTAACTATGTGAAACATAGTGATGCCAGTGATGATAATGACCATACACTCTTGATGATCACAAACGATGGAGAGAGTTCAGATAGCCAAACTTGGTTCCTTGACACCGCCTGCACAAATCACATGTGTGGAAAGAAGGAGTTGTTCACCCATCTTGATGAGTCGATACAGACCACAGTAAAATTTGGAGATGAAAGTAAGATCCCCGTTGTCGGTAAAGGAAAAATTCTCATCAATTTGAAGAATGAAGACCATAGGTATATTTCTGATGTCTTCTATGTGCCCAAGCTCAAAACTAACTTACTTAGCATTGGCCAGCTGCATGAAAAGGGGTATGATATGAAGCTTCATGGAGGCAAGCTTTCAGTTTTTGATGAAAAGGGTACACTAATTCTCACCGCTGCTATGACTAGAAATCGTATGTTTCCGGTTGATATCTCTAGTGGTGCTTATCATTGCCTGTCTACAATAACCAATGATGATTCATGGTTGTGGCACTTACGGTTTGGCCATATGAGTTTTCACGGTTTGAAGAAATTATCTCGAGAAAATATGGTGAAGGGTTTACCAGAGATAAATCATCCTGAGCAGTTGTGTGAAGCTTGCACCGTCGGAAAGCATCACCGATCACCGTTTTCAGGAGATGGAAAACGAGCCACCCATCCTCTTCAGTTGGTGCACTCTGATGTCTGCGGTCCAATGAGTACCATGTCAAATGGTAACAATCGGTATTTTCTGACCTTTATTGATGATTTTTCTCGGAAACTATGGGTCTATATGTTACAGAGGAAGTCTGAGGTATTTGACTACTTCAAGAAGTTCAAGGCTCATGCAGAGAGACAAAGCGGCTACTCGCTTAAGGTTTTGCGCACTGACGGTGGAGGTAAATATGTCTCCAATGAATTCAAGGAGTACTGTGAGGAACACGGGATAAAACATGAAGTGACATGTCCTTACACCCCTCAGCATAACGGTGTTGCTGAACGGAAGAACAGAACCATCATGGATATGGTGAGAAGCATGTTGAAGACCAAAGGGATGCCAAATTCCTTCTGGGCGGAGGCTGTCTCTTGTTCAGCTTATATATTGAATCGCTCTCCGACGAAAGGTGTCTCAAGTACTACCCCTGAAGAAGAATGGACCGGTGTCAAACCAGGAGTAAAACATTTAAAGGTATTTGGTGATATAGCTTATGCACATGTTCCAGCTGAGATAAGGAAAAGGCTAGATGATAGAGCAGAGAAAGCAGTTTTCATTGGATATGAAAGAGGATATAAACTATTCAATCCAATGACGAAAAGGGTAATATTCACTCGTGATGTTACTTTTGCTGAAAATGAATCATGGGATTGGAATAATAGTGGTGCCATAGATCCCAAGAGCCGTAATATCTCACTTGCTGAAGAATTAGAAGAGTCTAATCCAGAGGGAGGAGAGACCACAGCGTCATCGCCGACAACCAGTACATCTTCAAGATTATGAGGTAAACCTTGATGATGAAGATACTGATGATGAAGAGATTGTGCATTTTGCTCTATTCGCAGATCTTGAGCCAGTGACAGTGAAGGAAGCACTTCGAGATCCAAAATGGATGGCGGCCATGCGTGATGAAATTGACACAATCGAAAGAAATGATACATGGGTTCTTACCGACCTTCCACCAGGTCAACAAGCCATCGACGTGAAGTGGGGTTTTAAGACAAAAATGAAACCAAATGGTGAGGTAGAAAGATATAAAGCAAGATTGGTGGCAAAAGGGTTCAAGCAGAGACCAGGCCTTGACTACCAAGAAGTTTTCTCACCAGTTGCTCGAATGGAGACTATAAGGCTGATTATTGCCTTGGCTGCTCAAAATAAGTGGAAGATTCACCAGATGGATGTGAAGTCAGCTTTCCTCAATGGTCCACTTGAAGAAGAAGTGTTTGTCAAGCAGCCTCCCGGCTTCAGTAAATCTGGTAGTGATGGGAAAGTATACCGACTGAAGAAGGCCTTGTATGGATTAAAACAAGCTCCCAGAGTTTGGAATAAGCATATAGATTCTTTCTTTAATGCGAGTGATTTTACAAGATGTCCTTCAGAGCATGCCCTGTATGTGAAGGTGGATAAAACTGGCGGTATGTTAATCATTTGTCTGTACGTTGATGATTTGATTATTACAGGTAACCTTCCCACAATGATTGAATCCTTCAAGAAATCCATAATGAAGGAGTTTGAGATGTCTGACCTCGGACTGATGTCATACTTTCTTGGCATTGAGGTAATTCAAAGAAATGATGGTATTTTCATCTCTCAGAAGAAATACGCTGGTGATCTCCTGCAAAGGTTCCAGATGTCGGATTGCAACCCAGTAAGAACTCCCGTGGAGGTTGGAACCAAATTATCAAAGACTGAAGAAGGAGCCTATGTTGATCCAACTTACTACAAGCAGATCGTTGGCGGTCTCAGATACCTTACTTGTACGAGACCGGATATTACGTTTGGTGTTGGCTTGATCAGCAGATTCATGGAGACTCCCCGATCACCACATTTGCAAGTAGCTAAAAGAATCCTACGATATGTGAAGGGAACCTACGACCATGGATTGTTCTATGGGTCAACTAATGATGTTTCTATTGTAGGATACTCTGATAGCGATTGGGGTGGAGATGTAGACGATCGGAAGAGCACTTTGGGATATTGCTTCAATTTTGGAAGAACCGCATGCTCATGGTCATCCAAGAAGCAGTCCATTGTTGCCCTATCAACTTGCGAAGCAGAATATGTGGCCGCAGCAACAAGTGCCTGCCAGGCTATGTGGTTGCGATACCTAATCGATCACATCAATATGCCACAGCAGAAGCCCACGACGATTTTTGTTGATAATACGTCTGCACTTAACTTAGCGAAGAATCCGGTCATACATGGCAGAAGCAAGCATATCGAGACCCGATATCACTATCTAAGAGATCAAGTTGCCAAGGCCGAGATAGAAGTGAAGTACTGCAGATCGGAAGATCAAGTTGCTGACATTCTCACCAAACCTCTAAAGTATGATGCCTATATCAAGCTAAAAAGAAAATGGGGATAACTTCAATGGAAATTCAGGATTAAGGGAGGATGTTAAAAATGTAATCCTGAATTAGACTCACCAACCCTCACCAACTCTATCTAGAATTAGGCACCGTCAGTTACTATTCCCGTTCACTATTGTTGAACTTGAAACATGTGGTGGTAGACTTTCCTAGCCTCTATATTTGACTATGGCAGATTAATGTTGTATTTGTTTTCTATAAATAGGTTTGTAACTGAATGAAATAAATCATCCCCTTTTGAAATCCAAACTCACCTCCTCCCGTTTGTTATCATTCTCAAGTACATAAATACTGGTCATGAAAGTTTGTCCTGTAGATCTGCATCAGAATTCCAAAGACCTTACTAATATGCAAGAGGTGGGTCGGTAGGTATGTATGTACCGTGCATATCTGCAAAGTCCATGTTATTTCGTGTTGGTGGATATAATATTATAAAGAGAAGCTAAGAAAGAATATGCAGCAAACCCACACAATGAACTGAAGTCCTATCCAGAGACATAGGTGTACTTGAAGGGAAATGACAAAGATGAAGCACCAGTTGCCACAACGAGATGATATATCCTGATAAGTCATAGTAGTTAGAATAGTTTAGGAAGTTCTAGGGTCTTAATATTAGTATTTATTGTCATTAGTATTTATTGTAAGTTTCAATAGCTTTTATTATTAGTTTGAATAGGATTATGATCTTAGCATTTATTATTAGTATGAATAGGATTAGGATCTTAGCATTTATTAGGATAGATATTACCGTTAGCATTTAGTGTAAGTTTGAATAACATTTATTGATAGTTGAATAGGATTAGGATTTTGGCTAGTATGTTAGTATAAATAAGGGAGGAGGGTTGTAAGCAAAGGACATCGATGAATTGAATGTATTTTGGCCTCTTTGATAGGATATTGGCCACTTCGGTGGAGTTACTTGGCCACTTCGGTGGATTTACTTAATAAAATAAGGTGTGATCCTATCAATTGGTATCAGAGCTCGTCCAGGGCCAAGGGGTAATTGGAAAGGAAGAAACCGAATGATGGAGTTTATTGGTGATGATTTTGAACCACCAGTTTTTGTGGGCATTGATCCGCAAGGTTGGCTCAGCAGAATGCGGTCTTATTTCACCATAAATGGCATTGAAAAAGATGAATGGTTCATGGCAGCCGGTTTTTGCATGGAAGGGGAAGCAAAAGAGTGGTTTCAATGGCTTTGGATGTCGTTTGGAAAACTTTCTTGGCCAAAATTTCAAGGATTCTTGATGGAACGATTCCAGCCTTCATCAGCGAAGGACTTGAGCGCATACAACAGAGGTTGGGAGGTTTCACAACAAAAAAGAATGGAAGATGAAGAGTCATCCATTGAGATTCTTGAGCGCATACAACGGAGGTTGGAAGAGATGCAAGAAATAATCGGCCATGGTTCGTTATCAAACACGAAACGCAATCAATCGGCTCAGTATTTTAATGATTCAGATCTGAAGGATTCCTTCAAGTCAGAATGGAAAACGGATCCGATGAAGGACTTCTTCGAGTCAGAATCGCAGATAGGTCTTTTGCCCCCACCGGTAAAGGAAATTGTTCCAGATGCGGAATTAAAGGTCAAAGACGTGGGGGAAGAAATCACCACTGATGATGTAAATGAGAGAAAGCTTGATCGATCGGACCAATCAGAGAAGAAAGTTGAAGATCAATGGACGGAAAAGATCGAGGCGAATGATGAGATTATGTTTCAGATTGAAGAATCAGAAGTCGAAGGGATAGCGAAGGAATCAAAATTGGAGGATTCAAAAGTTCCACTTACGATCAACATGGTGTTGATTAGAAAAGCACAAGGAAATAAAAAGCGAAGGAGACGAAAATCAATGATGAACAAGAGGGATTGGGACCGCGAGCTATGGACGAAGACAATAAATCTTCTACCAGGAGATCAAGAAACTGAAAGAAGATTGAAGCAAAGAAAACTTGAACGACTGAAGAGAGAAAGAAGGAGGCGGTTAAAGAAAAAGAAGAAATAATGAAGATTTTCAACGCACCCGAGAATCTCTCTATTTCTAACTCTAGTTTTTTTTTCCAACCTTGGGGACAAGGTTGTTTGAGGGGGTGGGTAATGATAAGCCATAGTAGTTAGAATAGTTTAGGAAGTTCTAGGGTCTTAATATTAGTATTTATTGTCATTAGTATTTATTGTAAGTTTCAATAGCTTTTATTATTAGTTTGAATAGGATTAGGATCTTAGCATTTATTATTAGTATGAATAGGATTAGGATCTTAGCATTTATTAGGATAGATATTACCATTAGCATTTAGTGTAAGTTTGAATAACATTTATTGATAGTTTGAATAGGATTAGGATTTTGGCTAGTATGTTAGTATAAATAAGGGAGGAGGGTTGTAAGCAAAGGACATCGATGAATTGAATGTATTTTGGCCTCTTTGAGAGGATATTGGCCACTTCGGTGGAGTTACTTGGCCACTTCGGTGGATTTACTTAATAAAATAAGGTGTGATCCTATCATATCCCATACTGATAGTGTCCATTGTCGGGATCGCACAGGGTAGAAATGTTAGTTCCTGTGAGCCATGAAATTCTCCTGGGTTCATTAGATATTTTGCAGTCAAAGAAATTGTAACCGCAAGACTGTCTTTCCTGCTCGCAAACATTTTTCCAGCAGGCTTCCTGAAGCTCAACTGCAAAGATGTACCAACACCCACCAGAAATCTAAAAGATAGCACAAAACTATATAATTATAAACTATCAGAAGAAGGTTCAGCTACCAGAACATATGGAGGAGGATATTCAGAAGTTAGAATTATGAATGAAAATTTGAAAAGGCTCTTTTTAGTGTACTTACATGGCTTGCTACATAAAAAAGCAACAGGTCATGAGCCGCTCTAAACCAAGCAGGCTCTGTTGTCACTCCAGTAGCATTCACAATTTTTAGTGAAAATGGATACAGACGACATAACCTGTACATATACTGGAAAAAAAATGAGGAAGAACCTCATCCTAATCTCGGAGTCCCATAGATTAGAACCTTTTGCATTGGGTATCACTTCCCAGACCAGAGCCTGAATAATAATTGGTTTGTATAAGCTTATCAGCGTAAAGATGATGCCAATAGTGGAATGAAGAAGGTAAGTTGCATGATATAAGCTGATTGTGGCGTATAATAAATTTAAAGTTACAATCAAAATTTACATCACGGTCAGGCTGTATAAAGCGATAGCCCCGTCAAACAAAGAAGACTGATTTCATACCTGTTGAATACGCAAAGCTGCAACTAGATCCATCCAACCAAAAGGCCCTTCTTATGTACCTTAATGCTATTTTTCAAGGGTCTGTTATAAGCTCTCCTCTCCCAAAGAGTCAAAGACACGAGACAATGGAGAGACATAAGCCATCCGGAACTGCATAAAAGTATTGAGCCAATAAAAGATATCATTCAGTGAGCGCATGATTCCAAAACTCTTATCCAGCAGGGCCTCATTTTCTACGCAAAACGCCTCAGAATCGACTGTCGGAGAGAAGTAGAAAAGGGGGTCGATGAACAGAGAAACCATAATTGCTGCAGAGAACAATCTGCTCCATTTGCTAGCTTTTGGCCCACGAGGATTCAGGAAAATTTCCCGGGAACGGGTGTTTGGCCCCCTCTATTCCCATCCAAGAGTCCTTTTGTTGTAATTCCCGATTTCGGGTTTTTTTTTTTACCCGTTGTAGTGAAGCCGATAATTCATTTATCGGCTTCATTAATGCCGATAAATGAATTATCGGCTTCACTACAACCTGAAATTCGACCGTTGAGGCTTTGTAGTGAAGCCGATAATTCATTTATCGGCATTAGAAGCCGATAAATGAATTATCGGCTTCACAAAGCCTCAACGGTCGAATTTCTGGTATGAGCTTATATAAACGACTGAATGGCTCTTCAAACTTGTGCTGCTTCATTGCTATCTCG
>CM041781.1:279251883-279503324 GCA_023374045.1 Limonium bicolor
AGTATCGAAAGATGGCGAAAGAGTTCGATGGGAAAACTGATCACAGCATGGCGCGCCAGCCTTTGACAGGTACAGAGATTTACAAAAAGTTGGATAATATTGTGAACAACTTCGGGCCGCCAACCAAAAGTGGTGAAAAAAGTGTCTGGAAAAAGAAATCAATATTTTGGGAACTACAGTACTGGCAGCATCTGGAGGTTAGACATTGTATCGATGGGATGCATGTCGAGAAGAACGTGGGTGAAAGTTTCACTAGCACCCTTTTGAACATAAAAGGAAAGACAAAGGATCATTTGAAAGGAAGAAAAGATTTAATTGAGTTGGGCATACGCACAGAGCTTGGCCCGCAAGAACGTGGAAAACGCACATTCTTGCCTCCTGCCTGTCACACTCTGTCTAAAGAAGAGAAACATAGTCTATGCAGTACCCTTTACAACATCAAGGTGCCATCAGGTTACTCCTCAAACATAAGAAACCTAGTGTCCATGACAGATTTCAAATTAGTAGGAATGAAATCTCACGATTATCATGTCCTACTTCAAGAATTTTTGCCAATTGCACTACGTGGGATCTTGCCGGATGCTGTCAGACACACAATCACAAACGTCAGTGTCTTCCTCAAATCCATTTCGTCTAAGGTTCTTGATGTGGACACTCTGTCTAAATTACAAAAGGATCTTATTGTGACAATGTGCCAGCTGGAGATGTATTTTCCTCCATCGTTCTTCGACATAATGATACATCTCCTCGTGCATCTTGTAAGAGAGATTCTGATGTGTGGTCCTTTGTACCTTCGCTACATGTATCCGTTCGAAAGGTACATGGGTGTCCTGAAGAAGAAAATGAAGAACCGTCGTCACCCAGAGGGTAGTATTATAGAGGGCACTATCACAGAGGAAGTTGTAGACTTCTGCACCAATTACCTAGAAGGTGTCGATACCATTGGACTTCCACGTTCTAGACACGAGGGCAGATTGAAGGGTGTTGGCACGGTTGGAAGGAAACTGAAAAGAATTGACATAGACACTCTTAACAAAGCTCATTTAGTTGTGCTAAGTCATCTTGAAGATGTTGAACCATACTTTGATGAACACTTGTGTGTTTTAAGAGCACAATATCCAAACATGAGTGACGTCAGACTACAAAATGAGCAGAATAGGACATTTGTCCGATGGTTCAAAGAGAGAGTGTTGTCCGATCAGTCCACGAATGTGCCTGAACTGATTAAAGTAGTTGCATTTGGACCAAATCTGGATGTAATTTCTTATGAGGGGTACGATGTCAACGGATTCACCTTTTTCACAGAACGTCAGGATCAGAAGTCAACGAATCAAAACAGTGGTGTAGAGCTTGAAGCTTATCAAAACTTATATGACGTCGGTGTCGTGGGTCATAGTCCTGTCTCAGTACAACAATCATATTCGGTGTTATACAAGACATCTGGGTATTGGACTACAACAGCTACGAAATGTGTGTTTTCCGCTGTAACTGGGTTAACAACATTCATGGCTACCGTGAGGAGGAGCATGGTATGAAACTGGTTGATCTGTCTAGAGCTACTCCCACGGTTGAGCCATTCGTTGTTGGGACGAAGGTTAAGCAGATATTTTATGTAACTGATCCCTGTAATCCTAGATGGTCTGTTGTGCTTAAAGGGAGAAGAGGAATAGTTGGTGTGGATGGTGTGGTTGATGAGGATGAGTATGTGATGAGTGTCTAAATGAGCATGTTTTAGGGGAGTATTTCATATGTTTAATCAACACTTTTCATGCTCATTTCTCCACTCTGGCTTGTTTTCCTCTAGTTTTATGTTTCATTGGTGTCTTACACATTTATTATTTAAACAGGAGGAATAACCAAGATAGGAGTAAAGTAGATGAAGAGACAAACGCGTGGGCGCAAACGGATTCAAAATCGGAGCTAGAAGAAGAAGATACAACATTTTGAAGTTAGCCTGCCTATAGGACGACCCACCGACCGACCCATGGGTGGGTTGGTCGGACTTAAAAACGCGTTTTCGGCCCCGAAATTGCTTCGGGACGACCGACCCACGGGACCGACCCAGGGTGGGTCGGTCGGTCGCAAAATTTGCCCAGATTTTAGATTTTAAAAGCAGAAAAAGAGAGAAAAGAGAGGGAGGTCGAGACCTGGACTCCAGGCGACGGTAGGCGACAGAAGAAGAGAAAAAGAGAGGAGAAGAGAAGAGAAGGAAGAGGAGAGGATTTCACCTCATTCAAGAGCTCAACCACCTCCATTAATGGCTATTTCTTCCTCCTTTCTCTCCTTTGTAGCTTCAATGCTTGAGTAGTCTCCTTGTAGCTTGGGATTTGGGGATTTTGCCCCAAAATCCCTAAACTCTGTTGTAGATTCTTGAACTCGTTTATGGTTTTATTTCAGTTCGTGTGCTGAATACCGATAACGATTGTGTGTTTGTGGCTCTTGAACTTGTCACCCATGATTTGGGGATTTGTTGAGGGTTTTGCCCAATTTGTTATCTTTGTGTGAAATTGGTTGGTTTACCTTGAATTTGTTGAAATGAGATTCTGAGATAGATTCTAGGTTGCTGATTAATTAGCACTAGTGTTAAACTAGTTGGTTTGGCCTATCGATTAGTTGAGCATTATTGTGGATTTCTGTCAACATGTGATTCTGAGATAGAAATCTAGACCGTGAGGACTGAATCAGTGCATTCTAATATCGAGGATTTCGAGATTAGACTACACTGCAACTTAGGGGAATTTGTGCTTAATGCCATCAATTGACTAGGTACTTGGAAGATCCACCAGGTTCCATTCTGTTGGTTAGGATTAGTAGACCTTGATTAGGATATTAGTTAGTTTAGCGTTCCCGTTGTTTAGCCATGAGTTCGAGAATTGACCATTGGTAGTAAAGGGAGGACGGGTGCAAATATCCATCCCGAGCTACACCTATCCTAGATTAGTTAGTCTAGTTTTACTGCTTTCCTTCGTTTTCCGATTTATCTATCCAACCAACAAAACTCCCAAAACAATTTACATTTATGCACTTTTGTATATATCCTCTTGCACATTTACTAAGCTTATAATTAGCTAGACAGTTACGAAGTCCCTGTGGATACGACCTTGTTGTACTACAATGATTGGGTTCACTACCCATAGTTAGCAAGATAGTTTAACCACTGTTTTGCCCAACAGTATGATGCAGAAGATGAACCTCCAACTGTTCCTATTTCATTGGAAGAGGCTGAGGTCACAGGTCATCGTGAGTATATACGATCAGACCATAACGAGGGAATGTGGGTTGAGAGATAATGGTGTATGTAAGTTATTACTATAAAAATTTATATGAAATTACCACTCTTTTATTTATTGCTTGTTTATGACCATTATGAAATGCTTAATTTAATTCAAATTGTATTTCAATCCTTGCAGGCATGGCTGATCAGGACATGGCTGATGCAGAGTTCGATTTATTTTGTCGAGAGGAGGAGGAAAATGAGCAGCAAATGGTACCGGTCCCATCTACATCTGCCGCTGCTGCTGTTGCCCATCACATCTACCGCTGCTACTGTTGTCCCATCCACATCTGCCGCTGATGCTGTTGGCCCTTCCATGAGTGCACCTTCTACGAGTGCTACTCAGAGACCCAGAGGTAGAGGTCCGACCTGTGGGTTGAAACTGCAGAAAGAGGATCAGATTAGTCTTCTGTGGGACCAGTATGGGAGGTATGGTGGGGGGGGCAGCAGGTCAGAGTTTGGTAGTATGCTAGGGACTCTGGCCATATCACATTGCTGCATCAACCACACATGGAAACAAGTCCCGCAAGAAGTAAAGGAGACCATCTGGAAGAAGGTGCAAGAACGGTACAAGATCCCAGAAGAAGTGAAGAAGACCGTTCTTTCTTTGGTGGCCGGCAAAGCTAAATCATTCCGCCACTACTTGGTTGAGCATTGGATCAACAGGGTGCCCCCACGTGAGCCTCCGCCGTATGTTGTGTACAACGACATGATCACTGAAGAGGAGTGGAAGAAGTTCGTTGAGCGGCACGCCACCCCGAGTTCAGGGTATGTTTGTGTGTACTCTTTTGTTAATTAATGCTCATAATGCTTTATCCCTGATTTTCTAATTAATTTCCTGTTGTACTTTCTTAACAGCAAGTACAAGAACAAGCACGGCAAAACCGTGAAGCTAATCTCTACCCCCACACCATGGGACGAAGGGGATATGTGGGCAGCCTCGAGGGATGGAAAGAAGCTGGTTTGCTGACACGGAGGAACGAGGATGGAAGTGAATGCCCGATCAAGGATGTCTCTGAGGCGAGGAGGGTGCAGATGTACATACTGGGACGCCAGAAAACGACCAGCGAAGGTCAGAGGATATTTCCTAATGCTGCGATGGAACAACTGGCTAACCGATTGTAAGTATTTGAAAGTAGCTGTTAAATAATTTACTTATATACTCAAGTGTTTGTTGATCTTAAATTTAGTGTTAACTTCTTTGAAAATTGGACAGTACGAAGCGGCACAGAGAGGAGAAGTAGACTTACACGCTCCTCCTTCTCAAGACGACGCGCTCAATCAAATGCTTGGGAAGAAGGATCACCCGGGGCGTGTTAGAGGATTTGGGGGAGAAGTACGTCAGAAGAACGTATTCCCGCCATCTGCTAGGAAGGGTCAGATGAGTGCTGCTGAAGTTGAGGCGATGGTAGAGCGTAAGTTCGCTGCTGAGCGCCAAGCTAATGACGAGAAACAGGTTGCTGAGCGCTGGGCTATCGAGGAGAGGCTGCAGGAAGCGTTGAATGCGATTGCACATGCGACTACTCAGCAGCAGCAGCTAGATCCTCCTCGACTGTCTTCCTCGTCTAGTTGTGCTCCGGCCGCTGACCGTACCCGTTTGCCAACATCCAGGTTAACTTTGTTTAACTATTTTTTCTCCTAAAATAAAGTTATTTAAATAGTATTAGATTGGACTCACTTATTTATTTCACGTATTATCTCTGTTTATTAAAGGAGCAAAAAAATGTCGTCTCCAAATACCATTAGACGGGCACCCTGTAGATGCGGCCTACGGGACGGTGTTGCCATCAGGTCCACTCACGCTCATCAGTTTCGTACGTCTACCCCCATTCTACGCGCGTGTGACCTTGGACCTGATAGTTGATGGATTGAGCATGCATTACCCCAATGGCGTTTGACAACAAATGCAACGCTGACGTGAAGCGAAGGGAGACATATTGCCCTGGCCAGCATGTTATATTGTTGTCACCGATGAGGTAAGACTGTTTGACAACCATTTAGTATCTAATAAAATGCATTATTTAGCATTAAGTGTCTAATCTAATCTATTATAGATCCCTGAGCTTCCTCGCCGCGTAACCCGGCCCAGACTAGAAGAGACCAGCGCGCCGGTGAATCCTGAGATCCCTGAGCTTCCTCGCCGCGTATCCCGGCCCAGAGAAGAAGAGATCTGCGCACCGGCGAATCCTGTCAGAAGTACAAGGGTATGTTCTAGATAATTGTTTAATGTTACTATAATAATCAATTAGTAATTATCTTTACATTGATGCTTTACTGTTTGTGTGTGAAGGGTAAGAATCCAGTGAGTCAGGGTGCGAAAGGTAAGAATCCAGCGCCCGTCCGGGGTCGCACCAGGACTTCTGAGGCGCCTAAAAATAAGCTCGCACTGCCACAAAAACTTGTTAATGTTTTGGGGGCCAAGCAGATGAATCTCTACGACAAGATCATGTTGAAGTCATCTCAAACTAACAACTTCATGATGACGCTTCCAAAGTCGATGTTTCACTACGAAGAAGATATGATGACGGCAATCAACTTTGAGGACATCAGAGAGATGATGTGTGGAGATTATCTGAACATTAACATTATTCAAGCTTATCTAAAGTAAGTGTTCTTTCCTCATACTGTAAAAACATATAGAATAAGTATCTATGAAGTTGCATTGGCTAACTTTTTATAGTACATGTGATATAATAGATGTCTGCTTGAGAGATGTGCTGAGAAGGACATGACCTCCATTACTGCGGTGTGCCCGGAGCGTTTATCGTACGACTCAGTCACTAGGGACCCGGGGAGGTTTTGTAAATACATGATTCATTGCTTCAATGTTGTTGATCAACAGAATAAATTATTCATTCTAATGCCGTATCACCAAACGTGAGTTCTAATATAAAATTACATACTAATTAGCTAACTTTTTTACCTTCATTTCTCATTTCATTTTGTATTTGACATTGTAGCCACCACTGGGCTTTGTTTATATTCTGCGCTGTCACCGCTACTCTGCTCGTTCTAGATCCACTAGGGCAGTGGACAGAATTCAACACTGAAGACTTAATCAAAGAGTAAGTTTTTATTACTATTTAATTGTTTGTAAGTTTTTTGAACCAAAATTAATGTACTTGTTCATTTTGCTAAACGCTTTTGTTAATATATGTAACAGTTGTTACAAAAAAACCCCTCAGGGAGAGTTTGGTGATTTGACCGTCAATTACATCAAGGTTTGGTAATTCATGTATTTCATTCGTGCTGCTATTATCTTTGTACAATTGTTTTACATTTGTGAATTTTGGTGATTTAGTGCCCTACCCAAAAGGATTCTAAGAGTTGCGGGTACTACGTGATGCGGTATATGTACGAGT
The DNA here is from genome assembly GCA_023374045.1 of Limonium bicolor. NCBI lineage: Eukaryota > Viridiplantae > Streptophyta > Magnoliopsida > Caryophyllales > Plumbaginaceae > Limonium > Limonium bicolor. The sequence goes on from CM041781.1 coordinate 279,258,520, forward strand.
TCTGCGGGTACTTCCCAAGTTTTAAGAATGATATTGACAAGGTAATACGAACGCTGTCTTGTATTTAATTCTTTCGGCATATTTTTTTGTGTCTTTATCTTAATCTCATTATATGTTCCATTCCTTTTCTTGTTGCAGATTAAAGAGCATTATGCCAGATTCAAGACTTATGCTCCTGCCGACTTGTGCATGTCAGAGAGAGCATGGCAGCCATGTTTATGAGAATGGAGTGGTAGACTAGCTAGCTGCTGCTGTAACATATATTTTTTGTGTTGCTGCTCTGATTCTGTTAGTTGCTGCTACAACAGATTATATTATGTAACAAATTATATTTTTTGTTAGTTGCTCTGATTCTGTTTGTAATGAATTATGCTAGCTGCTGCTGTAACAGATTCTAGCTGTTGTATTGAATGTTTCTGTTGCAATTGTGCGCAGAAATGAATTTGCAATTGTTATCTCTGTTGCAATTGTGTAACAGATTGAATATGTTACAGATTTTCGATCTGGTGCTTTATTAGATGTTATCTCTGTTGCAATTGTGTAACAGATTGAATATGTTACAGATTTTCGATCTGGTGCTTTATTAGATGTTATCTCTGTTGCAATTGTGCGCAGAGAATGAATTTGTGTTGTTGGTATTTGATTCAGGTGGTTCAATTGTGCAGTTTCTGCCCTCTGTTGCTTATCTGTTACAATTCTGTCTCTGTTGCAATTGTGTAGATTTGTAAAAAAATAATAATAAAAAAAAAATTACACTTTAGATTACGGTTCTAACAATAACCGTAATCTAAAGTCCTTTGGGCGCGCGCGCCAAAGACTTTAGATGACGGTTATTGCCAAAACCGTCATCTAAAGTGTCGACTTTACATTACGGTTATTTGTAAAACCGTGATCTAAAGTCCTTTGGTTCGCGCGCGCCAAAGGACTTTAGATCACGGTTTTACAAATAACCGTAATGTAAAGTCAATGACACGCGGGCCGGAAAAGGGACTTTAATTACGGTTTTAAACCGTAATTAAAGAAACACCATCTTTATTGACGCCCGCATAGATTACGGTCCAGAACCGTAATTATACACGGTTTTGGACCGTAATTAATGGGTCGCGTTCCACCAGTGTTATGTGATCCGATCGTCTCTGAGGGTTTCCTCAGGTTCGGATGTGTGTGATAAGATTAATTGTGTGAATGTGTGGAATATGTGGAATATTATATACACGATTATGTATTATATTGATGCCTTGATTAATTGCTCTTGATATGCAATATTAATTGTTCATATCCATAAACCGAACTAAGGCAACATCAACATTATCTTATGTTAAGATAAGAGACATAACGGGAAAACATCATTGTGGTGGATAAAATACATTATATTATCCTAGTATTCTAAAAACATTACTTAGATTAGAGCAACGGTTCGAGAATAACCGCTCTTCTGATTGTACATTTAAATAGTAGAAATAACCTAGAGATTATAGGCAATGTAAGACCTTAATGGCGTTACATTTAAAATGTTATTTACTGAAACCTAAGACGAGACTTAGGTAATTAGATTAAGTGACCTTAGTCATCAGTGACTTGTATATGTAGGAAGTGTATGGAGAAACCCAAGGGGATATGGCTCTTGGTGCGCTGTGATCACATTGAGAGGATATTCGCGTACGGGTCCTCTCAGCCAATATTAAATTCCAACGATCCTGATGGTTCGTTGGTCAGATACTCCGTTGTTGGAGGTGGCTACTGCCATTGGTGATCCGTCGAATATAGGAGTATAGTGTAGAGACACGTCGTCCTTTGACAATACGTCTGTCATTAGGCATGAGATGAACCTCAGCTAAACATTTTATACGAACAACAAATACGCTCGTATAAGTGGTGAACAATATTGCCTTAAAGGCCAAGGAACGAGAACGAATTAACTTTAAATGTATTCCTCGTATGATTCACCTTAAATGTTTAGTATGCTTATTGTCTTATGATATGTTATATGGTGAAACATGTGTTATGTGTGATCATTGTACGCTTGGTTTATGTTTAAGTATGGTCTTACAATTTTTATTATAAACACTAACTCGACCAATTAACCTAAGGGGTCCGAGGGGGCATGATAGTTACATAATGGCATACTCAGCAGGACTGATTCCATACATACATAACAACTTCTACTGGTAGTTGATTACCTACATGGGAGCGCAGGCTTTTGGGTAGCGGTATACGTAGGGATGGCAACGGGTCGGGTTCGGGTCAGGTGATGCTCCACCCGACCCATCACCCGTTTTTCACCCCAACCACCCTACCCGACCCGTCACCCACAACTTCATCACCCGTCCCGTTTCACCCGTTCACCCACCACGGGTGAAACGGATGAACCCGTCACTAGTTTTATTTTTATTTCAAGCAAGCATTTTTATTTTTTAGCACCTTATATAAGCTTAATTTTTCAAAAAAATACACTTATATTTGTTCAATAATACATACCACATCAACTAACTAATGACAACAACATACTCAAAACGTAGAGTATTAACCAAAATAATTCCAAAATATCTCAACGAACATGGAATAAGTATATTTTTTTACTTAAAATAATACATACAGGTGACGGGTCAGGTAAACGGGTCGGGTGGCCGGGTGAAAAATGTTTACCCGACCCAACCCGTCACCAGCACCCGTTTCACCCGTCACCCGTTTTTTCGAGGTTTTTCACCCGCTTTAGCGGGTCGGGTGAAGCGGGCACCCATCACCCATTGTCATCCCTAGGTATACGAGTTAGGGTATACACACGCTTTTGGATTTGGTTTCTGAATATACCGAGGTTCTACATGATACTGATACTAGTTGTTCACTTGAACGGTTTGTATAAGCGTTGTAAATTAAACTATTATCTATCTCTTGTTATCATTTTGATTATGGTTTAGTATTGCATTCGGTTTTAAGTTTGGATGCTTCTTCACTCGCATAGGCGAGTGATGACAGTAACACCTATTAGTATGCGATATTCTTTATTTTCCGCTGTGATTAGATTGATTAAGTACAACGATAAGACGGTAATTAGAAAACGTTTAAGTAAGGGTGTTACAACTCTACTCTTGATAGTCCCTCCGCTATACTATTACTCAGTTAACTGAGAAGCAAAACACTTTTTTTTTATTAAGAGTTGAGGGCTAAGCCTTCCTTTTAGGACAAAAAAAAGTTTAATAAATAAGGAATCAATTACGTAGTTTAAGTTTATAAATTATTTTATTTTATTTGTTTAAGCCAAAAAATGTACTTAAATAAACACAACTATCTTGATGGATATTGTAATTATTGTATAAATATAAACCTTATGACCATATCACAAAGATATGTAATCCAATACTAAAATTTGAAAAATTGTCTCATCCTAGTTTTAACTTCAATAAAATCACGAAATCTCACGAATATGAAAATTCCCATAAAATTATTACTATGACTCACTTTCGTAGACAAATTCCTCGAGAAAGACAAAAACGAAAGATAGGAAAAAAAGGAGCTGACTAGTAGATACGGCGACGGGGCTAACTTCCGAGAAAAGGAAGCAACGGATTTGCCGAGACGCAACTCTGCATCCTCATCCTCGTCTTCGTCTTGATTCTCTAACCTCCTCAAGCCCAGCATTTCTCTCCCTCTCTCGTCCCTCATACCCCTTGCAATCCTTCTTTGCGGACTCAAACATTGTTGCCAGTCCCGCAGAGAAGGGGGAATAATATTTTTGAGCTCGGAATCTGTTTCAGGAGTTGGAAACTCAACACCATTTGATTGTTCTTTGTTACTATTTGCTACATTCGCGTTGGTTTTGTTTCCTTCTTTTCAAGGCCGAGGATTCATAGGAGAGTACACCGCCACGACAATTTTATTTTCTTGCCTCGACACCTTTGCTTCCTGTTTTGGTGGTTAGGGAAAACCCCTCTGGTATATCTTCAGTTCCCTGATGGTAGTTAAATATTGTTTAGTTTAGAAATTTTGCTATGCTCAGCTTTATACATGGGTGGAATTAATAAACATCTACTTTGTTTTTGAGCAATGATATTTGAGAGTTGATGTGCGTAGAAATTCGAAGAATTAGGGTTGTCCATGCTTTCTTGATCACTGTTCACAGCCTCTCTCTTGCTGTTTGGATAATAATGCGTTTTGACCGATTTCATTTTCCCTTATTTTGGTTGCTTGTTCTGTTTTGAAAACGGGAAGCACAAAGTGGCTTAAATTGAGATCCCAAAAACCCAATATTTTACATTAATGCCAGAGCAGTTCTCACATATAGTTTCCCGGAGCTGTATCTTTCTAAATAACCGGTTTTAGTTTGAGACCAGAGCGCGCATTTAATATCTGAAAGCATTTCATCTTGGTAACATATACCTGAAATGATATGAACATTATGGATATTAAACCAGAAGTGCAATTTTTTTTGTAGACCAATGTTGCATCTAAGATCTAAATGTAAATGGTTACTCATGAACCGTATACTTGAGTGGAATCCCAGCTTGAAAATAATTTACCTGGGTTTTGACTTCAGTTTTTGTCATGTGCTCACTATATTATTTGGGCACTGAATAGCCATTGGTGCATAGATTTATTTGTGCTGTAAATTCTTTTAAAGCTTAGACATGCTTTCTCTTGACCTCGATTGATGAGACTGGTATGGTGCATTGTCACATGCTTATGTTAGGGATCCTTGCTAAATTTTGCCCATCATGTGCAACGACTGAGAGCAGACAAGATTTGAACAGCAGGTCACCGTATCAAGTACTTTAGGAACCAAAAAACTGAGTCCATTGATTCTAGTGTCTTGTGGATGCATACATTTAATGTTTTGTTTGAAACATTTCTTTCTCCAAAAGAGGAGATACTGAAACATGATTTGCTGAGAAACTTCATACTCATTAGATTTCAGTTTTCACATCCTGGCTACATGATTTGATGTGTACAATCCATGTTCACTTGCAGGTTTTTCCCTTTTGGGGTCAGTTCACTCTCATTTGATGATCACTGGAATAGGCATCTTGCTTTATTACTCGTCATCATACTGTCGTTCATTTAGCTGGCTTGGTTCTGCATCAAAATGATCATAAAAAATGTTTTGAAGTCCTTTGTCTCCTTGAGCATCCCCGTCTGGTTGTGGTTTTAAAGGTACCTTATGTGTTTACTTTAGTGCACTGGTAGTTGTGCCTGTGCATCCTGGGTGGTTGCTTTGTGGTTTGCTTGCATTGGTTTTGTATATTACTTATATTTTCTACGGGAATTCTATTGACCTCTCTTTAATCTGGATGTGCAGATCAAACATGTCTTTTCCGTCTGCCCTCCGAGCTGTTTCCTTGGATTATAACCCTGGATACACATGTTACTAGATGGCTCAGTCTTAATGAGTTGATATAGAATTGAGCACCTAGGTTGAATTGTCGATAGAACAGTGATAGGATTCCGATAGGTGCTCTACACATTGCTGAATCCTTGCAACATCTTAGTTCAAATTGGTAGACACCTCAAAGTTATTACAATGGTCTACTCTTTCAGTTTCGTCTCCAACTTTGTGGAGGCCTCTGTTAGATATGCAGATTCATGGCCTCTTTACTTCAACAACGGACAATCGATCCTCTATAACTTCACGATCACCAGTGCAAGTATTTTTGTAATTGTTGCCCTGGTACTGTCCATGTATCTTATCTTCCAGCACTTGGCTGCTTATAACCAGCCTGAGGTATTGTTTATTATATATTGCTGATAATTTTGTGTCAGCTATGCTTTCTAGGTTAACTGCTTATTCAGAAAAGCATATTAATTACTTTGCAACTCCTTTTTATCACCAATGGAGTCTGGTCATCTGGTGTATTTCGAATATGCAGGAGTTGGTGCTTCTGTCATGTCAAGCCTTAGTTTGACTTATTGTTACAACTTCATTTTCAGGAGCAAAAGTTTATGATTGGACTCATCTTGATGGTGCCTGTATATGCGTTAGAATCTGTAAGTTGATATGATTTACGGCATTGTGAGGTTTTGAAGTTTACCATATGTCCTTAGCATTAGACATATGGGGATCCTTAAGCAAATTAATTTATATAGTAGACTTTAACCCTTTCCTGTTCTGGTTACAGTTCTTATCATTAGTGGATTCAAAAGCTGCGTTCAACTGCGAAGTAATTCGTGACTGCTATGAAGCCTTTGCAATGTACTGCTTTGAGAGATATCTCATTGCCTGCTTAGGTATATTTTGATACTCTCAACCTTGAATTAGTTTATAAGTTCTGTGTTGATTTCTCGAAAAGGTATCTGCTTCATGTTGAAGTTAAAATTTTCAGGATTACCGTCGATCTCTCCTTCCTGCGTTATATGCAAATTAAAACTTCTCCTTCCATCATTATGTGAAGTATTTTGTTTGTGGTGGGGGGGGGGGGGGGGGGGGGGGGGGGGGGGGTGTTAGTGCTGATCCAGAGTTCATGTGAGGGTCTTAATCATGCTGTGATTTGTCTTAACATATTCTGCTGCAGGAGGCGAGGAGAATACAATTGATTATATGGAAAAACGAAGTATTGTAAGTTCTGAAGCACCACTTCTTGAGGAGGCGTATAGTTTTGGAGTTGTGGAGCATCCATTTCCTTTGAATTACTTGCTAAGAGAGTGGTACCTTGGGGCGGACTTCTATCATTCTGTGAAAATAGGGATTGTTCAGTATGTATGTATCTGTAAGATTCTTATAAAGTTCTTATGAGGAATTATCTCGTTCAAACTTAGACCACGTTTAACAGTTTGAATTTCCACTTTTCAGATGATAGTAAAGATGATCTGTGCACTCATGGCTATGATTTTGGAAGCTATTGGTGTTTATGGTGAAGGAAAGTTTCAGTGGAACTATGGGTAATATCTGTTATTTATTTTTCTTTCTTTCTGCTTGGTATTTGGTTATTATGAGTATTCCTGAGCATGTGTAATCATGAGTTGAGTGTTTTTCAAGTTCTTAATACAGATATGATTCTATTGAGTGTGTTTGACATGGAGCGTTTCCAACTTGTTTGCAGCTATCCATACCTGGCAGTAGTTCTGAACTTCAGCCAGACTTGGGCTCTCTATTGTCTTGTCCAGTTTTACTCTGTCACAAAAGATAAACTCGAGCCGATTAAACCTCTTGCTAAATTTCTTACTTTCAAGTCAATTGTCTTCTTAACGTGGTGGCAAGGAGTTGCGGTTGCATTTCTGTTCTCAATTGGAGCCTTCAGGGGATCGTTGGCTCAGGAACTAAAGACGCGAATACAAGATTACATTATATGCATTGAGGTTTGTTCTCCAGGTCTTTGTGATAGTATTAGGTCATCATGGTGTCAGTTAACTCGTTGCTGCTTGGGAAGTTGTCTTGGTACGGATTTATTGCACAAGCACGCGTCACGTTGGTTAAGATAAATATGTTCCGTTTAGTGCATAGGGGATATAGAGTGAATAATGTAATACATTATTCTTTAGTGTATGAGTTTGCTGCTTCTGAACCTTACACCTCAGTATTCAATCTTGTTTGATTTTGTTTTACCTCTGGTTTGTTCTGTTGCTGTAGATGTGCAAAAAAGGATGGTTAGGATCTTTTTTTCTCATATGGCTGATGTTAGCTTTCATGGTGTTATGTATGTATGTATCTGGTCGAAGGTTTTGCCTCTTCTTGTATATACTTATCTTGGGTTCTCTCTGTTTAATCAACTGTGTAAATTTAGTTGTTTGAGCATTTTCTTCAAGAGAGGGAGGCAGAGAGCATTCTTTGCTGTCCTTGTTATGTGACATTTTTTACTAATCCTCAAGGGGTTCTGGCATTCAAATTCTTTTAACAGATGGGGATTGCAGCTGTAGTTCATCTATATGTTTTCCCAGCAGTGCCATACAAACGTGGAGAGAGATGTTTAGAAATGTTGCTGTGATGGATGATTATGCTGCTTTAGGGACAGCTCCTGATCCAGAGGAAGTCTTTGATTGTGGGAGGTACACCAAAGTGAGAATGGCCAGACATGATGAGAGGGAGAAGCGGTTGAGTTTCCCTCAATCTGTCCGTGATGTAGTAGTTGGAAGCGGTGAAATTGTAAGAATACTATATACTATTCTAATTGATGTCTTCTACTGCTAGAATAATTATTTGCTTTTTGAAAATCTTTTGTGTTAGCTTATTAGGGTGAAGTTGTTTTATTATCCTCTCATTTCATTATGAAATGTTCTTTGCGTGATGTTCCAATAGATGGTCGATGATGTGAAGTATACAGTCTCTCATGTGGTGGAGCCAGTGGAGAGGGGATTAGCTAGAGTGAACAAGACTTTCAATGACATATCTGAAAATGTGAAGAAATTGGAGCTAAGGAAAAAAGCTAAGGATGACACGGACATACAACTTGATTCTTGGAACAGTGAGTCGTCTGACATCATAGAAGGCAGTGTTAGCGATAGTGGATTGACCACAAGAACAAGGATGCACAATAAATCAAGATCATCATTATCTTCTCGGTTTGGATTCAGTTAGGGAGCTTGGAAATCCATAACACAGAGAGATGGAAGAACATGCTTCATGATGTATATTTGTGCAGTCATTTTTAAGTGCTGCTTGAATCTCAAGGTATTCCAACTTCACTCTACCGTCAGATTTTGATTTTGATTCTTCTTTCCATTTGTACACTGATAGGGTGAAGAAAATTGCCACTGGGTTCTACTGTGGACATATCCAGCAGATGATTCTGATGTAAAAGAAAACCTAGAGAAAACAAAAAAGAAACACATTACACTTTGAATGTAAATAATTGGAAATAATAGATGATAAGGAAGGGAAAAAAGGAAAAGGTTGAAAGCTAGCAAAACCAGAGACAATGGTGGGTCGGAATGTGAGCGAGGAGGGGGAGGGAGCTCTGTGGTTAGATAAACATGTTTCATTTACCCAAGTTGGGTCTTGGGAGGAGGGAGCTCTGCGGTTGGCTAAACATGTTTTTTTACCCAAGTTGGGTTTTGTTGCCTGTACATTATTCTCCATCTGTTGATCTATTAATTGTTGAACTTGGTCGTCAGGTGTCACAGTTATGTGCCTGTACATAACTATTTGTTCTCTTCGATCTTATTGCTCATTGAATTTGAACACTCCCCGACAGTTTGTGTGATGGAGCTGCTCATCTGAAAACATGAATGTTCCTCAATAATAATGCTATATAAAGCATCTGAAAGCAGTCAACTTGCACATTTGTGAACATCTGCAGCATTTTTAGCTCAATAAGGAGTAGGGTTTGTGGTATCCAAGTTGTGCCCTTCTAAATGGATGGATGTGTTAGATGCCCATTGCTTATCATACGCTCTTCCCAAGTACTTTCTCCCTCTATAGTTATTTGCCTTGCATTCAATATATAAATCTAAGGAAAAACGAATGCCATAGGAGTTAGCAAGTTTCAAGAGCAAGTTTAGCTTGGTAATAGTCACTATCAAATGTAATACAACAAGTGTTAGGAGCAAGTTTAACTAGGTAAATAGCTACTATCAAATAATTTGCAACTGTTATGGTTTTAACAATCTCTATATAATAATTGTCACCAGGCAACAATCATAGTAAACAATTACAATCACCATTTTGTGGAGTGAAAGTTTTTTGGTATTATAAGATGTTATCAATAATTTAAGGTATTCTAATGGACCGGGATTTTGATTAGGTTTGGTTGGATTAGAACCTTGCTGTCCACCAAATTAAGAGTTGTGAGTTATAATGGCTAATCAAGGGTCAACTAATTTTTAGGGTAGTTCAAATAATGGTTAAAAGACATAGATCAACAAAAAGGTTGTAAAATCACATTTGCCTAGATCCAATTTGGTGCACTGTATTCCAAACAATGGTGTGAAATCAAGGAAATCGATTTGTTGGACGTAGTGTAACAATCCGAAATAGTCACATCCCAAAAAGTCATCATAGTTTATAGTGTAGAGGGTCATATTCGGTATAAGGGGGTGAGGGGGTGAGATATATGATTCATGACTAAAAAGCCTAGATAATAAAAAAGGTCATTCAGTGGAGGGTGAAAACCTCTTTTCTTAGCATCCCTTAAATATTTACTAATCGTCTGTCTTTCCCATGAAGCTTTATGGGATTGAGAATAAAGCTTTATGGGGCCGTTCTCAATTCTCCAAGCGAACTTAGACCCTATAGGAAAAAAATGATTAGAGTCACCACCTAGTTTGACCTAAACCTAACTATGAAGGAAAAAGGGTGGGTTCTAAGAATCTTTAAATTGACTATGAGATTGTTGCTTATGGATAGGACTTCTCTAATCATGCCAGAGATTCTTTAAGGGGTTCGTACTGGGTTACGCTCTGTTGAAATATAAGCTAGAGAATGTCAAAAGCATGTCCACTCCCATGGGTCCAACTGAAAGATTCCATCCTGATCCAAAAGGAGTTGGTGTGAATGCCACCGAGTATAGCGGAATGGTTGGTCCTTACTCTACCTCGCAGCTAGTCAACCAGACATACTCCATGTTATTTGTTTATGTGTTCGCTTTCAAGCCGCCCCTAAACAATCACATCTCAAGCTTGTCAAAAGAATCTTTTGATACTTGAAAGGCACTAGTCATCTGTTCTTACGGTACCCTCGTTCCCTTACTTTAAATTTACTAGGTTTTAGTGATTCAGATTTTGCTGGTTCCCTATTAAACAGAAGGTTCTTCTGGCTATGCTTAGTTTCTTGTTGAGAACATGTCATTTTTGGTTTCTGCATGGTTTGTCTGTTTTGTTGCGCTTAGAGTAGGTGGTGCAGTGAATTATTGCTAGTTTCGTTTGTGTTGCACTATTATCTTGCTATTGATCTATCTATCATGTTTGGTTTATCTTTTCTCAGTTTGAAAGGGGTTGTTGTGCTCTAGAACTAAGGGGGAACTTAGATAGAGTTTGTTTCCCAAAATTTTGTCTATCTTTACGTTTGTTTTACAGGATTGTCTCTATCGGGATACACTCGTAGTTTTGCCATCATTAGCAATAAGGGAGATAGTGTTGGAACCCTGTGTTGCTGAAGATGGAATATGTCCATGTGCACAGAGTCCCTCGACAATGAAGTCAACCTTGCTGCAACAAACACAATGTGTACTGATTGACTTTGTCTCGAAAAAGGACTTTGTCTACAAAGACGTGGTTAACGGAACCTGTAACACCCCATATGGGTAACTGTCCAACAACCTAGCTCTCAACCGTCCAGACTTGAAAACTAGTCACTTTAGGCCCTCAATCCTAAACTTGGGCTTAAAAGTGGAAGGCCTGTTTTGTAGTCAACCCATATGTTTGCATATAAGGAACTCACAATACTACTCATATCCCGATGTAGGATGGGGGTATTACATACTCCCCCACTCAAAGAACGCGACATCCTCGTCGCAAGCCTAATATCCAAGTCCCATGGACCTCCTCGGTAGGTGTCGGGTTGCCCATCCCGACACGGTCCCGAATCCGCCTGATACCATTTGTAACACCCCATATGGGTAACTGTCCAACACCTAGCTCTCAAACCATCCAGGCTTGAAAACTAGCCACTTTAGGCCCTCAATCCTCACTTGGGCTTAAAATGGAAGGCCTGTTGTTGTTGAGTCAACCCATATGTTTGCATATAAGAAACTCACAATACTACTCATATCCCGATATGGGGGGAGTATTACAGAACCAACGGTGGTAACTACCAGCAAAATTCAAGGATCAAAAAACATGTCTGGCTACTCACAACGTTCTAGTGTTAACGATCAACTTCCTTGAGTCTTAATAATCTGAGCCATAATCTTAATTAGCTCAAAAGTGAGTCACGTTCAAAAATTATGCCAAAAGATGGTCAAGACCCTAAAAATTCAGAAGTAGACTCCCTCAGCAGCACTAGAGGCATGACTATATAAAGAGCTGGAATTATCTGTTACACTTGCGCTTTCTAGTCCAAATTAACTAGCATCTTGTGAGAACTTTGAGAGCTTTGTACTTGAGATTGAGTGAACCTTCTGTCACGATTGTTAGCTTTTGTTTCCTAAGTATTTCATCGCTAGATTTATAATAGGCAATTCCAAGATTGCTTTCACTATCCCTTAAGCTGATAAGAAATTTAGTAGGATTCGTAGAGTACTTGCTAAGAAGGTCTTGTATACTTAGTAAGCAATGTATACTCTTTTGTTAAAGTAATAAAAGAGTCTATATTGTGTGCGCGTGTTTTGTCGATTGACATTATCCGTTACATCTCGATCAAGCCAGTATGTCCAAGTCTCACAACCTAGATAGACTGTGTCAGCCCCCAACGATCCAACACACTCTCTAGAAGTGGCGATGACCATGACTTCAGCTGGCGCTCGAGGAAACCTCGGTCTTCAATTGTCGGAATTAATTTCTTGCAAAACCTTTTTAGAGAGATTCAATTTAAAAGGGCCATAAGTGATAGGAGATTAGTAGAGTGGGAGTGTTGATAAGGAAAACTTTTCAGTCAAGCTAGCACCAAATGCGGAGAGAAGGTGTTGAATGGAAAAAGGGTTGGGATGAAATTTAGGTGGATGTAAGGTGTTGAAAGCTTGTTAGAAATAAAATAAGATTTGAAAGGTTTGATGATCCTCTTGAGATGTTTTAAGAGCGTGTTAGCAATTTTGAGAGGGCCCATGCCTTGTTGACATGGATAAAGAGTGTATTGATGATCTTTTGAACACAAGAGTGATGGGAGTCATCCAAGAGATGAAGGAAATTTAGGTAGTCTTGAAAGGAATCTTTGGTCTTGTAAGGTGGAGGAGTATCTTGAATTTTTGTAAAGTTGGGGGATTTGGTCTTATGTGGAGTTATGGGGCATTTCAGTCTTTTTTAGTGGTATTGAGAATTGGAGATGTTTCGGGATATTGAGAAGTTTGAGGATTTAAGGAGTTTGGATCTTCCATGACTGGAAGATCTGTGAGATTTTTGAATAATTGTTTGTGTTAGTGTCTAATTGAGCATCCAAGCTGATGAAAATTCGACCTTATTGATGCATTTTAGTCGCCTCAAGGCTTAGCTTGTTTGAATGACTGAGGGAAGGCTCCAAGAATGAGAGCATCTAGGGGGAGTTCACATGTTAAGACTAGAATGAAAGGATGAGATAGACTGATTGTTGGATGCATCACATGGAAGATATATTTTCCACACTCTCTCTTTTTGAAGGATGAAAGTTTTTTTTTTTAAAAAAGAGGTCCCAAATGATCACTCATGTACCCCTCGAACGGTCCACTTGATTGAGAAATAAGTGCCAAGGCTCAAACATGAGGCAATTAATTTAGTGGAATATTAGAGTTTATAGAGAATCATCAATCGAATTGAATGTTCCCTAAAACCCTAATAACCTCTCTAACTACCAGGTTTTACAAAATTGAAAATAAAAATCTTACAATATCGAGTATAATAGAGTTAGATGATTCAAGATCTAGGCTACAAACTGAGGGTACGGTTCAATCCCAAACACCCCTCTTGTAAAAATCTAGATTGCTTTTAGGGAGAGATTCGAATCTTCCTTAACATCCTGTCTATTGGAATCCAGATTACGACAAGGGATGTATAATAGTACAATCTCAGTGTCCCGCCTGTTTGATTGTTTTTTGGAAGAGAGACAAGATGTCTAATTTAGGAGCGAAATGGTTTTAAAAGATGTAAAACATTTCTTGCCTCCTTGAAAATGACACTTTGGTTTTGAATTGATTTGAAATTGATGAAGATGAAGGTTGGAAAGAATCGTATTAAAAGGGATTTGTGTAAGAGGGGTTTACGTTGAAAAGGATTGAGAAAATAATTGTTCAAAATTTTTGTTGACTTTCGGAAAGGGTTGAAGGTTTTTGTGTGAAGAAATTGTCTTGGTTTTTAAAGAGTTTTTCAAAATGTTAGTTTAAGTAAAGTGACGTAGTTCATGATTCAAGTGACTTGTGCTCTTGATTTTAAAAGATTAAAAACATATTGTGAATTAATTAAAAATATTTTTGTGAAGTGTCTTTAAACCAAATTGTGCCTCGAAAGATTATTTAAGAAGGAAGTAAAATACGAAGAATATTCGTTGTTTTATGGATTAAAGAGGGTTCCTGAAATTGATTTTGATATTTAACAAAGAATTGAAAATGAATGAAAGCTTTGATAATGGGGATGGGAATGTCTTTGATATTGGGTTAACTTAACTAATCATTAAGGATGGTTTGTAAAGTTTTGTTTTTTGATGCATAGGAAGTGGTACCGTAATCTAAGGCTTTTCTTTTGGGTCAACTTCACAAAGGCCCAAGATGGGGGAGACCTATAAGTATCAAAGACCCCTGCGCTAGCCCAATGCGGACTAAGAAAGGAGTAGACCAAAATTAAAATTGGATTGGTTCGACAATTATAGCAACCCAAATGGGCCTAATCCATTCATTCACAAAACAAGGTGATGATTAAGAAAGAAGAACAGTGAAAATATTACAGCCCGAATGGAACAAAGGCCACGGTTTATAACAAACTTATCAAATGGTGAAGGAACAAAACAACAAATGGACATGCAACTCAAAAGCTTAAGGCATCATTAATCAATTTTCCTTTTATTCAATGTTATGGACTAAAGAGATCGAATTAAACCACAAAAAGTTAAGATTATAAAATTCATGCTGAAAGTAGGGATGAGCATTAATTCTGTAATTCAGCATTCAGTTATTCAATTGTAACAAAAACCGCATTAGAACTAAAAGTTCAATTTTCAGTGTTTGTTCGGTTAGAACCGGATAACCGAATTTCAGTTACCGAATAACCAAATTTTGGTTTGAGAACCGAATAACCGAATTTCGGTCTGAGAACCAAATAACTGAATTTCGGTCTGAGAACCAAATAACCGAATTTCGGTCTGAGAACCAAATAATTGAATAAGAATAACTGGAATTTTTTAAGGTCGGAACCAAAAACCGATGTTTTAATTCAGTTTTCAATTAGCACCGAACTATAAGAAAAATCGAAGAACTAAAAATTTTGTTAAGGACGATTAGAACCAAATTATAAAACACAAAAGTATATTATACAAATAAACTCAATTTTTCGATTATGCGGATAAACCGAATAACTCAACCCTATAACCGAAAACCGAACTGAATATAACTGAAAACCAAACTGAAATTTACTTTGGTTTTACCTAATAACCGATTTTTTTAAGAACGGTTAAATTTTCATTTTTAAAACTGAAAAAATTTCTATCTTCGTTATAACTAAATAACCGGAACCGAATGCTCAATCTAGCCGAAAGTGGGATTATAAAATAAAGTTGTGCTATGGTCAATGACATTGAACAGGGGTCACTAAAAAATTAGTAAAGACCTAAATGATTAACCAGGTTTACTAAACAAATTTTACTTCCTTTTATGTTTGTTCTTTTGTTGTTGTTTTTTTCTTTTTCTTTTTTAGTCAAATGCTCTAAATATAATACCTAGTCACCCAACTGAAAACGTTATAGCACCTAAGTTTAGAGCAATAAACATATTTTAGTCATTCTCATCATCTCTTCTCCAATTATCAGTTAGTCAAACATGAGCCTCAATCTCATTTGGTCTTAAAGCATAAATCCAGAGGGCGAATAATGAGCATGGATAAAAGGCTAAACGTTTTTTCCTTTTCTTTCTCTTACTTCAATCACAAATTTCTTTTAACCAGATTGCTAAGAGATTCAAGTCCATAACAAAGATAAAAGAGATTGTAATACGCATGTAGATTTGATAAGTATATAAATAAGCATGTTTAGAGGTTATTTCATGTGCTTTATCGATATTTATCATGCTCATTTTTTCACTTTAGCTAGTTTTCTTAAAGTTTTGTGATTCAATGGTGTTTTTATACAAGTTTTGTCTAAACATGAGGAAACCAAGCTAGGAGTAAAGTAGATGAAAGGAGGAGCATATGAGAACAAACATCCACAAACCTTAAAAATCCAGGAATTTGAAATGTTATTAGAGTATAAAAATGAATCATAAAAGATATCATAAACCACTAAATACCCTAGGCACGCTAATATTTAGGGCTTGAAATCGAGGATTTAGGGTGAGAAACCACAAACCTTAAAAGCCTATCGAGAAATTGAAACATTTTAAGGATAAATAATGATCATAAAAAGATACCTTAAACCCGAGACACACCGTAGGAATGTTAAATAGTGGTATGTTTATTTTAGGGTTGGAAGTCAACGGTTTCGGATCTAATGACCCAAAACTACAAACCCTAAAAGTCTGTGAGAATTGCAATATTATAACGGTATAAAAATGAACAATAAAAAGATACCCTGAACCCTAGACATACCCTAAAAATGCTAAATTGTTGAATGTTTATTTAAGGTTTATCATTGCATTCATTATTTGTATCAATCACTCATGTAATCAACTTGATAACTTTTATCATTTCTAAGTGTTTATAGTCGTCATGAATATCAATCAAGCTCTGTAGTATGATCAATGTTATGGAAATATCTTATATACTATGATTAATAAAAACATCTAAATGAAACAATATATTACAGTTAGTGGAATCATTTCTAATATGTAATGAAAACGATTATAGAGACTATGTACATGTTTGCAATCAGCAGTGGAATGTTTATAAGTTATCATGGATATGTATAGACACAAGGTTAATTATTTTTATGGGTTTAAAGTGGATGGTTTAGTGTCAGTCTTTAAACATAATTGTATAAGCACAAAGTTAATGATTTTTATGGGTTTAAAGTGGATGGTTTAGTATCCGTTTAAGTACAATTTCAAACTATAAAATGTAAAAAGCAACTGAATACCATTTCCATTGTTTTAGTAAATTAAATTGATGCTTAAGAAAAGTATCAATGACAAATTAGTTGAAATGTGAAAAAAGGTAAACTATATAAATATGTTTTTTAAAGATAAAAAATGCAAACAATAAGGATTCAATGAAGTCATTGCTTAAATTTAATTGATATGTGCAACTATATTTTCTTTTACTGTACTTTCATTACAACTGCACTATTATAATTATGATTAGATTTAAAAGTTAGATTATCTTTAGGTATTGGTTCTTTTTTATTAAATTCAAGTATAAATGACTAACTTATCATTAATGTCTTGCTTATAATTCTTATTATTGTTTTAAACTAGTTTCATTAGTTTGTAGTTAAAAAAAGATTTTTTAGAAATTGAACTTATACGCAAAGGGGAAACTCAATCAGAATTTAAAAGAATTTTACGATACTAGACTTATTTCTCAAAATTCTATAATGAAATACCCCTAACATTTAAATAATTAAATATAAGTAAAAATATTATTTTGGAATTATGAATATTATTTGGGGGATTACGAAATCCTAAAAGAGTATATAAACACTCAGGCGTTAGAAAACGCACCTAAATTCCTTAAGGTCATAAACGAGCGTTAAAAGCCCGACTTAAGTTAAATAATTATATAAGCTATGGATATTATATGAATTTAACTAAGGATCATCTTATGATCTTTAAAATACAAGTTCTCAGTTAGAACTGAGTAAAAATACAAGGTTCTCGGAAGTTCCCGATGTGGGTCCCATAAAGGCCCGGGAATGTCTAGGAGGAGTGCCAAGGTGGCACGAAACCCTATAAGAATTATTCTTAAAGTTCCTAAAATCATTATTAATTATTCTAAAGAGAATTTCCAAGCCACTTCTTCAAAAATAAGCAGAGAGCTCGGGGGGAATTTCTTAACGCTCCTTTTATCTCGGGAGTGCCCCTTTAGCCTGAAAATTGAGTTACAAGTTTATATAACCCCATATAACTTAAGGTAACACCTTAGTATATTATTATTGACTATAAACAATGTCAATAAACACTTGGAACTCATAGCGACTAATTAATTCCTGGAAATATTCTTAAAACACAAAAACGCACCTTCGGGTGTCACGAAAATGCGTTTTACGCATATGCCTTGAAGTATTTTTAGGAGCCACGAGTTAGTAATCTTAAAAGTAGATAAAATGACCATCTAAATCAATCGATGGCATTACTAAACTCATAGTATAAATGGGGGCGATTTCGGGATCAAAAAGGTACCTAAAATCAGCATTTTTACCTTAAATCTTTCACCTTTTACCATAATAAAAATGTACCAATTAAATGCTGGAACCTATTACACATATTAGTATGGTCCTAGTACAATATAGTGTAACAAAATCAAATGAAAAATTAATATCATTTGATCCCCAACCCATGCGTTATTAAGGTGGTCATTGGCTAAGTTTGACTTAAAAATCTTGTTATTTGATGTTAAATCATCATGTCACCCACCGAGTGATAATGTGCTGTCAATGAAGCTTCTCCTTACGTACAACCTGCAAGAACAACAAAGATTAGAGCTGTATAATTAAGT
This sequence comes from Limonium bicolor, assembly GCA_023374045.1. Taxonomy (NCBI): domain Eukaryota; kingdom Viridiplantae; phylum Streptophyta; class Magnoliopsida; order Caryophyllales; family Plumbaginaceae; genus Limonium; species Limonium bicolor. Next base: position 279,276,862 of record CM041781.1, read on the forward strand.
TAGTGGAGACAAATACCTAACTAATACTAATATGATTGTATAGCTTTACAATTAACAAGTCAATTCAGCTCCTACACTCCTTGCTAGCCGTGAGCCAAGAAGTGGAACCTCCACTTCAACTCCAGCCGAACACCACCTGCAAAAGAAGACAAGGTTAGCATGTTAATTAAGCTAATGAACACTAAATAATTACCATGGTCATCATATCACAATTAACAAAACAAATCAAGTCTACTAGCTATTCCATTACGTCAATCTCCAACAATTGGAGGTGCTGCTCCCACTTCAATAGTCCGAGCACCTGCAAGAATAAATCAGATAAATGTCATTAGTATATAAACAATAGTCATGTTGTAACTTAATAAACAAAATCTAAACTACCTAACTAACCACTACCGTAAGACTTCATCAATTTGAGCTGCTTTTGCTCCATGTGCGATCACTACCACCTGCATGGACAAGACAAAATAACAACACTAATTAAGTCACCTAAGTGCTAATCTAATCACCTAAAGCATGAACTTTCATTACGTAAAGATGAAGAGGAGGAGCCGCTTGGTCACTCCAGCATTGCCGAGCACCTCCTCCTGCAAGAAGAGATAAATGAGTTATACTAATCAATCTAATAAAGCTTAATGACATTAAGTAATCTAATTAAACCTCAACCATTCCTTTGCTGTTAGTGTTACATGATTTGGAATGAATTAATACCACTATACCCACCCAGCCGTATGATATCCAACAAAGAGATCTAAGTAGCTAAATCGTGTAATTAAGTAATGATAAACATGACATAAAATAAAGATAAGGAATAATGACCAATAAACAATAGCAATTAGGATTCGATTGCTCTCCTACTAAAACATACGTTAGAAACCATTCTTTCCTTACACCATAACCGTAAGGTAAGATCCTCTCTTGCTCTCTCTTTACTTCATTTCCTAAATTAATTCCTAATGTGTAATAAGCTCCATTAATGGTGAATTAAATCCTAACACCATTTTAATGTAATTTCCTAGTTAGCTCTATCAAGCCTTGAAGCAAGAAATCATCCTAGGAATTCCTACAATTTTCGCCAAGCTTATATGCTCCAAGGAGATTCCTAAATTCAACAACAACACAAGGAACAACAAGATCAAGTTAAGGAAACTTGAATCTACAATCATCTCAAGGTGTATCAAAAAATACCTTGATAAATTCCTAAGGTAAGCTCTTGTAAAAATTACTCCAAATATTATTTATAAACTTTGTTGGAAATCTAACAAATAGATCTCCTACATATATACAAGGAGTTCGAAATATCTTCATCAAAATAGCTTTTGGAGAGCTTGGAGATTCAAGGAAAAATCAAGTACAAGAATTGTCTTGATTTAAGGGTAAGTTTATATAATTAAGGTTTATTAAGTTTAAGCTTAATTTAAGCTTCAAAATTTAGTATAAAAATTATGTTAAGGCCATGTTAATATTAAGGCCGAAAATCATTAAGTTAAAGTATCAAAGAAAATAATTTATAACATATAAGGTAAGATTATTACCTTAAGGTATAAATATGTGTCACAAAAATTAATTAGGATACACATATATTAAAACCGAAATATCTAAGGATATATGTTCTATTTTTAGTTTATAATCATTCTAAGTCATTAGCATAATTTTTAGAGGTGTTATGTGGCTTATATACATTTATAAGTATTTATTATAAGGTTTAAAAAAGTTTTAAAACTATATAGTAAAATAAAATTGGAGCCGAGAATGATGTGTATTATTTGAATGATTTTTGAAATATATAGGTTATTAATTTATATTATAATTTTTGGGAGTATTAAAAATAGTTACAAGTATTTAAATGGCTATTTTAGTAAGTTATGTGGTTAAAATGTAATTTTTGAAAAGTTTAGAGTACAAAATAAGTTACCGAGAACACAAGGGGTTATATGGTATATTTATAGTATAATATAAGATAGGAATTAATATTATGAATTTTGGTGAATTTAAATAAGTGGTTAAGTGTTAAAATAACAATTTATAAAGTTGTGGGACTATTTTGTAGTTATTTGAAAATATAAGGTGTGGCCGAGAATTATTTATGATGTTATGGGTATATCAAAGTATTAATTGTGAAATTAAGTCTTGGTCAAAGTGTTGACCAAAAACTTTGGGTTAAAATGATTTATGACATAAAATATTAAGTTTATAAAAGTTTTGGGGTGAATATGTAATTTATGGAAGTATATACGAAGAGTAGAATTTAATATGGGCGGATATGTAATTTAAGAAAAGATATGGGTTACTTTGGTTATTTAAGGAAATTAAATATTTAGACTATGGATTATAAGCTAATATGTAACTTTTATAAAGTTTTGGGGTTAAAAGTATGAATATATAAACTATAGGGTTTAACCGAAGAGCTTATGGGCTTAATTGGTAATTTATAAAAGTTGGTGGTATTAATTTGTAATAACCGAAATAATAAGAGTATTTGGTGAATTGTAAAAAAAATAAGGTGGTTAATTAATAATTACAAAGGTTAATGTGGGTAATTAGTGGATTATAAAAGTTATAAGGTTATTTGACAATTTATAGAAGTTAATATAATTGTTTTGCAATTTTCGAAATTGATAAGGGTATTTAATAAATTATAAAAACATATGGTTATTTGGTAAGTTGTAAAAGTTAACGGGATCAATTATGATTACCGGAAAATTATATGTGGCTATTTAGTAATTTATTAGGTTGTTGGGTGCAATATATAAATACCGAATTAATAAGGTTGGTTTTGTAATTTAATAAGGCAAGGAAGTGAAACTAGGTAATATAATGTATTATGGTATAATAAGGAATATAATATAAAGTTTATAAAATAATTTTGGTTATAATAAAAATGACCAAGGGATATAATATTGATAAGTGGAAATAATTATAAGTATATAATTAATGAAGTAAAGATGTACCGTATAAATGATAATTCATTATCACATGTGAGTTTCACATAAAATAATGAACTTCTAGGTTATCTAGAACCACTGTTAAATAACAGGGAAAAATAATAACATACGGAGTTATTATACGACGAGTATAAACACTACAGTGACAGTACTGTAATATTTAGTGAATAGTTATATTAATACTACCGGTATTGCATGTTTAACAGCGTACGGGAAAGGACTACTGTACAGGAGTTTGTCAAGCTAGCAGTTTCTTGGTGAACGGTATGTTAATTGTGTGGTCTGAATGTCCTAAGGATTATCTTGAGGTCCAGGCATTGTGTGTTTAAATGCTTAAGAGCGATATCTATGATTTTATGTGAATGATATTGAATGTGGGATTGCCCAAACTGTTGCGTTGTGTTTTATACGCGAATGTCTTATGAGTAAAAGTTTATACATCTAAACTAAAAAAAAAGAGAGACTAACTGACCTTTAGGTATTATTGAACCTAACAAGGGTCCATTGTTATAGTCTTACCCAAGTATTGGTTATTATGTCACTGACAAAAGGGCTAACTTATTAAGAGAGGAATCCAGATCGTTTCGACTTTCTGGTTGCGCATTGTGATCACTATGAGAGACTCAAGAAGGGAGTCACTCCAAATCCATCAGCCACATTCGGGGATGGCGGAATGCACTGCCGTTGGTGCACAGTTTCGACCGGATCGGTCAATGTATATATTTGTCCAGGGCCATAAGGTCAGCTGGTGTCGGTTCCTTTGGAACCCAATGGGACACACTGTCCATTTTCACAGGTTAATAAGGGTTGTCTTGACAGGACGCCTAAGGTAAAACTAATTGGAAAGGTTAAGTGGTTAGGGTCATGTGACCTACTAACAAGAACAGTTGTTTCATATGTGCACCATATTTGGGTTGTTGATATTGATTATTGTTTGATGTGTATTATTATGCACTAAATGTTTGCAGGTAAATTGTTATGTGATTACTCTGTGTCTACTGTATTATTGTCATTCTTGTAAACCGGATTATCTTGTAATGAATCTAATATCAAGATGGCTAAAACGACTTAAGGAATCTAGAAGGCTTAGGACTACATTTAGCATACCAGCATAGTTTGCTGAGCCCTTCATTGGGCCAAACATTTCAGGTCACTGAAGAATACACAAGCCGGAGTGCGGGGAACAGGGTAGCCGCTGTGTTTTTATAAACACTTGTGGATTTGTTATGTAGTATATTTTGAAGTTGTTGTATTTCAGTTAGTTGCTCATTTAGTTGGATTTGGTTGTAATAATTAGAGTGCTCGGTATCTGTTCATCACAGCGTGAGAAGTTGTAATGTTGGAAAGAGTAAGGATGCCTTGTTACTCACAAGGGTGAGTGACGGCGTGTAACACCAAGGTTAGATGTTTTATTTCCGCTGCGATTGCTATTTATTATACTACGAGTTATGACGTCATTACAGGTTTTTAGGGGGTGTTACAAAAGTGGTATCAGAGCGGAGTACCGAGCCCGCTCTGATGAAAGATACTGAGTCTAAGACAATGAGCATAGGAATATTGGGTTACGGGAAAACGTCCGTGAGGATTCGTGACCTAGAAAGAAAACCCTAGGGATATTTTATTGCTAGTAGTTAGCTTACTTACATGTTTTGATTGTGTAAGTGATACGGTGTAGCAACCGAGTAGAAATAAATATACTATCTTAGATGTCGACCAGCGAAGGACCACGAGGAGACAGCAGTGGACGCAGTAGCGAGACACCGGCGGATGTTCCAACAGTACAAGACTTAACAGCAGCCATGGCAACTTTCGCGCAACAGCTAGGAGCACAGTTTACGGGAGCCATACCCCACCCCCGCGGCCCAGAGAAACCAACTGGTTTGAGAGCATTGCAGACGCGAGAGTACCAACTTATGCAGGGGAACCGACCCCGCCGCACTGGAGAAGTTCATTGCAGAGCACCAGAAGGCGTTCAAGACTGTCGGAGTTCCAGAAGACCAACAGGTCGACATCGCTGCATACAACTGAGGGCGCAGCTGACATTTGGTGGCGGACTATTGAGGGCCACCGTAGAGCTACACCGGAATATGAATGGACAGAGTTTAGAAGTGTTGCGGGAGAAGTACTACCCCAAACACATAAAGCAGAGGAAAAGGCAGGAAATCAAGTCCTTAATCCAAGGGAGACAAACAGTTGACCAGTACTGCGCACGGTGCACCCGTCTGATGAACTATATACCAGGAGTCGACCACTCCGACGCAGGAAGAAAGAAAAGGAAGAATACTGAAGGAGATGATGATGGAGCCACATCTCGGTTACTGCAAGAAGCAGAAGAAATTCTTTGAAAAGAGGATAGGGCGGAAGGATTTCCATGGTCAGAAGGCGAAGGAGCAGACCCCTCGTCTGACCGGCTCAGCTATTGATGCTCAGCCACTAAGAACAGCACCACCAAGAGGCAACAAGCCAACCCGACGATACTATTACTGTAAACGTTGTGGAAAAGATCACCCAGGCGTAGATTGCGCAGGAAGGAAGGTGGAGTGCCGTCATTGCAAAAAGGAAGGTCACAGGGATTACGAATGCTTTTCCAACCCAGGGAGTCGGGTATACAAAGGAGCTAGAGGTTCGCAGAGGATACCAGCTGTGGAAACAGGCGGACCTAGAGGAGGTCAAGCGCCGCAGGCTAATACTTATACTAAGGACCGGGAGGACAGCCATCCTCATCCGGGAGTCATAAGGGAAAGGAGATAGTTCCATGAAGAAATACCCCGTAGAGAAGTGGGAACTTCAGGCGCTGAGGCGAGCGCTCAGCGCGAGACCGGTAAGCCTAGAACCTAAACTAAATGCATGATGCATAAATATGTGTTATAATTATCAGTCAATGAGACTTGTATGTGACTAGTAAGTACCAACTTTAGAGAGACCTAAATTAGGTAACCTCTCACATAATGGGATACTTCGATAATTATTTTCCTTACCTATGAGACCGTGGTCACCTGAGCCTATGAGCAAAGGTCGGGAATACCCCGAGGCATAATGCCAAGTACCTTGACCCGGCATGATCCTACCCAAGAAATACTTAACTACAAATTATGACCTGCCTAAATGACGAGCAGATGTCAAGAATGGGAATACATTAATTAATATAAATACTTAAGACTACAAGAACTGTCAGAAGCTCACGTAAAGAGCAAACACTGAAATTTTATGGGATACCCAGGCACCGAGCTTACCGCTCAGTGCGAGTCTAGGAAATATTACAATCTCTTATAAACGTTGAGAGAAGATAGTGAGAAACCTTGAAATACAATAGAGAAAAAATCTCAAAAATATATATATATATCTAGCCAAACATCCATGGATAAGCACGGGTTATAAATACCTGAGCAAATACCAAGGGTCTCAGCTAGTACCAATAAATAACAATGCTGGACTCTCAATTAAGAAAGAGAGAGAACAAACCTTGAATATATATTCTCTAAAGTAGGGGAGAATTGCCTAATTAGCACAACCAAATGCTATATATATAAATATAATTTGGAGGTTATTAACCTAAAACATTGAGGGTATTGATACATTTCAGAGGGCTAAAGTACCATCAAATATACCTACCCTACTTTGAGACACATGTCCTATACTAACCTTATGAATTTATACGGGCATATGTCTACTGTGACAGCTCAAATTATAAATGCGAATAAAAGATCGCAGTAAATCAACTAAGGTTAAAACTTATGTAATATAAATTCTAGTATAAACATGATAACAAACGACTTTCCTTGACACTTACGATAAATATAGTACTAGTTGTACCAAAGGCTTAAACTAATACATACACTGAGATTGAGTGTAAGTTATATAGAGTGTGAAAACAATATTACACAAAAATGAGTGTAAAAGTAGGGAAAAATACCCTTTGGTTTGTAACCATTGTTTTACACGTAAACCGTCCTAACGTTATATACTAAACCATGTGATTCTAAATCCTCTATTTGACATACCTAACCGACTTATTTTTGGAAGCCATTGAGCTAGTGGATTAACCACGTTTCTAAGAGATAAAAACAAACAATAAGCCTTGATTGTCCTATTACTAGACAACAGAATTCAAACTGGAAATCCTTAGTTAAGATGGTACTAATATTAAGAGATACTTGACTAGGGTGATCATATGATTCACCAGACTTATGGATTCTAGATGGAATAAAAAAAAAAGAGCTAAGTTTTTAAAGTGGAGGAAATGATACTTTATGGAACTATAGTTGTGGATGGAGTCATGAAAACTTTTCTTGAAGTCTAACTGTGACTGTCTTTGCTCCAACAGATGATAATCAAGTATAGGCAATAATCAAGCCCTGATAAGAGAAATACTAGATAAGCCTTTTAAAGTGAAGAGAGTATTATAAAGTATGCAAGTCCATGACGGAATTTATTACTTGCATGATGGATTTAAGAGTCGAAATGATTGATGGTTATAGTTATTAGATAGTATGAGCCTAAATGCTTAAATAAGAATTTATCTTTAAAGCCAAGAGGAAAAACTGGCTCCCCCGCTTGATGATTTGGACAAGGGAATATTGTTCTGGGGATTTTGGTAATACCCTAGATTCGAGTATAGGTTATAACAGTTATTGGAATAGTAGTATATTAATCAGGAGAAAATGTAGTACTCACCACGTCACAAAGTCTAATAAGATAAAATTTAGAAATGACAATTATGTGATTGTTTGATATTTGACGTGGGAGGTCGAACTTGATCCTGGTCAGATCAAGGGAAAACCAAACACAAAATGGTGTGGAAGGATAGTTCAACACTGACGCTGACCCCGTCAGGGTTGGATGATTCCTGAGACTCCTTACAAGTGGTCACAAATGTTTTTGTGATAAGTAGGTATTTATTCCTAATTTTGAATATAAAATTAATAAATGAAGTATATGAGTTGTAGAAGGTGTAAAGTTGAGTTGTCTAGGTTACCCCGAGGAAATTAAATAGCTAAAACAACTCCGCACATGTCGGAAAAATAATCAATTATGAGGGAAATACTAACTATTATTATCCCCTGAACGGTGTTACTAAACCAAATAAGAGATCAAGAAATAATTACTTGTAATAACAGTATCCTCAAACTATATTCTAGGTTATGGCCATATTGCCATCAGAAGAAAAAAAAATAGACTTTAGGTCTTTATTAGGAATTTAAAACCCAGTATATTAAATGGGAATCTACCTATAAACATGGTAGAACATAAAGTGTATAAACAACATACTAATACTCACCAGAGTTGATTCACAATCACAATAACACGTTTAATTGAAAGGAAACCACACCTTGTTAGAAACCTTAACAGGAACCCTACTGTGGTATACCTGAAGAACAGACAATAATAATCGTGTATATACTACCAATCATAGGTGAATCAATAATATAAAGCAATATTACTGTAATATACACGGCTCAGCCGTAGCTCAGACCTTACATTGAAAATACCGGAATCACAAGCTGATAAACTAAAGAAAGGGATTCTGAGAATGCCCAATGTTAATACAAGACACGAGCGCCGACGATTACAACTAAGAGGCGATTAACAGAAGTGTGTTACAAACAAGAGTTTAAACACGCCATGACATAATATTGGCAATGTACAAGATAATAGATTACCTTCACCCATACATTCGGGATTCAGATATAAAAGCATATTAATACACTATGGAACATACCAGGAAATACATAGATTTTGAGGAATATACCTCGTAGGACAGAAGTCATATGTTAATGTCCGTGGGAGAGACCTCGAGTTCGCAATAGGCGATCGAGTCTTCCTTAAAATTTCACCCTTGAAAGGAACCTTTAAATTTAAACAGACGGCCAAGCTTAGCCTGAAGTATGTAGGACCGTACCTTATTACGGAGCGAGTGGGCCCATTAGCCTACAGATTAGACTTATATGTTGAGTTGGAAGAGTGCACGATGTGTATCACATAACTTAGAGCCCGAGACACTCGAGCTCGATCCTACACTTAGATATGAGGAGACCCCAGTTCGCATTTCAAACTCCAACACTAGGGAGACCAGAAACAAGACCATTAGAATGGTCAAAGCAAGGTGGTAAAACCACGATATTGAGGAGGCGACATGGGAGTTAGAAGACTCCATGCGAGACAAGTATCCAACAATTTTCTTTTCGTTTTGTGTATACTTGTAGGGGTACGTGGGCGTAACCCTTTTTAAGGGGGGTAGAGCACCACATGCGACTTGCATATCTGCAGTCCTTATTGGTTTCGTGTATGATAATTTGTGTTTATTTGTTGCGCATGTGTGCAATTGGTTAGATGGTTATGTCCTATGTGACACTTGGTGATTAATGATAAGTCCTATGTGACATTAGAATGATTATTTGTGTGTTCTATGTAACACTTCAATGTTTATGAAGCACTTAATTATTTTACAGTATATTCATATTTATTCCTACAATCACACAAGAGATTCACTGCCAAGGGTTTACGCCTCTGCACTCTGTAGGACTGAGGATTTGGTATTGCACTTGTGCAGTGATGACCGAGTGGGATAGCTAGGAAGTTGGAACATGTATGGTTTTACAATATTTATTAAGTTATTACGCAGTGATATATTATTATCACGAATAAAGAATATTTGTCTATAGGAATTATATACACTCAGAGTAGTGATGGAATAGTAGTGTCAATACAGTATTGACACCCAAGGATGATAAGTAGACAGGAGTAGAAATGAGGAACTTGATTCCATAGGATGAACAAGTATAAATTATGACTTCGGGACGAAGTCCTTTTAAGGGGGGTAGACTGAAATACCCCTAACATTTAAATAATTAAATATAAGTAAATAAATATTATTTTTGGAATTATGAATATTATTTGGGGGATTACGAAATCCTAAAAGAGTATATAAACACTCAGGCGTTAGAAAACGCACCTAAATTCCTTAAGGTCATAAACGAGCGTTAAAAGCCCGACCTTAAGTTAAATAATTATATAAGCTATGGATATTATATGAATTTAACTAAGGATCATCTTATGATCTTTAAAATACAAGTTCTCAGTTAGAACTGAGTAAAAATACAAGGTTCTCGGAAGTTCCCGATGTGGGTCCCATAAAGGCCCGGGAATGTCTAGGAGGAGTGCCAAGGTGGCACGAAACCCTATAAGAATTATTCTTAGAGTTCCTAAAATCATTATTAATTATTCTAAAGAGAATTTCCAAGCCACTTCTTCAAAAATAAGCAGAGAGCTCGGGGGGAATTTCTTAACGCTCCTTTTATCTCGGGAGTGCCCCTTTAGCCTGAAAATTGAGTTACAAGTTTATATAACCCCATATAACTTAAGGTAACACCTTAGTATATTATTATTGACTATAAACAATGTCAATAAACACTTGGAACTCATAGCGACTAATTAATTCCTGGAAATATTCTTAAAACACAAAAACGCACCTTCGGGTGTCACGAAAATGCGTTTTACGCATATGCCTTGAAGTATTTTTAGGAGCCACGAGTTAGTAATCTTAAAAGTAGATAAAATGACCATCTAAATCAATCGATGGCAGTACTAAACTCATAGTATAAATGGGGGCGATTTCGGGATCAAAAAGGTACCTAAAATCAGCATTTTTACCTTAAATCTTTCACCTTTTACCATAATAAAAATGTACCAATTAAATGCTGGAACCTATTACACATATTAGTATGGTCCTAGTACAATATAGTGTAACAAAAATCAAATGAAAAATTAATATCATTTGATCCCCAACCCATGCGTTATTAAGGTGGTCATTGGCTAAGTTTGACTTAAAAATCTTGTTATTTGATGTTAAATCATCATGTCACCCACCGAGTGATAATGTGCTGTCAATGAAGCTTCTCCTTACGTACAACCTGCAAGAACAACAAAGATTAGAGCTGTATAATTAAGTTAGTGGAGACAAATACCTAACTAATACTAATATGATTGTATAGCTTTACAATTAACAAGTCAATTCAGCTCCTACACTCCTTGCTAGCCGTGAGCCAAGAGAAGTGGAACCTCCACTTCAACTCCAGCCGAACACCACCTGCAAAAGAAGACAAGGTTAGCATGTTAATTAAGCTAATGAACACTAAATAATTATCATGGTCATCATATCACAATTAACAAAACAAATCAAGTCTACTAGCTATTCCATTACGTCAATCTCCAACAATTGGAGGTGCTGCTCCCACTTCAATAGTCCGAGCACCTGCAAGAATAAATCAGATAAATGTCATTAGTATATAAACAATAGTCATGTTGTAACTTAATAAACAAAATCTAAACTACCTAACTAACCACTACCGTAAGACTTCATCAATTTGAGCTGCTTGATTGCTCCAGCATGTGCGATCACTACACACCTGCATGGACAAGACAAAATAACAACACTAATTAAGTCACCTAAGTGCTAATCTAATCACCTAAAGCATGAACTTTCATTACGTAAAGATGAAGAGGAGGAGCCGCTTGGTCACTCCAGCATTGCCGAGCACCTCCTCCTGCAAGAAGAGATAAATGAGTTATACTAATCAATCTAATAAAGCTTAATGACATTAAGTAATCTAATTAAACCTCAACCATTCCTTTGCTGTTAGTGTTACATGATTTGGAATGAATTAATACCACTATACCCACCCAGCCGTATGATATCCAACAAAGAGATCTAAGTAGCTAAATCGTGTAATTAAGTAATGATAAACATGACATAAAATAAAGATAAGGAATAATGACCAATAAACAATAGCAATTAGGATTCGATTGCTCTCCTACTAAAACATACGTTAGAAACCATTCTTTCCTTACACCATAACCGTAAGGTAAGATCCTCTCTTGCTCTCTCTTTACTTCATTTCCTAAATTAATTCCTAAGTGTTAATAAGCTCCATTAATGGTGAATTAAATCCTAACACCATTTTAATGTAATTTCCTAGTTAGCTCTATCAAGCCTTGAAGCAAGAAATCATCCTAGGAATTCCTACAATTTTCGCCAAGCTTATATGCTCCAAGGAGATTCCTAAATTCAACAACAACACAAGGAACAACAAGATCAAGTTAAGGAAACTTGAATCTACAATCATCTCAAGGTGTATCAAAAAATACCTTGATAAATTCCTAAGGTAAGCTCTTGTAAAAATTACTCCAAATATTATTTATAAACTTTGTTGGAAATCTAACAAATAGATCTCCTACATATATACAAGGAGTTCGAAATATCTTCATCAAAATAGCTTTTGGAGAGCTTGGAGATTCAAGGAAAAATCAAGTACAAGAATTGTCTTGATTTAAGGGTAAGTTTATATTAAGGTTTATTAAGTTTAAGCTTAATTTAAGCTTCAAAATTTAGTATAAAAATTATGTTAAGGCCATGTTAATATTAAGGCCGAAATCATTAAGTTAAAGTATCAAAGAAAATAATTTATAACATATAAGGTAAGATTATTACCTTAAGGTATAAATATGTGTCACAAAAATTAATTAGGATACACATATATTAAAACCGAAATATCTAAGGATAATATGTTCTATTTTTAGTTTATAATCATTCTAAGTCATTAGCATAATTTTTAGAGGTGTTATGTGGCTTATATACATTTATAAGTATTTATTATAAGGTTTAAAACAAGTTTTAAAACTATATAGTAAAATAAAATTGGAGCCGAGAATGATGTGTATTATTTGAATGATTTTTGAAATATATAGGTATATTAATTTATATTATAATTTTTGGGAGTATTAAAAATAGTTACAAGTATTTAAATGGCTATTTTAGTAAGTTATGTGGTTAAAATGTAATTTTTGAAAAGTTTAGAGTACAAAAATAAGTTACGAGAACACAAGGGGTTATATGGTATATTTATAGTATAATATAAGATAGGAATTAATATTATGAATTTTGGTGAATTTAAATAAGTGGTTAAGTGTTAAAATAACAATTTATAAAGTTGTGGGACTATTTTGTAGTTATTTGAAAATATAAGGTGTGGCGAGAATTATTTATGATGTTATGGGTATATCAAAGTATTAATTGTGAAATTAAGTCTTGGTCAAAGTGTTGACCAAAAACTTTGGGTTAAAATGATTTATGACATAAAATATTAAGTTTATAAAAGTTTTGGGGTGAATATGTAATTTATGGAAGTATATACGAAGAGTAGAATTTAATATGGGCGGATATGTAATTTAAGAAAAGATATGGGTTACTTTGGTTATTTAAGGAAATTAAATATTTAGACTATGGATTATAAGCTAATATGTAACTTTTATAAAGTTTTGGGGTTAAAAGTATGAATATATAAACTATAGGGTTTAACCGAAGAGCTTATGGGCTTAATTGGTAATTTATAAAAGTTGGTGGTATTAATTTGTAATAACCGAAATAATAAGAGTATTTGGTGAATTGTAAAAAAATAAGGTGGTTAATTAATAATTACAAAGGTTAATGTGGGTAATTAGTGGATTATAAAAGTTATAAGGTTATTTGACAATTTATAGAAGTTAATATAATTGTTTTGCAATTTTCGAAATTGATAAGGGTATTTAATAAATTATAAAAACATATGGTTATTTGGTAAGTTGTAAAAGTTAACGGGATCAATTATGATTACCGGAAAATTATATGTGGCTATTTAGTAATTTATTAGGTTGTTGGGTGCAATATATAATACCGAATTAATAAGGTTGGTTTTGTAATTTAATAAGGCAAGGAAGTGAAACTAGGTAATATAATGTATTATGGTATAATAAGGAATATATAAAGTTTATAAAATAATTTTGGTTATAATAAAAATGACCAAGGGATATAATATAAATGATAAGTGGAAATAATTATAAGTATATAATTAATGAAGTAAAGATGTACCGTATAAATGATAATTCATTATCACATGTGAGTTTCACATAAAATAATGAACTTCTAGGTTATCTAGAACCACTGTTAAATAACAGGGAAAAAATATAACATACGGAGTTATTATACGACGAGTATAAACACTACAGTGACAGTACTGTAATATTTAGTGAATAGTTATATTAATACTACCGGTATTGCATGTTTAAATAACAGCGTACGGGAAAGGACTACTGTACAGGAGTTTGTCAAGCTAGCAGTTTCTTGGTGAACGGTATGTTAATTGTGTGGTCTGAATGTCCTAAGGATTATCTTGAGGTCCAGGCATTGTGTGTTTAAATGCTTAAGAGCGATATCTATGATTTTATGTGAATGATATTGAATGTGGGATTGCCCAAACTGTTGCGTTGTGTTTTATACGCGAATGTCTTATGAGTAAAAGTTTATACATCTAAACTAAAAAAAAGAGAGACTAACTGACCTTTAAGTATTATTGAACCTAACAAGGGTCCATTGTTATAGTCTTACCCAAGTATTGGTTATTATGTCACTGACAAAAGGGCTAACTTATTAAGAGAGGAATCCAGATCGTTGCGCATTGTGATCACTATGAGAGACTCAAGAAGGGAGTCACTCCAAATCCATCAGCCACATTCGGGGATGGCGGAATGCACTGCCGTTGGTGCACAGTTTCGACTGGATCGGTCAATGTATATATTTGTCCAGGGCCATAAGGTCAGCTGGTGTCGGTTCCTTTGGAACCCAATGGGACACACTGTCCATTTTCACAGGTTAATAAGGGTTGTCTTGACAGGACGCCTAAGGTAAAACTAATTGGAAAGGTTAAGTGGTTAGGGTCATGTGACCTACTAACAAGAACAGTTGTTTCATATGTGCACCATATTTGGGTTGTTGATATTGATTATTGTTTGATGTGTATTATTATGCACTAAATGTTTGCAGGTAAATTGTTATGTGATTACTCTGTGTCTACTGTATTATTGTCATTCTTGTAAACCGGATTATCTTGTAATAAATCTAATATCAAGATGGCTAAAACGACTTAAGGAATCTAGAAGGCTTAGGACTACATTTAGCATACCAGCATAGTTTGCTGAGCCCTTCATTGGGCCAAACATTTCAGTCACTGAAGAATACACAAGCCGGAGTGCGGGGAACAGGGTAGCCGCTGTGTTTTTATAAACACTTGTGGATTTGTTATGTAGTATTTTGAAGTTGTTGTATTTCAGTTAGTTGCTCATTTAGTTGGATTTGGTTGTAATAATTAGAGTGCTCGGTATCTGTTCATCACAGCGTGAGAAGTTGTAATGTTGGAAGTGTAAGGATGCCTTGTTACTCACAAGGCTGAGTGACGGCGTGTAACACCAAGGTTAGATAGTTTTATTTTCCGCTGCGATTCGCTATTTATTATGCTACGAGTTATGACGTCATTACAGGTTTAGGATTGGGGGTGTTACATATAAATACTTTCAAAAACTATAATATTCACCCAAAACTTGTGATATATTACAAACAATATCCAAAAACACACTAATTTCTCAAAAAAAAAAACTACTAGCACCTCCTAGATGACATTACTGTCGACGAGAACATACGAAGACTCACTATAATTTTATATATTTAGAGTACTTTTAAGTAAAATTTAAGTTAAAAAACAATTGGATAGAGGTGTTTTTTATAATAGCACAATTTCAAATAGTCACCTGAAGTGTTGTACAGATTCAATAGATTTAGACTTATAATAAAACATAATAGAGAAAATCAATAAAAAAACAATCAAAAAAGCGTGACAACAAAATCCCCTGGAAACAGACGTCGACACTCACAAAGTTGTGTGGGCGTCGACGCAGGGATAAAAGGGCGTCCACTGGCATCGTCGCGAGCTCTTGTGGGTTTACGACGACAGCTGTCTTGAGGAATAAAAATTTATCACCTTTCATGATTATGATAATTTTTTCATTTTATGTTCGATTTTTTTATACAAATTTAACTTATAAGACTTCAAATACATATTTTCTTGGATATATATTATAATTTTGAAAACATGCAAAAAATTATTTTTCTTACCGAACAAATTGTAAACTCGACTGTATGTAGTAAACCTCTTTAGATAAAGAAAATTACAAAATTGCTCAACTTAAAATAAAATATATCATAACACACAACTTAATTATATAAATCAAATCAAGTACCATTTCATTACTCTAGAAATCAATTCCACATCATAACCAATTTAAGTGGGCGTTTGTTTCAAGTGAGAAAACGGAATGAAATCAAGAAATAGAATACAAAGAAATGAAAAGAAATCCATTTAATTTTCTCAATTGTTTGTTTGAGCTGAGGAAATAAAAATAAATATCTCGTCAATAGCCACCGATCAATGGTCAACGGTTACCGATCAACGGTCATTCATTACCAGTCAACACTCACCGATCACCGGTCAATGATCATTAATTATCGGTCAATGGTCATATGTTACCTGTCAAAATGTATCAGGAAAAGAAAATCTCATTCCTTAATAGGGGTAAAGAACCAGAATATAAGATTTTGAGATAATCCTATTCTCTTTCCTGAAAATAGGAAAAACTAATAAAAACAAACATAATAAATGAGAATTTCCTGATTACCCAAAATAAAACAAACGCCCCAAAACCCCTTCACCTTTCAAGCCCCTTCACCTTTCAGATAGATAAAGGAAAATAGAATTAGCGATTTAGCTTACCTAATGCCGAAAAGAAAATATAGGGTCCATCTTAAACATTGTTTAAGTAACAACACTTTAAATACTGTGTTCTTTCTGAATAGATGAAGTGAGTACATGTTAATCAAATGGTTGACGAACAGAAAATCCACATCCGTCCCCCTGATAGTTTGAGCAACAGCTTTATGAAGATGTCCTGTTGCTCAGTTCAAAATGTAGGCTCGGAACATAAATACGTGGGAAAATCAAAGTGCCACAGAGCACCAAGATACTATTTCAGGGATGCAAGATCTTTGAGAAAATATGCTTGATATTAACACTAGCAATCTACGAGAATAAAAGCTATATTTCTTTTTGGTTCCTTGCTAATTCTGTTCGGATACAGTAAGCATCCGAATATCTTAAGGATGATTGATGTTATACCAAACTACGGCTCCATGGGATGAGAGATGAGGGATCTAAGATTCAATTGGCATTCCTGACAGCCTCAAGAGTTAATCAGCTCAACAAATAACCAACTTTTCCTCTCCTTGAAATGATTTCCTCGTCACTTTGTTTTGTTCTTCGAGCAGAAACGCGACCCCAAACCTCAGGATGAAGAACATCCACATTCCACAAGCTGTTTTCACTGTTTAGCCACAATCACGCTCACAAACATGAAGACAACGTAAAGTCCCACGAGACAAAATCCCCAGAATCTTGGCACCCGAAACCTAGACCAAGTCACGACTAGAAGGGAACCCATCAAGCTCAAAATCAAGAACACAAATGCAATCACGATACTGATATGAAAATGGAGTACATAAGCTTCAGGATAAACTTTTGCAGTCTCTACCACCAGGGCAGAACCCAGCCCAAACAACATATTAAACATGGGACCGGCAAAACATCCTGCCATGGCTAATGCAGGCTGGCCTGTCTTGGCAAGGGCCACATCAGCAACCAAATCACCAACCGAGTTTCCCCAAGCGAGGACAGTGAGACCTAGGAGGGCAGATGGCAGCTTAAGAAGCAATCCCAGGGCTGCAAGGCAGCTGAGAAGCTCACTGGCCACATTGGAGATCCAGAAAACGCTCATTATGAAGGAGGTGATGAGTACGGGTACCTGATCAGTTTTAGGGGGTTCTTTTTCCAAGGTGTAATGGAGAAGAGCAAACGATGTGGTTGTGAAAAGGACAACTGACCAAAGTGGTAAGTGGAAGCTTGGAATCAGGAAAATGATTGGGTAGTTCATGGGTAGAAAAGAGTTGCAAGAGTATAACAGCGCAATCGGGCATAGGGCTACGTTAGCTGATTGATAGAATCGGTTCCAACAAGAAGGTGAAGATTGAGGGACTGTGAGGTTTAAAAGGGTGGAGACTGGAACCTCCCACATCTTCGATACCTTTAAATGAGCACATCATCAGGTTAATTTTGTTTATATGAATATTGTTATGGCAAATATAGTAATGAAATGCCAACCAAAACCAAGTGAACTAAATCGAAGCATTGATTAGGAGAAGTATAATGGATGTGACGCCTGCGAAATCACCATCCTTAAAGAATTACTCCACAGGCAAAAATGCATAAATATGAATCATCCTCATGGTATAAGTGAAGTACTCTATACAGAACCAATCATTGCTAAAAGTCCACAAACAAAGCACTCAAAAGATACCCAATATATTAAAAGTACAGGAAGTGGACAAGGATGCATAAATATTGGTCCATCAGGTCATTCTCCTAGTAATAGAAGGGAGATACTCTAGTCTCTAGAGGAATACCAACAACAGCTAAAATGTTCGTTGGATAAATTCCTTATTTACAAAGCGAGTAACCTGGAAAGTGAATACCAGCATAACAAAACTGATGGGTGTCTATAGAATATATCAGTTGCAGAGCAAGGCATGAACCCTGCATCACTGCTTGATTTATACAACATACAAATTAAATTACAATATGAGTGATTATTGAAATTCCAATTCAGTCTGAAACCTTTTGACCAATGAAAGTCCACAAATAGGCCACAAGTTTTGCCCCACTGAACCTAATCCCTCTTTCTCAACATTACTTATTTAATGAAACACAGAAAACTAAGACTATATCAGCAGCAATCAGCACAAGTTGAGCAAATTTAGAATCAGACGCAGATGTGTCAATTCAAAACAGGTAAGCACTGATAGCAAGCAGATAAGTAGCAGAATCACATGATTATTGTGTCCAGCAAAACTCAAATTATAGCATTTTCAAAACTCAAAAATCATACACACACCTACCTTGCAATAAACACCATCAAACGCAAGGCCTCCTGGCTCCACTTTCTCTACCGTTTTACCACCACCCTTATCAGTACGCAAACTGACCAAATTCTCCTTATCCGCCTCGATATCCCCAACACCAACCCTCCTCCCACCGGTACCCCTTACCGTCGCACTGCCCAAATCCATCCAAAACACAAACCCAACAAAAAACAAGTAAAACCCAACAAACCCAACAGCCTGCCACAGATATAGCTCCCCGCTCAAATACACATAGAACAAAAACAATGCAGCTGTCAAATAAAACATCGCATCCCTCGCAAACGGAGCCGGATCTACACTAAACGGCGCGGCATTGATCCCCACAAATCCCACAACAAACGCAGACACGAAAGTCCCGGCTGACAAGATCGCCCCAAACCCAGTTCTCGGATGCCCACCTCGCACAGCGGCTAGCGAAGCGAACACGTCCGGTGCACCATTACCCAGAGCCAAGAGGGTAACGGCGCCCATTGAAGGGGACAGGGATAAGTGGGAGCATAGTTTTGTAACCACCACTGAGAACCGGTCCTGTGCGGTCTTGATGAGGATGTAAAAGTGGAGGAGGACGAAGATGGAGAGGAAAGGGAGGGATAGTTTTGGATTCTCATCGAATAGACAGAAGTGGAGAGCAAAGTAATTGATCAAAGAGCCGGATTCGCAGTTAGTTATCGAGAAGTGACAGCGATCGGGATGTGGGGTTGCGAGAATTGTGGAGCAAGTAGGTTTTTGCGGGGAGATGCTGGTGTTTGTAGTGACGTCGTTGTCGGTGCTAACGAGGAGGGACCGGCGGGGGGATAGGGGATTATTGGGGAAGTGGTCGGATGGGGCAAGAAAGAAGAATAGTAGAGAGCAGACGACGGCTAGGCGTTTGACATGGATGGAAAGGCAGGCCATGCCATTCCAGATTTCCAGGAAAATGGATAGTCGGATATTTCTCGAAAGAGCAATATGGAACTGCTAGCAGCGTCGAATTTCTAAAATGAAAAAGTTAGCAGCGTCAACTCGAACTTCATTTCAACCTCGAGTGGGAGACCTGACCCTTTTCTTATTTTAATTTAATTTTTAAAATTTTAATTTAATAAATAAATATAATCATTTAATATTAATTAATTATTAGATACTATATTTAATCATATATTACTCACTAAATTTTTAGTTTAATCATAAATTAATCAAGTTAAGCTATTAAATATAATATGTTTTTTATTAAAAATTTTTTATTTTAAGGTTACGGGCTACAACCTGAACTCGGAGCACGTTTTAATAACATTGAAAAGTTCAATTCAAATCTAGTTTTTTACGGGTCAATTTCAGATCGGGTTTCAGATCAAGATTGACATCCACAATCCACAACATGAAGATTGTATTCAACAAACAAAAAATATTAGGGAAATTTCATGAAATGCCACTATATTTTTGGCTAATTAATGAAATACTACTAAAAAAAGTCATGAAATACCATTATATTTGTGCAAAAGTCCATGAAATGCCACTATGTCGTTGACCAGAAGCAAAAAAGACAAAATACCCCTACTGGTTACAAAGTAGTTGTAAAGTTCACAATATGCCACTAATGTTAAAAAATTTACAAAAATCAAAATATTATAAAAATATTAGTACCTATAAGAATATTTAAAATCGGAACGGAGAAGGTGGAGCTAGAGCCATATTAGAAGGTGGAGAGTGACATGTGTCAACAAGATATTGGAGACAAAAAATCAAGAGAAGAAAAATAAGAAATGAAAAGAGAGAAACAACACACGCGCAAGGGAGGGGGGCTGAAATGGTTAGGAGATAATTTATAATTTTTTTTCAAAATGTTATAACTTATAAAATATAAGTGCAAAAATAAAAAAAATTATACCATTGTTCATCATTTTTCGTGCTCTTCAAAACAAGACGCATCATGGATATGTTTTGGTCAACTTAAAATTTTATGTTTTTAGAATGAGTATATATCAGGTAGTTTTTAAGTGAATCTTACTCATTAGTAAAATGAATCTTCTTTAATAATAAAATGAATCATATTCATTAGCAAAATGAATCTTACCACAAACACCCCAAAAACCACCATAGGATAGCTAAAAACGTCGAAGGCATTTTTAGGGTTTGTAGTACAGGGTTTAGAACTAATGCCAAAAAGATTACCCTACCTCCCCCCCCCCCCAAACACCCAAAAAAACCACCCTAGGGTAGCTAAAAACGTCGAAGGCATTTTTAGGGTTTGTAGTACAGGGTTTAGGGTCTAATGACCCTAAACCCTAAACCACAAACCCAAAAAACTGTCGAGTCAGACGACAATATAAAGCGTAGAACTAATGCCAAAAAGATTACCCTACCCCCCAAACACCCAAAAAACCACCCTAGGATAGCTAAAAACGTCGAAGGCATTTTTAGGGTTTGTAGTACAGGTTTAGGGTCTAACGACCCTAAACCCTAAACCACAAACCCTAAAAACTGTCGAGTCAGTGACGACAATATAAATTGTAGAACTAATGCCAAAAGATTACCCTACCCCCCAAACACCCAAAAACCACCCTAGGATAGCTAAAAACGTCGAAGTCATTTTAATAGTATTTTAATGACCTTTGATTCACTTTTTAACAACCTTTGATTCACCTTTTAACAACCTTTGATTCACTTTTCCTACACTTAAGATTCACAATAAATCTTAAAATATATTTTGTACATATAAAAAATAAAAAAAAATTAAATTTATCAAAACATATTCATGTTTGGTCTTTTTAAAGAGCTCGAATTATGATGAATAATGATATAAAATTTATGTTATTTGGACTTATATACAATAAGATACAACATTTTAAAATTTTTGTAAAATGATAAAGTAAAAAAAGAAAAAATTGAAACAGTCGCCACCTTCTAAGGTGGCGTAGGCGCCATCTTCGAACTTGCCTTTAAAATATTATAAAAAATTATAAAAATATATTAAATATCATATTAAAAAATAAGTAAATATTTTTCAAAATTATTTAACCATAAAGTGTTTGCTACTTCAGGCCTCTTAACTGAAATGCAACAATCCCAATATTATAGTACCCGCTTTGCAATCCCATGGGTTAATGATGCATGTAAGGCCTCGTTCTCACATAGATTGTTGAAGTAGATGGAGATTAATTTTTTCAGGCCCACCAATCTAAAGATGGAGATTAAGTCATCTATCTGATCGAACGCTGGTTGTATGAGCGTTTTGAATTCTCCACCTTAATCTTGTGGTCCCATTTGCTTTCATCTACCTTCAGAACGAAGCCTAAGTATGATGGTATTAGCTTATGCAGCGCTTTTATGTGGATCATTATTATCGGTAGCGCTTCTCGTTATCACCTTTAAAAAAAACCGTATTTTTGTAAAATCAAAGATTTCGTAAATGAATCTGTACTCTTCGGAGAGATCCAATACATGAATGAAAAAAGCCGTATTTTACAAAACAATTCCCGTGAATTCCCTTTATTCTGATCGTGACTTTTATTTACACCCGGTTCGCCACGCGTCAATGGTTAGTCCAGGGTTGATCAAGATCAAGATCAACTGACGCTCCCTTCCAGTAGAAAAAGAGGTCGCTCTAAGCAGCATGCCTGTTTTGACCCTTGTTCCCCTTCTCGCCTCGCCCTATCCGACTGGACACCACATCTCGTCCTCAACTCATTCTGACACCGTAAGATCCTATGGGCACGTGAAAGACTGATGAGACTACCGATACCTTTTATCGAGTAAGTCATACCGAGTGGGAGGACGTTGCAGATGTCTGGAACGGACAAAACTTCTTTTAAGGCGTTTAAGACCACTGGAAGACACCCGGACCAGAGCATGTCGTAAAAAAGATATAGAGTTTTAAACACATAATTTATACTAATTTTTCTTCTACTTCCTCTTCTTCTTTCCCCCTCTTTTTCTCCTTTGGCGTTGCCCTAATATGGTTTCGAACTCCTCTCTTTCCATTTATTTTCCCTTTTAAAATCATGATTCTGGGAAAATTTTTAGCTCGACCACCACACTGGTTGGTCCCGTGGGTCGGTCTCCTAAGATGTCATCCACGTGCGTAAATTTTTGTCAACCGACCCACCTGGGTCGGCGAACCAGTAGATTCCGATAAATGTCCGACCAACCCACCCTTGGTCGGTCCTGTGGTTGGTCCTGTGGGCAGGCTAGTCATCAAAACACTGTATCTTCTTCGTTTTAGCTCCGATTTTAGATCTGTTTGCGCCCTCACATTTGTTCTTTTCGTCTACTTTACTCCTAGCTATGTTATTCTTCCTGTTACAGCAATAATTGTGTAAAACACCAATAAAACACAAAACTAAAGGAAAACTAGCTAGAGTGAGAAAAGATCATGAAAAGTGTTGATAAAACATATGAAATACACCCCTAAAATATGCTCCTTTGGACACTCATACACCCCACACTTACCTTTTTGCTGTCCTCAAGCGAAACCAAGCACCCAAGCAAGTAACGAATGCTCAAGACTAACAAATACTAACATGAATTGTAGGATTAGAGAAGAAGCAAAAGTGATTAAAAGTTTTGAGGAGTGTGAACCATCTCTTAGTGGTGGCATGAGTGTGCTCAGGGCAAAACAAAATCTAGAGTTTCGGGGTATGATCTAGAGTGCTTTAAAGCTTTAGATACTCGAAACTTGAAGAACTTTTACCATGACCAACTTCTCTCAAGAATGAGCATTGATAAGAAAATAAAAAGAAAAATAGATTTGTGCATTTGTTTCACTTTTGCATAAGATGAGAAGGTAAAATTTTGGCATCAAGCATTTTCTTAAGACACTCAACTCTCATTGTTGGTTACCAATGGCGTCTCACAAGTCCTTTAAAGGATTTTTACAAAGAAACACCCCTTAGCAATCCCTAAGAAAGAAGACAGAATGAAACCCCAAACCTATATATGGTGTTTAGATGATAAAATAAGATGTAATAAGGCTAAATAATGCCTTAGAAACATTAAGAAACAGTTTAAACAAGAAAAAACACAAGGAAACACCATAAGAGCAATTTAGGCAAAAATGTGCTCTAAGCTTGGAGTAACTTGGGTTAGCACCCAAATATCATTATTAGACCTTAGTAATATCCTAGTGGTCATGTTAAACCAATTACCAAAGAAACCAAGCTCAAAAACAAGCTAAACACAAATTGTGCTTAAGGACTCTTAAAGCACATTTTTGGAAATTGTCTTAGAAAGGGGTTTTAAGTGGCTAAATACCCATGATTACTCCTTAATTAACTTGTGTACTACTTAGTATCACATTAGGAAGTCTAAATCAATGGGAAAAAAAATTTCATAAATATGTGCACTAGTTTGAATAGTAACCAAATAGTGCCTAGTTTAGTCTTTAGTCAATTAAGTTTAATTAGTTGGTCAACAAAGACCATGAATAGCCTAAATTAATAAGGGGGCCAGTTTTCTAAGGGTGTGAGTCACCATATGAATAAGTAAGATTGTAAAAGAAGAGGGAAAAGAAGACTAGTTACTATTTGCTTTAAGGAAACAAATATCTACTTTACTTACCTCTCTCCTCACCTCTTCATTCTCTTCTCTCACCACCGATTTTCACCATCTTCTTCCCTTCTCTATTCACGTAAGAGCAACCCCCATGCTAGCTCCTTCTCCATTTGCTTGCCAAACACTCATCTTAGCTCCAAAACCAAAACAAAATACATATTCTTCTTAGTTAGCTCAAGCTCCTTCTTTCTATCTTTCCAAAACTTCAAGAGCTTCAATTTGGTGCCAAGCCAAACCGCCATTAGAGGGGGAAACACAAGCTTGGAGACTCCATTGGCTTCTTCATTCTCTTAAGGTAAAGAATATGTAAGAAAAACTAGGTTCCCCCATTTCTTCTTCATTACCGAAAATTTCTACTCAAGGGGCTTCATTTTTATGCCTTTTTTCTAGCTTGTTTTCTATTCTCCAAGGGATATAGGAGGTCCTTGTTGATTCATATCCAAGCCTACCTTAAGACTTCAAGGTAAAATACTCATCTTAATACCTTAAAACACATTTTTGACCTAGGGTTTGTTCCTTAAGGTTAGTGCATTGTCTATCACTCATTAGAATCATTGGATATGATTAGAACATTGGCAAGGAGAATTTGGTTGGTGACCGAGATTGTGCAAGGAGAAGCCTAAGTAAGAAAGTTTGAGAAGCTTGTAAAATAGCAAGGTAAATTGCTTATCTTAAGGTTTTTATTGTTTAAGGGAATGGGATTTAGATATATGATAGCTTAGCTTAGAGTTTACATTAGAGAAGGGCTATATATATAAACCTAGGAGAAACAATGATTATATTTGAGAACTTGTGATTAAAGAGCAATGGGAAATGAGATAGTTAAACAATGTCAAGTGAACTATAAGAGCATTTATATTGCAATGGGAGCCTTGTTGTGTGTATTTGCAGGTCAAAGGCAATATATATATTGTGGAAATTCAGTGTTTAAGATTTATGCATTTAAGGGCCTAAGAGCCAAGTCATTTAAGGGCCTAAGTGCCAAGCAATTTAAGATTATGCACTATATTGTGAGTGTAGTTTGAGTGTAAATGGGTGTTAAGATGGTGTAATGAGAATTTGAGTGGCTGTAGTTTCATAGTGGTGAAAATGTAAGTGCTTGGGTGTAGTAATATACTAGGGAAGCCATGTCAAAATTTGGTGAAGAAACATAATGTTTAAGATGCTTTAAGGAGATTTTATGACTAAGGAAGGGCTTGAGAATTGTAGGAGTATTTTAATGAAAAAGGGTGAGCGTAGGGTGTCTTGAGAACTAAGGTGACCTAGGTAAGTCTAGGAGGAACTAAGGGTTACAATGGTGAATTTTAGGCACCAGGACCATGATAAAAGAAACTAGGAAGCTTGTGCAAGTTTGATGGGAATAATGTGTAAAACCTTGAAATGACTTAGGAGAGAACTAGATAGTATGTCATGGGGAGGTTTGGTAAGTGATTTGAAAGTGGATGGTGATGTGTATGGTGTAGACAAATTCTTAAGGTGGGAGCAATTGGTTAGTTGAAGTTCTAGGTGGTTGCATGTTGGAAATGTAGGAAAATAATGCTAAGTGTTAGTGGTTTGTGAGAATTAAGTAAATGTTTAAGAAGATATTTGGAGGTTGTTTTAATAAGTTTGATGGATGTTGTAAGGTGAGTTTAAGTGCCAAAAAGGTATTATGACACATGGGGGAACCTGTGGAAGAGTTTGGTGACAAATGGTCAATTAAAAAAAAGGGCCTCGAGCTGACCGACCTTGAGGACCGGACCTGCAAGGTCGGTCGAGCTCAGTTTACACTACTGGGAACTTTCTGGAATAGACCGATCTTGGGGACCGGACTTGTAAGGTTGGTCATGTCTAAAATTTTGTACGGGAATTGGTCCCTGGAATCGACCGAACTTGGGACCGACCTTGACAAGGTCGGTCAAGCCTAAATTTTCAAAGGGAAAAACTCTCGGGAATGGACCGACCTTGGGGACCAGACTTGCAAGGTCGGTCGGGGTAAAATTTTCAAACGACAATGTGTTCTGGAATGGACCGACCTTAGGTAAGGTCGGTCGGTAAGGTCGGTCGACCCTTAAGACTTTAAAAAAAAACTAAGACTGTTAAGTGGTATTAGTAGTACCCCATTGAGGGGCAATGATGATTAGAAACATAAAGGCCTAAGGGATTAAGTTAAGTATAAACCTTAATGTTTAAGGTTAAGTTTACAAAATTAAGTTGTAAAGCTTAGGGGCGTTAGGTGGGGATTATTAAAGGTTAAGTAATTTGAGAGATTAAGTAATGTGTAAGCAGTTAATAATCTAAGTTGGATGAACATTTTAGGATTTGAAAGTTTGGAACCGGAGAAGAGTTAAACAACCGAGACAATCGACGATGAACGGTACAGTCTTCTTGTGACCTGCTTGCTAACGAGGTGTCCCTGGCTTGTGTGCTATCTGTTTATTTCTACTAAGACAAGAAAGCATGCAACCGGTTTTATTGTTCTCGTTGGAATGTGTTTTCTTTACACTAACCCACGAGACTTGAGTTTAGCTACTAACTAAGCTTAGTACCTATTGAATTAAGGAGAGGAATTATTTATTGGTAACAGTTGGTTAATACCCGTTAAGGTTTAACTAACACATGGTTTGTAAGATTTTCACTAACTGAAACTTAAGAGGGAAGTGAGGAACCCGGGACTGACTCCGGTCATGCATGCTAAGGAAGGGGGGGGGGGGTCGGTACTGAATCAGATCCGACTTCCGCTTAAGGACTTGTCTTCGGACTTGTTGCCTAGGGTCGAACGTCGCTCAGCTACGATGGATTTCCAGTCCAAAGTATGAGGATTAAGATGGTGCGGTAGGATCACCTAAATCATAAATTATAAGATAAGTTTTGTGTATTCAACCAATGGAGTTAATAGCTCATTGGCTAGGGTGCCTTTGACCCGATAAACATTGAGAGATACGACCATTTCTATTTAAAAAACGGTTTTGTATTCTAAGATAAGATAAGGTTAAGACTGAGGTAGTTAAGATGGACTAAGGATGAGTGGATTCGGAACTTAAGGAGTTTGCTTACTAACTCACTCATTAAGAGAACGCTTTAAGTCGTTCAGTGTGTGGACTTTGTATGGTCATTTGTGGATTGCTGTTTTATTGCACTTCATTATGATTGTGATTCTAATCAACTTCCATGCTATCGACAATTAGTCGTCGTAGCCCTGTTAGCTTGGGGGCCACGAGAGGCGTACCAGCATTTTGCTGACCCCCTTTGGGGGCTGTTTTACTTTTGCAGGTAAGCGGCCATGAAGTCACACCATGAGAGTAGGAGCGGGTAGACTTAGGTGGGACTTTTATTTTGAATACGGGTTGCGCTTGTGCTCCCGTCTGTTGACATTAAACTGATAGTAGTTATATTGTGAACGGGGATACTATGAACTCGGTTGGTGAATGTTTTGGATGGTTGTGCAATCTTTTGGATAAGCGTTGTAAATACTTCAGGTTCGATATATCCTTTGATCAGACCGTGGCAAGGTCCCGGTGTTAGATTTGTCCTGTGACCTTTATGATTCAGTTGTTAAGTTTGTGATAACCACGATTGGCTTAGGACGGGGTGTTACAAAAGTGGTATCAGAGCGTAGTTATGCTCTGATCAAGAAATACCGGACATAGGTAACCACCGAGTTAGGATATGAGTTAATATAAGTAAGGGTTAAGGGTGTGAGAAGTTAGAGTGAGTAGAGTCAGATGACCACTATTAAGTGTGGATCGTCTTTACCGTCTACGGACGTTATAAATCTTGAATCAAAACCGTGGTGAATACAGACCTAATGTGAGTTATGCTTGTTCAGATGGCAGGACGTCCTAGAGGAGGCCGAGGCGATGACGCTACTGAGATACCGGGAGGACAGACGATCGCAGAGATCGTGGCCGCCGCATAGGGCATATAGGCTATCAGCCTGGATGGGGCACCACCTCCACGACCCAGCCCCGCGAACCGAATTGGTTAAGAGCCTTGCAGACCTTCGACCCGCACACTTCAAGGGGGAGACTGATCCCGCCAAGCTTGAGGCGTACATCTCCGAGTGGAGACCACCTTCGAGACCCTTGATGTCCCTGCTGGGATCAAGGTGCGCCTGGCTGCATTCTATCTGAAGGGAGCAGCAGGCGATTGGTGGAAGTTGGTGAGGGCCGAGCATGTGGCCAATCCAGAGTTCGGCTGGGAACAGTACACCACACTACTACGAGCAAAGTACTACCCCGCCCATGTCCAGACGAAGAAGCGCTTACAGTTGGATGCGCTTAAGCACGGACAACGACGGTAGACGAGTATTACTCAGAGTTTACCGCCTTGCTTCGTCTTCTGCCGGGTCTTGGATATTCATACCAGATTCTGGTGGACCGCTTCTATGGCGGGCTTAGCCACCGACTCCGCTACGGCATGGGGCCGACGAGTTATACTACCTTGCAGGTAATGAGAACAATTAAGATATGAGTAAGTGTGTAAGATTTGACTTTGAGGAATTAGATAAACTAATACCTTGGAAAGCAGGAGTGTATCATGCCGCTGCTAAGGTTGAGATAACCGTCCAGCTGAGGACGAGGACAATGCCAAGAGAAAGAATGCAAGAAAGAGTACCGAGCACCAAGGGCAAGGTGAGTACAAGAAACAGAAGTACCCGCCTCAAGCCCAGAAAAGTCAGAACCCGAAAGGGAAGGAGGAAAAGGAGAAGGCTACAGAGGAGCCACTGAAGTTGACTTATGCATGCTGCTAAGCCCCTACGCTCAAGGGCGCCAAAGGATCTGAGACTGATAAGGGAGCCGGTGGTGGCTACCAGCGACGCTACATCTGTCAGTGGTGTCACAAGGACCACCCCGGGCTCGATTGTAAGGGGAACAAGGTTGAGTGCACTATTGTGGGGTATACGGGCACCGAGCATACGAGTGCTTCTGGAACCCCGCCAGCAGAGCCTTTAGGCCCGAGATGAGGGGCAGGGCAAGACTGATCAGGGAGCTGGAACTGACGGTCAGAAGAGAGTGCAGCAAGCTGCATATAAGAACCCGCGAGTAGTCCAGAAATCGGGACCCACACTACACATGTGGACCAGGACGATGAGCCTGAACCCTCATCGAGGCCAGGAAACTTCAACATTTGCTATCCAATACCTTCAACACCTAACCTGGAAGACACCGACATCGAAACCCGAGATTTTCCAACTGAGCAATGTCAGGTTATCCGCCCAGGTATGATTTTATTAAGAGGATACCTAACACCAGAAGCACAAATAGCCATCATCAGGAGATGCAGTCAACTAGGAGCGGGACCGAGAGGTTTCTATACCCGGAGTACCCAGGGGAGCAAGGATGAAGTTAAAGATGATGAGCTTAGGCAAGGATTGGAATCCATATGCCAAGACTTACCAGACCACGAGAATACAAGATGGAGTCTCACCACCGGGAATACCCAAGAGTTCCATCCAGTTTTACACAAGTCGTGGAGATCGCGCAGCAGTTGGAAGCTGACCCAATTCCAGACATACAAGCAGACATCTGCATTGTGAACTTCTACGACGCAAGACGGGCGACTCGGACTACATCAGGACAAGGACTAGACAGCGGAATCTCTCGAAAGGGGGATACCCGTAGTGTCTTGGTCCATTGGAGATGACGCAGAGTTCTTGTACGGCAAGCAGAAGCGTGCGGACCGTGCTAATAAGTTAATACTTAAGTCAGGGGATGTATTAGTTCTGGGAGGAGAATCAGGATGTTATACCATGGGATTAAGAGAATCAACCTGAATACAGCACCGTCAGCAGTAATCAATGCGACGCATATGAGACCAAGGCGGTTGAACCTAACCTTTAGACAATATTAGTCATGTAATGTAATATGTGAAGTAAGGATTGAGATGTAAGAAAGAAGCACATGTTGTATACAGGATGGTTATGAATAAAATAACAGTGTTGTTCATATTAATTGTTACGACTCTTGTTATACCATCAATACTCATGGAGCTTGTGAATATAATTAGGTTATGGACTCGATACGGAAGGTGCGCTAAGCATACTTACAGAGGCACAGGCCGACGTCAGTGGTACTATCCTCACCGGCACCTTTCCGATTAATGGATGATCATCAGTTCTCTTCGACTAAGGGGCTCGCACACCTTTATCTCGGCATCTTTTGCGAGAAGGTTGGGGCTAGACGCTGATGAGCTACCCGACTCACGGTTACGCTCCGTCTAAGGAGAAGGTTCGCTGCACTCGCTACTACCGAGGAGCCATCGTCAGAATTAAGGGGAAGATTTTCCAGTCAGTTTCATTGAGTTCGGGGAGTTATGATTTGATGTTATTTTCGGGATGAACTGGTTGGAGCGGCACAAGGGACGTATCCTCTGCGCCGAGCATAGACTGCTGCCCAGGAGTCCGTCTGGGGTAACAATATCATACCGCCAGAGGCCCAGAGAGCCTTCGACTAAGATCATCACCACTATGGCAATGTATAAGGAGTTGAGGAAGGAGGAAGTATCTCTCTGCTATGTCCAGGACATAGAGAGAGACCCCGAGTTCGACCCCGACTTACCGATAGTGTCGGAGTTCCCCGATCTCTTTCCACGGGAACTGCCCGGCATGCCACCCACTCGGAGGTAGAGTTCACCATCGAGCTACTACCTGGAACCGGACCGATAGCCAAAGCACCATATCGCATGGCTCCGGCGGAAATGGAAAGTTAAAAAAACAGTTGAAAGACTTGTTAGATAAGGGATTCATTAGACCGAGTGTATCACCATGGGGAGCGCCAGTTCTCTTCGTGAAGAAGAAGGATGGTAGTCTCCGCCTCTGCATCGACTATAGAGAGTTGAATGCAGTGACTGTGAAGAATAAGTACCACTACCCCGCATTGATGATTTTCGATCATTGAAAGGGGCATCCGTGTTTTCCAAGATTGATCTCAGATCGGGGTATCATCAGATAGCTATTAGGAGGTGATATGAGAAGCGACATTCCGGACACGATACGCCACTATGAGTTTACAGTGATGTCGTTTCGGTTTGTCAACACACTGGCGAAATTTATGGATCTGATGAACGCTTGTTCAGGGAGCAGCTGGACAAGTCGGTTGTGGTATTCATCGACGACATTCTGATATATTCAAAATCAAACTGAGCATGAGTACATTTGAGGAAGGTGTTAGAGATAGAAGGAGAACCAGCAATATGCTAAGTTCTCCACGTGTGAGTTTGCTTGACCAGTCTCTTTTCTGGTCAGGTCATCTCAGATGCTGTGATCTCGGTGGATCCAACAAAGATTGATGCCGACATACCTGGCCGAGACCGAAGACAGTTACCGACATTCGGAGCTTTCTTGGTTTGGCAGGTTACTACCGGAGGTTTGGTAAGGATTTGAACAAGGTCGCGAAGCCGATGACCAGTCTGATGAAGAAAGATGCACCGTTCATTTGGACGGATGATTGTGAGTTATCGTTTCAGAGTTTGAAGGACTCATTAACCACTACACCGGTTCTGACTATTCCAGACGGTACAGAGGGCTTTGAGGTTTACTATGACGCATCCGGCAGAGGGTTGGGTTGCGTGCTCATGCAACATGGCAAGGTGGTGGCATATGCCTCACGCCAGTTGAAGAAACATGAGGGGAACTACCCCACGCATGATTTAGAGCTGGGAGAGTTGTAGTCTTCGCTTTGAAGATATGGCGCCACTACTTATACGGGGTTAGTGTGACGATCTACACCGATCATAAGAGCTTGAGATACATATTCACTCAGAAGGAGTTGAATCTTCGACAGAGAAGATGGTTAGAGTTTCTAAAGGACTGTGACATTGACCTCCAATACAAAGAAGGGAAGGCCAATGTTGTAGCTGACGCTCTGAGTCGCCGAGCACACTCACTCCATTCGCTAGTTTCTTTCTCCAGCTTGGTTGATGAGGTGCGAGAGGCTTAGAGGACAGATGAGTACATGAGAGAGGTCAGACAGAAGCTGACAGATGGTACCTTTGAGAGTCAGAAATACGACTTCAGACTTCGTGATGATGATCTGATCATACTTAAGGGCCGATTATGCATACCACGAGGCAGCACAGATATGAAAGACCGTATACTTAGAGAATCACACTGTTCTTCAGTTTTCATCCATCCGGGAGCCTCTAAGATGTATAAAGACATGAAGAGATACTTCTGGTGGTCGGGGATGAAGACAGATGTTACCGAGTTCATCTTGAGGTGTCTCACATGCCAGAAAGTGAAATTCGAGCACCGACGACCGGGCGGAATGGTACAGTCGATGCCAGTTCCGGAGTGGAAGTTTCATGATATTTCCATGGACTTCGTAGTCGGACTCCCACCTGCTAGGGGAGGTCTGAACATGATTTGGGTGGTGGTGGATCACCTTACCAAAGTAGCCCGATTCATACCGATGAAGGATACTTGGAAGGTAACCAAATTAGCTGAGTTGTTTGAGAAGGAAATTATGAGACATCACGGGATACCGAAGACCATAGTGTCAGATAGAGATACCAGATTCCTTTCGAGGTACTGGAGAGTTACCAGAGAAGCGTTGGTACAGAACTGAAGCTGAGTACCGCGTTATGCAAACTGTAAATTTGACCTATAAAAAGCTAAGAAATAATCCTAGAAATAATAAATCAAAAGACAGGGGTTGTAAGTATCCCGGTCAGTGTAGTAGGGTTGTGAGACCAGGTATCGAACCGTGGGACTATGTGAAAAATAATATAATCCTAGCAAAGGTAATAAATCAGGGGTTTTTTTAAACAAATTATAAATAATAAAATAAGCAGAAAAAGTTGCCTGATAAAAAGATTAATTAAGAGAAAGATAAAAAGCGGGACTCTGGGTTCATGTTATACTCGTCTGATTATTTGCTAATCTACCGGTTGATTAAGAATAACTTGGCAAATTCTTTTTAGAGTCTTAAGGACCAAATCCTAGAACCTGAAGACCACGTTTACTAGAACATGCAAGGTCTGATATGGACTCAAGCAAAACACGTGTAAACGGCTAAAAAAAAGAAAATATTTTGCATCTGAAATACTAGACCTCCTCGATCCGATTCAGTTTTTCCTCAGATAACAATTAATACGACCTATCTGTTTATCACGGATCTGATCAAAATAGATTTCATAAGCAATTCCACTAAACTCATGAAAATTTATAAAAAGCGAGAGCATAACATTAATTGTATCAAAGTATAATTAACTTAAACCAGTAAAATATATTGCATAATTAATACAAACTCATAATAACCATTCCCAGAGTATAAATATTCTAGCCTAGCATATTAAATAGATAAACAGAAACATGAATCGTAGAAATCATCTGTAGTCGACTCCTGGATTTGTTCTGCTATTTGTATACGTCAGACTAGAGGTGGATATGGAGGAATGAGAAGAAACAAAATGGAGAAGACGGGAGAAGAGAAATGGGATGGACGTGTGGTTTGTGGTGTAGTGGAGCCGATGGGCTCTGGTGGATCGATGATGGATAGATCCCCGTTTAGGAGAGGATGAATGGGTTTATATAGCAGAGGAATTTGAAGAAGTAGACAACAACGGTGGTGCAGTAGGTGAGTCTTAGTGGAATAACAGATGGTGCATGAAGGAAAACATCGGTGTGGTGCCGACATGCGTCCGTGTCTTGCGTCCGCCCATTAATACCTGGACGTCTCAGTCTTGTCCGGCCTTATTTCATCGGACAGACCACGGACGTAGTGTCTTCTCCTTGAGTCCACGTTTTAATCCCCGGATGTCTCTAAGGACACGGTCCTTGGTCTTGTCCGGCCTTATTTCATCGGACAGGCCATAGTGTGTGTCGTGTCCGGGTTTTCTTCCACGGACGTGACTATGGACCCGGTCCTTGGTTGCGTCCGCCTCTCTGGCCACAAACGTGACTAGGTTCTTTGTTCAGATTTTAATCCCCGTTTGATATATCCATTTATATGGCTTTTTCCTCTTTAACACATATAATACATTAGTTCATATCAAATCATAATTCTAGGAAAAACACAAGATAAGTGAGAAACATTACTTAAAATGCTGCAAATTATAAGGCGATTAAACCTTAATAAGTCTATATGTTTCACACTTATCACGTTCCATCCTCAGACAGATGGTCAGACTGAGCGTACTATTCAGACACTCGAGGACATGCTGAGGGCATGTGCCTTAGACTTCCAGGGCAGTTGGATTGATAAGTTGCATCTGATCGAGTTCTCTTACAACAATAGCTATCATGCTTCGATCAAGATGGCACATTTTCAAGCGTTGTACGGTAGACCATGTCGTACACCGCTCTGCTGGGATGAGTCGAGTGAGACGGTCATTATAGGACCAGAATACTTATAACAAGTTAAGGCTGAAGTTCAGCAAATTAGGGAGAACATGAAAGCTGCTCAAGATAGGCAGAAGTCGTATGCTGATGTTCGACGACGACCTAGAGTTCGCAGTGGGCGACCGGGTATTTCTGTGGGTTTCACACCGATGAAGGGAGTATTTAGTTGTTTGGGCAGAAGGGCAAATTGAGCCCGAAGTTTGTTGGTCCTTATGAGATTACGGAGCGGGTGGGCCCAGTTGCTTACAGGTTGAATTTACCTGCTGAACTGGGTAAAGTGCATGATGTTTTTCATGTTTCACAGCTAAAGAAATACATGCACCACCCCTCCCATGTGTTAGAACCTGAGAGGTTGACGTTAGAACCGAATTTGAGATCAGTGGAGTTCCTCAGAGAATCTTGGATAGTAAGACTAGGGACACTCGCCATAAGTTAGTATGACTGGTGAAGGTTCTCTGGTCTAACTAAGATGTTGAAGAGGACACGTGGGAATTAGAGGATAAGATGAGGTCGAAGTACCCTTCGTTATCTACTGACTAGATCGTTTGTATAGGGTACGGGGCGTACCCCTTTTTAAGGGGGTAGATCTTCCTCGCTTTTGAGTTAGTAAACGAACATGTTTGTCGTTTTGTTTGGTTGGTGTAAGGTGTGGTTTTGTGTAAGTTGTTACACTTGTGATAAGTTTAAGATATGTGTCATACTTGTGTATGGTATTTATGGCAAACCTTTGAGTCTTGTGGTGTGTGAATGTGATATAAGATGTGGTATTACGATTAAGGAAATTTGAGTACCGTGAATGATTAAGTATATACGTGAACTTTGGGGACAAAGTTCTTTTAAGGGGGGTAGATTGAAATACCCCAAACCTAGATATGATGTTTAGATGATAAAATAAGATGTAAGAAGGCTAAATAATGCCTTAGAAACATTAAGAAACAGTTTAAACCGAAGAAAACACAAGGAAACACCATAAGAGCAA
This sequence comes from Limonium bicolor, assembly GCA_023374045.1. Lineage (NCBI taxonomy): Eukaryota > Viridiplantae > Streptophyta > Magnoliopsida > Caryophyllales > Plumbaginaceae > Limonium > Limonium bicolor. Next base: position 279,312,525 of record CM041781.1, read on the forward strand.
TTTAGGCAAAAATGTGCTCTAAGCTTGGAGTGACTTGGGTTAGCACCCAAATATCATTCTTAGACCTTAGTAATATCCTAATGGTCATGTTAAACCAATTACCAAAGAAAACCAAGCTCAAAAACAAGCTAAACACAAATTGTGCTTTAAGGACTCTTAAAGCACATTTTTGGAAAATTGTCTTATAAAGGGGTTTTAAGTGGCTAAATGCCCATGATTACTCCTTAATTAACTTTTGTACTACTTAGTATCACATTAGGAAGTCTAAATCAATGGGAAATCAAAAATTTCACAAATATGTGCACTAGTTTGTGAATAGTAACCAAATAGTGCCTAGTTTAGTCTTTAGTCAATTAAGTTTAATTAGTTGGTCAACAAAGACCATGACTAGCCTAAATTAATAAGGGGGCCGGTTTTCTAAGGGTGTTAGTCACCATATGAATAAGTAAGATTGTAAAGAAGAGGGAAAAGAAGACTAGTTACTATTTGCTTTAAGGAAACAAAATCTTACTTTACTTACCTCTCTCCTCACCTTTTCATTCTCTTCTCTCACCACCGATTTTCACCATCTTATTCCCTTCTCCATTCACGTAAGAGCAGCCCCCATGCTAGCTCCTTCTCCATTTGCTTGCCAAACACTTATCTTAGCTCCAAAACCAAAACAAAATACATATTCTTCTTAGTTAGCTCAAGCTCCTTCTTTCTATTTTCCAAAACTTCAAGAGCTTCAATTTGGTGCCAAGCCAAATCGCCATTAGAGGGGGAAACACAAGCTTGGAGACTCCATTGGCTTCTCCATTCTCTTAAGGTAAAGAATATGTAAGAAAAACTAGGTTCCCACCATTTCTTCTGCATTACCGAAAATTTCTACTCATGGGGCTTCATTTTTATGCCTTGTTCTAGCTTGTTTTCTATTCTACAAGGGATAGAGGAGGTCCTTGTTGATTCATATCCAAGCCTACCTTAAGACTTCAAGGTAAAATACTCATCTTAATACCTTAAAACACATTTTTGACCTAGGGTTTGTTCCTTAAGGTTAGTGCATTGTCTAGCACTCATTAGAATCATTGGATATTGATTAGAACATTGGCAAGGAGAATTTGGTTGGTGACCAAGATTGTGTAAGGAGAAGCCTAAGTAAGAAAGTTTGAGAAGCTTGTAAAATAGCAAGGTAAATTGCTTATCTTAAGGTGTTTTATTGTGTAAGGGAATGGGATTTAGATATATGATAGCTTAGCTTAGAGCTTACATTAGAGAAGGGCTATATATATATATATATATAACGTAGGAGAAACAATGATTATATTTGAGAAACTTGTGATTAAAGAGCAATGGGAAATGAGATAGTTAAACAATGTCAAGGTGAACTATAAGAGCATTTATATTGCAATGGGAGCCTTGTTGTGTGTATTTGTAGGTCAAAGGAAATATATATATATATATTGTGGAAATTCAGTGTTTAAGATTTATGAATTTAAGGGCCTAAGAGCCAAGTCATTTAAGGGCCTAAGTGCCAAGCAATTTATGTTTAATTCATCATCATCTGTTAATAAATTCCCGCCTTATGGTTAGTTTTATGATTTTATTTGCAATTGTCTTCTATGATGGGTTTATGTGTTATTTCAGGCGAAAATCTCAAGAAACTCATTCCTGATCATTGTAATGTATTTTGGGCGGTCAAACATGTTGAACAGAGTGAAGACTTGCATGAATTCTCAATTTTAGGATGGGTCCGGGACATTGTCCATACCCTAAGTCCCAGACCATCCATTGGAGTTACTCTCGAACTGATTTGGAGACTGGTCCGGAACTTGTTACAAACCTTAAGTCCCGGCAACCAAAGGCACTACTCTCGACCTAATTTCAATGACCGGTCCGGGACTTGATACGTATCTTAGGTCCCGGACCACACCTGGGACAAACTCTCGGCGGATTTCAGAGACTGGTCCGGGACTTCATACCTGGACCAATGTAACCCCCAAATAACAATCAATAATTAAACGACGAGCCTAACGGTAATACGAGATGTCTACGCAGCGGTTTCCAACTTCATCCGGGTGTCACAGATGCCAACCACCCATGTGGTTGACAGACCACAATACCAACTCCAAGTTACGGTCTGAATGACTGGAAACAGCCCTCTATCAAAACCCATATACAACATATAGTACAAGTCCCAAGTTCCGAGTGTCTACAACCAAATTACCAAATCATAGACTAAGAATTACATCTCGGGTTTTTATAACAACCCATATATTACACATGCCACTACAAACTTAAAAGTCATGCCCTGATGGACTACCCCCATGGTAGCCATCCCGCCTACGCTCCGTTATCGTCTGGCATAAGACCTGAAAAAATTGGGTGTAAAGGACTCAGCAAACTACGCTGAGTATGAACGTGTGAAGCCCGCATGTTACCGGGCCACACGACTACTTGGTCGAATATGATTAAGTCAATTTACATGCTATAATAAAGCAGTAAAGCACACATCAACACATCATGATATCATACACACCCATCGGTAGCATAGCAATATCGAAAGCAACCAAGCACAACTTGCAAGTAGCAATGTCAAACACACAACTCAGCACAATAAGCTGCTAATGTAGCAACAACAATCAAGTACATAATACAACGTGTGCGTAGGTATATTATACCGTCGATCCTCACTATGGGATCATTCAAGAGATTACGTATTGTCTTCTTGTTCTCATCACACATGTTTTCCTTTCTTTTCTTGCACCGAGTCAGGGGATATAGGTTAGATCCCGAGACTTTGTTATGAAGATGCTATTCATTCCTTGTTTCTTAAAGGATCGCATTTGTGATTTTCTCTTGTTTGCTTGGTCTCATTACACAGTTTTCCTTTATTCTCTGGCACCGAGTCAGGGGATATAGATTAGATCCCGAGACTTCATTATGTAGGTGCTAATCATTCCTTGTTTCTTTAAGGATTATTTGCGAATTCTTTTATCACCGCACGTTGGAGGACGTCTCCTCCATAGCTAGTCCCCTATTCCCGACACCCAGGGTCGAGAAAGCGGAGTCACCTCTAGACTCCAGGATAAGCTTCACCAAGTTGTCACTCCCCCACTCCCGACCCCAGGGTCGAGAAAGCGGAGTCATCTCTAGACTCCAGGATGTGCTTCACCAATTTGTCACTCCCCCATTCCCGGCACCCAGGGTCGAGAAAGCGGAGTCATCTCTAGACTCCAGGATGTGCTGAGAAAGTGGGGTCACCCAGGGACACCCAAAACATACTCCACCATAGACGGTCGAAGGATCTGATGCAGATACCAACTCCCGATCATCCATACCGCGCGGCCCGAGCTGTTGTCTTCCCGGGTTGTTCTCGTGTTTCACCAGTTGGTACTTTTCATTTCATTATCATTATAATCTCGACACCATAGTGGGTGTCATTAGCGGTCCTCTAAAGTTAGAGAGCATTCGTTCTTTGTATAGTCTTTTTTTTTTGTCTATGTGGTTCGTCATGTCTCACCAAAGGAGACTTGCTCTTCATTATGATTAATGAATAGACACCATAGTGGGTGTCATGGTAGTCCTCAATGGTTTAGAGAGGAGTTCCCCTTATTGAGTTTTCTTTGTTTCATAGTTCGTAGTAGTTCGTCTCAAGTTCCGTAAACGAGAAAGGGACTAAACTACTGTGTGTGCGCAAGTAATAGGCCACAAGGATATAACAAGCATATAAGCAAGCCACAAGAAGCAATCCAATTTCATGCTATAGTCTTAGAGTCATTATCAAACAAGCACATAGCACACAAGCCGTGTAACACGACAATATACGAACCACACATGTCCATACCTTATTCGAAGCACGAGTCGTCTTACACTCGAAGTCCCGGTCGGAGTTCGCTACGGCCCTAGCGTTAATTAAAACAACGGGTCAGTTTATTTTTTATGTGACGACACTTTATATCGAACGTTTTTCCCTTGGTATGTTGTTACATGCTTATTTTAGATTGACTCTTAGAACTTCCATGTATTAATTCTAGGCTTATCTTACTCCTAGGACATTCACGCCTTTGTTTTACACGTTAACTAAGTCCTTTTTCCTTAGTCAACGTTTTAGAGCGTTTTAAACGTTAACCATGTAACATGTTTATATAAGATGGATTTAGCTTGACTAAAGTGTATTCCCTCCTTAGCTAAATAGGTGGGCAATGTTTAACTTTAAGTATCATGATAATATAGACCATAAGATACCCATAAAGCCCATTTATACAGAAGTCCCAAATTGTAAAACCACAACAGAGTTTTGGTGTTTAACCTCTCACAGCCACTCTTTTTCATTATATCAACTAAGGTTTACACTTTCCCAAGTTGTTTCACCAACTAGTTAGGTATACTAGCATTGTTTGGGTTCATTATTAAACTAACAACACCCCTATAGCACCTCTGTAATCTAGTTATACAGAACTATAATGTTAATGAAATCTGAAACGGCACTCTACATTTTCTCTCTTGGTTCTTGTATTTATTCAGCTCAACCGACGATTCACTCTTTACCACAACGTTTACTCATCTATCTAAGGTGTTAGCAATGTCTTAACCCAAGAATAATCCAATAAAACACTCACCTAGTTTCTGTACTCAATTATACAGAACATCCTTCATCTGAAACCCGAACTGAAATCTGTACCATACCCCTCCATCCTTACTCCTTCTCTGATGTGTTACTTGATTTCTTTTTTCCCAAGGTGTTTATAACCTTACCTAAGTGTATTAGGGATGTCTTAAACTGAACACCAACTCAAAACAACATTGATAGCAGTTCTGGAAGTTCATTTTACAGAGGAACAAAAACGGGAAACTGAAACAGCAGCTAGTGTACTCTCTTCTTCACTTATTCCTTAATCGGTCAAATTGACTTCTAACTTCTTCCTACTTGTTTACCCCCTTAGTTAAGTGGATTAACGAGGCTTTAAGTCCATCTTCAACCAAATAAACACTCATACAGTTTCTGTACAGAAGTAACATTCTACTGAAAATCTGGGGTACAAAGTTGGCGCATCTCATTCATTTTTTTTTTTTGTTCCTTCCTCTGTCAGATTATTTAACTGGCTTCTAGTTTATTCCCAAAGAGTTTGTAAGCTAGCTAAGTGTAGTAGTAGTGTAGTAGATTATCAATAACCCAATAGAATCACTATACTCCTCTGGATGTTAATTATACTGAAACTGATAGGTTGCAGAAACCTAAGGAACTAATTTCCATACCTCTTCTTTAACCTGTGTTTTAAGTCATTATCTGTCTTTTAATATATCTCGAGTATTCCCCAATTGTTTTAAATTTCTAGGTAAGTATTTGATATTGTCTTAACCTCAACCAACTCAAAAGCAACAAGGAACACCCCTCTAAGTTCTTTACATAAATATGAAAACTGAAGACAGTAAATAGAAAACCTGAGCTGATATTTCAATTCTGTTTTCGGTTGATTCATGACCCTGGTTCCCAATTTTTTTTAATTATCAAGATACTTAGCTAAACGTCTTGGTATTGTTTTAATATAGCTTGAACCCCAAAACAACTCGTTAATGTTACAGAAATCTACACACTAATGGGAAAGAACAGAAACATGAAACTGATGACTCTTTTTTTTTTCTAGTTTTGTTTCTGTTATATAATTTATCTCCTATTTTTCCCAAGCCTGATTAGTTACACAGTTATGTGTCCTAATATAGTTTTGAGTGCATTACTGAGCCAACACTAAGTTACACGGCTTCTAAGACATCAGTGTATAGAAGCACAAAGTCTTATGAAACTGAAATCAGAACTTGCTTCTGTTATGTCCTATTCTTATTCTTTCTGTTAGGTTATCAAGCTGATTTCCAACTTTTAATGAATGTACTATCCCACTTAACTCTCTTAGCAGTATTTTGGGTTCATTCCTAATCCACAACCACACTCCTAGTATTTCTGTAGATCGATTATACAGCAGCAACCGAATATCGAAAGCTGAACTCAAACCTGTGTATTTTTCCTCTTCATTTCATTCTGTCCTGTCTGTTAAACTGTCCTCCACATTTTCCCAAAGTGTTTCCCCTCTTAGGTAGATCTATTAGCAAGGTTCTAGCCCATTTCCAGATTGTTTTGACACTCCTAATCCTACGGCAACTCAGTTCTTTAGAAGCAGTTTATAAACAAAAACTGAAACAAGAATCTGTAACTCTGAAACCATGAAACTGCTACATATGTATTTCCTTTTCTTATGTTTTAGGTTCATTACTATACCAATGCCACTCTCATATCGTTACTTGGAAACCCGTCTCACAGAAACAGAACTAGGTAGCACTAAAATCATGAAACTGATGTTTTTCTTTCTTCTCTGTATAAGGTGTTAGTTCCTTGCTGTTTAGTAACCCAGTTGTTAACCAGTTTCTCCTTTTTTTTAACGTAAAAACCAACACTCCCACATAGTGATGGTCTAGACAGGTGTATCATCCATTATTTTAAGTTCATTATTACTCCAATATCACCACCATATCCCTACTGAGAGCTCTGTATACAGAGGCAACAACCCTACAAAACTGCAACGGTTAATAGAAACTCGGTTTTAAGAGTCTCACCTTCTGTGGTGTTTCACGACAGGTTTTGGCAGGCTTTGCCCAGAAGTTTTCAGATCCCTCATTGATGGAGTAGCATGGGGTACACACAACACAAAGAGAGGTAATGAGTGAGTAGTGTTGATATTACCGGACTCAGGAAAACAGATGAATGGACAGAATCAAACAACCAGAGTTTCTGGTTTCCTTGTTCTTACCTTCAAGAGTCCTTGGAGAGGGTTTTAGCTTCAGTTTCCCTCAGAACTCTAGCAGTAGATGGCATGCAGTATTCTTGCATGACAAAAGTAGAAGTTTAGAGAGACTTGTGCATGGGAACTCAGACGGACCTAATCAGAGAGGGGACCTTTGCTACAGTTTTACCTGTTACTTCTCTGTCTGGATTAATTTAGTTTTCCCTTGCTTTCCTAGAGCTTGAACATCAGATAAATCAGACCGCAAGGAACAAGGTGCTTGGGTTCATCGATTTTACAAGGAGGGTTTCGTGAATGATGCAACAGTTCCCTTTCGACAAAAACAACAAGGTAGAAACAGTGAGTGTTTGATCAGGGGAAGAAGGAAGTCAGTCGAGAAAGGAGTACAGTCCTGAGCTTGGCTTACCTTCTCGCATGGCAAAGGAAAACAAGAGACAGTAGAGAACCCTTGAGTTGTTACTTGCGTGGGCATGCAAGTGAGGAGGAGGAAAGCAACTGAGCAAGTATATTAATCAACAGACAGGGGCAAGCGAAAACTGAATGCAGGAAATAAATTAACCTGTTACTGGGTGGAAGTTTCAAGAGAGGATTTTTTTATGAGAGTTGAATCAGCATGGGTTTAAGGCGTGGGAGTTTGTAAAATACCACTCTGATGCATAGAATTTTGAAAACAGAAGCAGTCTTGTCTGTTGACTGCAACCACAAAGCCACCAAGGTTAGGAGTAGAGGGGCAAGATTTAGTGGGATATGAATGGGGTAACTTCAACCATACCATGTGTAGGAACTAGAGGACTGGTTTGCACATGTTTCAGGCGTGGCAATTTTCCCAAGGTCCTGGCTATGCTCACGGTCACGGACATCCTGACATGGTGGAGTTGGGTTTCCGATCTGTTGGTGTGGAATAGCAAGTAGACGGTGAATATAATATATGTAACATGTAGTAACTGGTCGTTTATTATGCTTACTTCAAGATTATACTATGTCACTCCTCAGTACTAGTTGTAATTCGTGAGTAGTAGGTACCGAATTCGAGCACAGCTCATCCGGTTAAAGCGTTTACTAGACATACGAGAGGTACGGGGTTCGAACCTCAGTGGGAGCGTTTCTGCTCTCTTTTTTTGTATAAGCTATATAAAAGCTTATTTATAAGTATGAGCGACTATATAATACGTTGCGTTATTAATTTATACACGACTACCTTATTTTGTTACGTTATTAATTATTTATACGTACACGTATATATATATATATATATATACGCCCCCCTTTTAGTTTGTCGCGTTTTAGTTATGTGTAACTAGGCGACGACGTTATTATTATTATTATATATACGATGTTGTAATGTTGTAACGTTACGTATATGTATTTTTATATACGTATATATATATATGTACGTGACTGTATTAATATGTCACGTTCTCATGTTCTCGGACATATATATGTCCGTACTTAATTTAATTGTTCATGCATTATCACGTGTCCCGAATTATGTGACACGTTATTCTCGGATAGTCCTCACTCGTTTATGATTTTATGTGTTTATTTGTCTAGGGGTGTTTCAACCAAGTCCCGGACCAATTAGATAAAACGCAGCCAGAGAGTGCGTGGAAGAGGAGAATTAAAGATAGATTTTTTGTTTGTTATAAAAGCAAAGTCTGGCCAACGTGAGAAGGCATGCTAGATACCACAGAGCTTAGTTTTACATACAGATGAGAGAGAGAGAGAGAGAGAGAGAGAGAGAGAGAGAGAGAGAGAAGAAAGGCTGAATCTTTGGGGAGTTCTTGGAGGCTATCAGGAAGAAGACTGAGGCAAGAACGACGGAGATCCACGATGGCTGTTGACATTAGAGTTCCTTCTTGTTCTTGTTTCCCTGAGTCTTTATTATTAAACTTGTGCACTGTCATTATGAATATGTCTGAGTAGTCTCTTTTAGATTCCGGTTTGCTATGTATCCCTAAATTAACTATTCCTATTCCTTTGTGATTTAATACAATTCAATTGAGTAAAGTTATTTTCCTTGCTTAATTTCTTTAATCGTTATAATTTGGCCAATTATAAAGATTAGTATTTTGTTAGCTTATATGTCACGACTGCGGTTTACAATTGAATACAGGAAAATAACCGGTTAGTATAGAGACGGTAATTCCTCTAATTGCTAATTGACCGATAATCTTGGTAGTTCTTTAGGCGGTTAGTAAACAATGGGTTCGTAATGAGAGTTAGAATTCGGTCTTTGCTAACTAGAATTTGCTAAGCGGGAGACCGGAGGTGAATTAACTTTGTCTAGGGTTTTACTCAGAATTATCTTGGAAATCGCTTTGGGATAGGAATTGCAGATTTAGGGAGTAATAGTAAACCGGGATCTCTTTCCCAAATCAGTTTCGTAATAATTATTTTCTCGCTATTTACTGTTTTGCAATCTGTTTACAGTTTTTAATTCTCATCAAATCAAAACCCCAATTTCCTGTTTTAATTTGTTATTTAGTCTTTTTATTTCCTTTCCGGTTAGTAAAGATTTAAACTAGACATCACCTCCTCTGGTTCGATACTTAGGGAATACTCTCTAATAAAACTTGCTAGAATTGACCGGTACACTTGCCGTTAGGTTTTACCCCAACAAGTTTTTGGCGCCGTTGCCGGGGAGGCACAGTTATTTAGTTTAGTCTTTATTCTATTTTGCTTTTATTTATTTTATCTTGTTTAGTTTATATTTTATTTTATCTTTCTTCATTATTTTCTTTATTCGGTCGAGTGTTTCTTTTTTTTGATTTTGATTAGTTCAATCGGTAGGTTAGAATAGACTAGATAGATTTATTTTGTTTTATAGTTTTGCTTAGTTGGTTTTAGTTAGTTAATTTCTTTTCTGTTTTGATTTTGTTTTAGATATTCTTTTATCTTCCAGATTATGTTCCTGATTTTATTTATTTATTTGAATAATTTATGTCTAGTAGTTAGGATTTTTATCTGCATATTTTGTGAGTTAATTTCTTTTATCTTTCTATGGTTTTTGTTATTTTATTCTAATTGCTGCTGCCCTTTTAATTTACGCTATTATAGCTTCAGTTTACTAACTCTCGGTTTATGGTTAAAACCCGCTCTGCAGGAGAACCGGAGTTCGAGCTCAATCTTGAGATCGAGAGATTCGCAAGACAGCTTCGCAGGGATTTGAATCTAGATCCACCGGTTGAAGAGCAGGTCCCTGAACCACCTGTTGGCGAAGAGGTTCCGGAAGTGCAACCAGCAGTTAACATGACGAATAACGAGAGGCAGATGAGGAACTACACCCGTCCAAGTGTTGAAGGGTTGGTGTCGCCGATAGTGATTCCTGTATTACCGGTAGGAGTGCAGTGGCAGTTCAAGACTCACTATGTGACCATGGTGATGAACGCACCTCAGTTCAGCGGGTCGGTTACTAAAGACCCGAATGTCCACCTCACCACATTCCTGAGATTGGTAGGAGCGTGTTCGACGCCAGCTTCGCAGGAGGTTGCCCGGCTCACTCTGTTTCCATTCTCCTTGAGGGATAGAGCAGCTGAATGGTTGAACTCACTGGCGCCCGACAGTATTACTACCTGGGAAGAGTTGGCTAATGCATTTCTGGCGAAGTATTTTCCACCCTCACGGATGCTGACCATGAGAGGTGAAATTACGAACTTCAAGCAGTTCGCTGGTGAGACGTTATCTGAAGCTTGGGAGCGTTTTAAGGGGATAGTAAGGAAGGTACCACATCACGGGCTAGGTGAAGAGGTTGTACTGCAGTCTTTTTACAAGGACTTGGATCCGTCTAGCCGGTTGTTGGTTGATACATGTGCTGGAGGTAGTTTGATGGAGTTGCCTATTGCACGAATTAAGAGCTGTTGGAGACTATTACTACAGCAGCTAATCAGTGGGGAGGTACTAGAGCTGGAGAAGCTGCACCGAAGAACCTGCTAGAGTCTATGAAGTGGATTCAAATACTTTTCTGGCTGCCAAGATAGAAGCGATGTCAAAGTAGTTTGAGCGTATGTGTGTAGTGATGAATCCGCAGTCAAATGCAGCAGCTGTTCCTGAGGTTTTCCCACCTTATGAGTATTGTGGTAGAGCTTCAACATATGCCAATGTACTTCACCACAAGAAGAGGCAGCAAATTATGTTGGTAAAAGACCGGGTAATTATTTTGGGAATCAAAGGCAATCCGGGTTACCAAGCTCAACAGCAGAATCGTTACCAGCTGGTGGCAACAACAACTACAATCATCGACCTCAGCATCAGTATAATCCTTCCTATCAGAAGCAGCCATTACAGAATCAGCAAGCGCAGAATTCAGGTGCTGAAGCGTCTTCTAGTATGGATGAAGTTTGGCCAGGATGAATGATTTCATCACAATTAACACAAAGAAATTTAATGAGCTGGAAGCCTTCAATTAGGAGCAGAGAACCTTCAATAACGATTAGAGGACTTTCAATAGGAACATCGAGACTCAGCTGTCTCAGATATCTCAGCAGTTGGCTCAGCGTCCTTTGGGTTCCTTGCCTAGTCAGTCGGAGTAGAATCCGAGAGAGCACGCCAAGGCAATCACATTGAGGAGTGGTACACAGCTTGACCCAGTGGTCCCTGAAGCTGAAGTTCCTCTTCCTAATGTAGAGCTGAGTGAAGAAACTGCACCAGCAGGTTCTCAGGAAGAACCAGCTGAGGAGGAGGTGACGGTTAGCACGACTACTAAGACTTCCACACCTCCCACGTCGCGCAGTTGCTGAAGCGCCAGTTCCTTTTCCAAACCGGTTGAAGAAGAGAGACTTGGATGAGCAGTTTGGTAAGTTTTTAACTATCTTTAAGAAACTGACTATTAACATTCCTTTTTCTGAAGCTTTGAAGCAGATGCCAATATATGCGAAGTTCATGAAGGACATCCTGTCCAATAGGCGATCCTTAGTGGAGAAGGATACCGTGTAGCTTACTGAGAGCGTTTCCGCTGCTGTTTCTTCGAAGAAGCTTCCACCTAAGCTTGATGATCCAGGTACTCCGGTCATACCTTGCGCAATAGGTAATGTGAATTGCGGTAAGGGTTTATGTGACTTAGGTGCGAGTATTAATTTGATGCCTTTATCCATGTATTTAAAGCTTGGGTTAGGAGAGTGTGAACCAACCCGGATTACTTTGCAATTAGCTGATAGGTCGGTTATCCTACCTAGAGGGGTGGTTAGAGATTTAATTATTTTCGGTTGGTACTTTTGCTTTCCCTGCTGACTTTGTTATTTTAGACATGGAGGAAGACAAGTAGTACCGCTAAATTAGGTCGACCATTCATGCGCACAGCTAGGACCCTCATTGATGTTGAAGGAGGGAAGATTATACTGCGGTTACATGATGAGCAGCTTGTCTTCGATATGACCAAGGCTGCTGCTCACCCTTCTGATGTTCATGCTTGTTTTAGTTTAGATTGTTTTGACACTTTGATGCAGGACTATTCTTACAGCCCACAGAGTTAGATACGTTGGAGAAATGTTTGGTAGATTCCATAAAACTGCTCACGACGATTCTGAAGTTTCTGCTGCAGCATTCCAGCTTGCTGCTAGGAGCCGTATAGGAAGAACCATCGGGTCGAGGAGCCGTTGGATCGAGTCCCAAAGACGCTGGCTCCTTCTGTGGAATCACCACCTTCTCTTGAACTCAAGCCTCTTCCTAGTCACCTTAATATGATTTTCTAGTTCCTCCATCTGATTTACCTGTTATCATTTCTAATGTTTTAACTGATGAACATGAGGAATCCTTATTGCAGATTTTGAGGAGGAACAAAGAGGCGTTAGGATGGTCTATTGCTGATATCAAAGGTATTTCTCCCACGTTTTGCACTCACCGCATTTGTCTCGAGGAGAACTACAAGCCATTGAGACAGCCCCAGCGGAGACTGAACCCGCAACGTACTATTACTAGGCATAGAGTTTGTATTGATTATAGGAAGTTAAATGGCGCCACTAGGAAAGACCACTTCCCCCTTCCCTTATTGACCAAATGCTAGAAAGGCTTGCAGGACAAGATATTACTGTTTCTTAGATGGTTACTACCGGTTACTTCAAATTCCAATTGCTAAAGAAGATCAGGAGAAAACCACTTTTACATGTCTGTATGGTACTTATGCTTATCGACGCATGCCTTTTGGTTTATGTAATGCCCTAGGCACTTTTCAACGTTGCATGACTGTTATCTTTGCTGAATTTATTGAAAAGTGCATCGAAATTTTTATGGATGATTTTCTGTTTTTGGACCGACTTTTTGATTCATGTTTGAGAGACTTGGACTTGATCTAGCTAGATGCAGGGAAACTAACTTGATGCTTAATTGGGAGAAGTGCCACTTCATGGTGCAGGAGGGCATCGTGCTTGGCATAGATTTTTAGGAAAGGGATCGAGGTTGACAAGGCCAAGGTTGAAGTCATCGAGCAGCTACCACCACCATCGTCGGTAAAGGATGTCCGAAGTTTCCTTGGTCACGCAGGTTTTTATAGGCGCTTTGTTAAGGATTTTTCTAAGATCTCTAAACCTCTTTGTGATTTGTTGCTTAAGGATGCTAAATTTGAGTTTACGCAAGAGTGTTTAGATGCTTTCAATTTGCTTAAAGCTAAATTGGTTTCTGCACCTGTTTTGTTGCTCCTGATTGGTCGTTGCCTTTTGAGATTATGTGTGAGCCAGCGACTACGCATTGGGAGCAGCTTTGGGTCAGAGGCACGACAAGGTGTTGAGGATAGTCTACTACGCTAGTAGACTATGAATGAGGCGCAGAAGAACTACGACACGACGGAGAAGGAGCTGCTGGCAATCGTCTTTGCTTGTGATAAGTTTCGACCGTACATCATTGACAACAAAGTCATCGTGCACACCGACCACTCCGCTCCCTGGTATCTCTTTGGGAAGGTTGATGTTAAACCTCGTTTGATCAGGTGGATTTTGCTTTTGCAGGAATTTGACATTGAGATTAGAGACAAACCTGGAGCGCAGAACGGAGTGGCGGATCACTTATCCTGTATGGAAGTTCCAGATGATGGCAGGCCGATCAATGAGTATTTCCCGGACGAGTATGTCTACATGATCGGTCATTCTACGGACCCTTGGTATGCTGACATTGCGAACTACCTAGCCAAAGGCATTATTCCTCCAGAGTTGTCGTATCAGCAGAAGAAGAAGTTCTTCTCCACAGTCAAGCACTACCTTTGGGATGACCCGTTTCTGTTCAAGGTCTGTGCAGATGGTATGATTCGTTTGTGTATCTGAGAGTGAAGCTCGAGACATCCTGACACATTGCCATTCTAGAGAAGCAGAGGGTCATTTTGGTCCGGCTAGGACAGCCGCGAAGGTTTTGGAGGCCGGCTTCTTCTGGAAGAATCTGAATAAGAACTGTTATCAGTTTGTTTCCACATGCGACCAATGTCAGAGGCAGGAATTTATCCAGACGTCATGAGATGCCATTGAATTCGATTTTGGAGGTTGAGCCGTTCGTCTTTGGGGCATCGATTTCATGGGTCCGTTTCCGTCATCTCACGACAACCTCTACATCTTGGTAGCAGTGGATTATGTCACCAAGTGGGCTGAAGCGTTAGCAGCACTGACCAATGATGCAAGAGTGGTGCTAAAGTTTTTAAAGAGGAATATCTTTACCCGTTTCGGGGTCCCGCGAGCGATCATTAGTGACGGGGGTACACGCTTCTGCAACAAACAATTTGAAGCTCTTCTGCAGAAGTATGGTGTACGGCATAATGTTTCTCTACCGTATCATCCCCAGACGAACGGGCAGGCCGAGATCACCAACAGGGAACTTAAGTGGATCCTCCAGAAATCCGTCACATCTTCAAGGCGAGATTGGTCCCTTAAGTTAGATGACGCCTTGTGGGCATACCGAACTGTCTTTAAAACACCTTTAGGTATGTCCCCGTACAAGTTGGTTTTTGGTAAGGCATGCCACTTACCTGTGGAGTTGGAGCACAAGTCTTTTTGGGCAATAAAGACACTGAATTTCGATCTTCAAAAGGCTGGCGAGAAGCGTAAGTTGCAGCTGTGTGATCCGGAGGAGTTTAGGGAGGAAGCTTATGAAAACACCAAAATTTATAAGGAAAAGACGAAGATGTGGCATGATAAGCTTTTGGTCAAGCGTGAGTTTCACGTTGGGATAAGGTTCTGTTATTTAATTCCCGTCTGAAGTTATTTCCAGGAAAGTTGAAGTCTCGTTAGTCTGGACCGTTCACAGTGACGAGTGTCTCGCCTTATGGAGCCATTGGTTTAATCAATTCCCGTCTGAAGTTAATTTTACCGTTTTTACTTTTTTAATTATTGTTATCATTACAATTTTTTTTTTACCAATAAAGTATATATACTTTTTATACTTTCTATACAAAAACTGATACATTGGTTTTTTAAAACTTCTTCTTAAAAATGTAAAAATATAAAAAACAATAAATAATTTGAACACGTAGGAGTATTTACAATTATAAACAAAGTATCTCGTATATATTTATGTGGTAAGGATGAGTATATATTTTAAAGTAGTAGTATATTTTTATATGTATATTTTCAACTATATTTTTGTTCGAGCAAAGGATAATGTCAGAGTTATATAATTATCGATATAAATAATATATTTTTATTATTTAATAAAAAATATTTTATTTGTTCTATATTTCTATCAAATTTAAAATTTTAAAATTATTTATCTTATATATTAAATATTGAAGTCAAAGAGAGTATAGTGAAGAGTTAATATTTATGGACCGCATAATTTATAGTGTAGTTGTTTATTATATAGTATATAAATTAATGTGTATACAATCTTCTATTTTTTTTTGTTTGATGGTTAGGTCAACGTTTGGAAAAACAATATTTATATCTTCTTCAACTAAACAAAGATGTAGTCCAATCTATCAATGTTTAGTCTCCCTCCACTACCGGACTTGCTGTTAGGGTTTTCGAGTGCACCCCGCCGCTGTTCTTATACAATTTTACCCGCATGTCCGCTCTATATATACGGCTTCAATTTTAGCAACACTCACACCACATCGCCTTGGCTTTCAATCTTTATCCATACGCTCGCCGAATCTCCATCTGCTATCAACCTACTTTAGATTTTTAAGCTTTACGCTCTCTTTGTTAGTTCATGAAGAAAAATCCCACAATTTGTGTGCTCGAATGCCTCTGAAGATTATTTTTGTTTGCTGTTAGCTATTCGCCGAAATAGTGATAAGCTGTGATGAGAATCCTGAAAGTCATGCACCACTCTGATTTCGTGCTGAGAACCTTTCTTACCCATATATCTCTGAGTTTGTATGTTCGAATGTCTCTGTAGATTTTTTTGTTTGCTGTTAGCTATTCGCCGAAATAGTGATAAGCTGTGATGAGAATCCTGAAAGTCATGCACCACTCTGATTTCGTGCTGAGAACCTTTCTTACCCATATATCTGAGTTTGTATGTTCGAATGTCTCTGTAGATTTTTTTTGTTTGCTGTTAGCTATTCGCCGAAATAGTGATAAGCTGTGATGAGAATCCTGAAAGTCATGCACCACTCTGATTTCGTGCTGAGAACCTTTCTTACCCATATATCTCTGAGCTTTTATGTGTTCCTCCAAATCTTTTTTTTTTCTCCAGGATTTAAATGTGATACTCAAAAGAGATATCTGATCTGATTACAGGAAAACCAGCGAAATTCACTGAATCTGATTTTTAAATTTAAATTGAAGGTGTGGGATTTTTGAAAGAAGAGAGACCAAGTGATGGGTCTTCGACCTTGATGCGGACTGTATCAAGCATCTAATGCTTGCTGGAGATAAAACTTTTGCCACTGATGGTTTCCTCTTCTTCTAGTTAACTTTTTAATCTTCTCAACTGCACTTTACTTCTCAAGATAGAAATCACAGTTGTGATTTGATTATCTCGCTGTTTTTTTGCTGCAAAGCTGAATCGCTTTTGTACTACTCTCTCGCTGATGATTTCATTTGAGCGTTACGTTTCTGTTGTTGCCATGTTTTGTTGTTGCGATTATTGTACATGGTTAAAGGTATCATTTGTGGTCATTTCATCAGTTTTGACTGCATTCAACATATGTGAGCAATTCTTGCCCATACTTGTCTGTAATGCAAGTGTTAAGGTCTTTTATTAAGATTACGAGGTGAATGAGTGCAGGGTAAATTTCAGTCAGCTATGTAAGAATTCGCTTTAATGAGTTATCCATTGGCTTGTAGCGTGCTTGCCTTATGATTGCTGATCAAGCGGGTTGCCCTTGTGCCATGAACATCTGTAATAGGATAAGTTGAGATTTTTTATCAACAGAGGTTAGGTTATGGGTAACTAAAATTTTAGATTGTGGAATATTGTTTATTCTGGAAACAGTTGCCTGGTTCCATTATCCGTCCCACCCAAGGAGCGAAAATGTAGTCAGGGCTATGTGTATTGCAAAGTACACAGGTTTGTGAGAAGGTTTCAAGATACTAATTGGTGATGTTCTAGCAAATAAATATGGACTTTGCGCTTATTTGCGGTGGTTAGTAAGTTTCACGAGTCCTTGAGGATCCAAGTGTTGGCTGAAATCATCTTATGTCTGCAGCCTACATCATTGCTTCTACAAAAATGATGTGCACTTGTTTCTTTTGTTGGTGGACACTGGCTTAGCTTATTGCTCCTTGAGCAACAGTTGGGAGTCGGCAAAATGTTTACATTCCCGTGTATTCTTGTTGCTAAACAACTTGGCTAGTCTATTGCTCTTTAAGCTATTCTTCCCAGGCGGAAGCTAGTTTAGGGTATGTTATTTTCCTCTTTTTTGTCTTCCTCACTCTATTGAAACTGCATCTAGATGAGACAAGTCTCTTTGTAGCCTATTCTCAAATTAATTGGCTCATGTTTGCATGTGGGCAAGACTGGCAGCTGCTTGAACGAAATGGCTGGAAATTGTTATTTCCTCGGCTTCAATGCCTGTAACTCAACCTAATCTTTTGATGTCTTGCCGACATCCTCTTCATCACCCAATTCAGCCATAATACCTTGCAACTCTACCCTTTTCACGGTACTCTTTACCCCTTCCAGTTTCCCACTGGTGGGTTAGATATGTAGCTGGCCCCGATTGAGCCGTGCGTGTCCGGCACATATGCATATCCGTTAGAGTTGGATTGGGGGGCATCTAATGTGCCGTTTGTTTATGAACTGCAGCCCCCAAATTGAGATGAATGAGAGATTAATGCCCAGTCTCTTTCATCTGCAAAGGGAGATTATTGGGAGATTAATCTCACACCTTGAGCTGATAGGGGAATGCCACATTTGCTGCGATTCCATTTAGGCGTCGTTCGCTCACAGCGAGCAAACGCAAGTATTACTGCGTTATAATAAAGGTGTGTGTGGTTAACCTATGGTGACCAGACACATACACCCTTTATAAAATTTAAACCAATTATATCTTGACAGCTGGTCTGTATAACTTTTAAAAGCAGCTTAAAATCCTACTCGCTCCCATCGAATGACGCCTTAATCTTGCTATAATCCAGGCTATCTCATTTGATAATGTCTAATATACCCCTCCATATCCATCGACAATGTTGAAATCATGAAATCGACACCAACAGCATTCAGTTTGACTCACACAACCGTAGTTTTTCAGCATGAAGGGAAATGGAAGCTGTTGTATGCACTGGGCATAAATGAAATACAAAAAAAAATAAAAAAAAACGACAGCATCGAGTGGGGCGAGCAACAAAGAGCGACAAAGAGGAGAGAAGAAAGTTTGACCAATGAAGCACCAGAAGATTGCTATGTTAACGGAGAAAGAAGAAGATGACTTAAGGTGTGCTGATGCTTTCGAGTGGAAAATATTGATTTTGGGAAAGTGAGGGGTTTTATGGTCTTTTGGTTGACAACAAGATGGAATATTGTATCCCGTCATCGAACAGGTGTATACATACATAAATAGATCCAACTACCCTAATGAGGACAGATTTACCCGGCTGTATTTGGGTAGTCCAAAAAAACAAACGGGGCCTAAATCTCTTCAATGACCTTCCCTATGCTTGATTGGCACAGAGCGAAAGAGCGGGTGCCTGAACTTGACATCATGACGTTATTAGAATCATTTTTTTTAAAATGCATAGTATAAGTTTTAAAAGCAAAAGCAAAAAAGTTGACTAAAATTTTAGAGAGAATTTTAAAAGCAAAGCATAACAAGTTAAATAAAGTTTTAAAAGCAAAAGCAAGTAATAAATTTTTAGAATTTTGTTATAGAAAATTATTTAAACATGAATAACTATAAATATCAAGATGATTCTACAAGTATTAAAAAAATTAAAAGAAAAACGAATAACAAATCCAAAATACACACTGTTTTGCTGACAGAGTTCAGACAGATCAACGACGAAATAACCCTGGAGGAAGTTTAAGTGCGATGTTGTGAAAATATTGTGAGCCAAATAGAGTTAAGCAACAAGAAAAATTCCCTCGGAAATTCCAGTCAAGATAACTGGCGCGCATATGCTGTTTTAATGTGGAGTAAGGTTTGGAAATGGTTGACAAATGGTGTCCACAACTCACTAGAGCCGAACTAAAGTCACAGTTCCACTTGACAGTAGGAAAAAACTGGATCATGCTTATTAGAAAACGTGGAACCTCAAGGCGACACTGTTGGAGCAGTTATCCAAGTTTTACTTAGTATATAATGAGTTAGAAGTCTTTGTATTAGTTACACTTTCTATTTTAGATAATTTTAGAGAGAGAAGATACGTTGAGAGACTCATTCAAAGATTAGCTTCATTTGTACTTATCATATCTAGCTATGAGAGCATGTGCACTCAAATACTCTACTTTCTGTATTGATATACTCCTTCTGTCCCATTTGCAGTGTCTCTTATGCTTTTGCACACATTAAGAAACTAACAAAAAGTAAAGGAGATAGTGTAACTTCATACACACATAGAGGACACTATTGAGGACATTGGAGGTGGGACGGAGGGAGTAAGTCTAGAGTGTGAGAGACCTAGTTGTAATTTGAATTATGTTGTCTATTCTTGTACACCTTGTCCCAAGAGCTTCTGCATGTGATTATTGAGTCCAACACGAGTTCTTCAGAGTCTAACAACTTAGACCGCAACACCATTGTTTTTGATTCTTTATTTTTAAATACTTTTCATTTATTTGAGGGTTGTTAAATTTTTACCGTTATCTAAATTCCACTTTAAGTTAATCATTGTTGTACATTTTCAATTTCAGTATATAAGTGAACATCATAATTAATTTGAGGTTATCATTACCTTACATGGGTGAACTTGTGGCTTAGCCGGTAGAGGAGTGGCATAGCAGAACCAAAGTTTCTGGGTTCAAAACCTACTCACTATCGTAACTATCAAAAAAAAAAAAACACATGGGTGAACGTTATGATTAATTAAAGATCGTGGATATTATCTCAATACCACTCATGAGTAATCTAATTTTTCTAAAAAGGTATGTTTGCTTATACTTTTGACACCCATGAAACCTCAGTAAGATTCTTTTACGGATTACATTGTACAATATGAATTAAGCTATTACTTTGTTAGAAGCTAATAATAGTATGGTAAACAAAAGGTCAAAGGCAAAAGCGTAGTGGAGATGAAACTGGTGACAGCGCGACACGACACGGCCTGTGATTTTGCAATGCAAATCAGCCTGATCTAATTTCAAAACGATTGAAGAGCAGAATGGACATAAGTGTCAGATTTACTCACTAGGAACACATACAGCAAATATACTGTAGGGCTTCGCGTAACAGAATTTTTTTTAGGTAGACAGATTTTAGATATGTTATGGCAAAATCTGTTTCCATCCGCGTTCAGAAGGGCTTTTAATTAGTATCCATTGTTATTGATAATTCATCTTCCCAGCTTGAAAAGGCCAGTAATTGTATCAAAGGACTTCAATTGCATCCAATGACTGAAATATATCAGCACCAGGTCTTACGTAGCTCATTTCTAAGGACTAAGATATCGACCAAAACACAAATATCCAAACAGAAAAATTCATCCGACATTCATGTAAGAAGACGCCTCAGAGAAACTAAAACTATAATTAATGATGGCTAACCCATAATTACGCTATACATACTCTACAGTTCTCCAAGTCAGGGAAGCAGTTCAAAATTTCCTCGTTACTGACCATAATCTCTACCAAGACCAAGCCAGATGATATTTTCTTCTAACAAGCCACAATCATACCATCAACCGGCCCATCAATGAAAACAGTCTAGTCTCACACCAAGGTAGATGGCCAGGATACGTACTAGTGCCACAGTACTTGAACAAGTCTCTGATCTCAGGGCATCCATTTGGGTAAGGAATTGACCTGTGGAATGGATCACGACCCAGCTTTTTCCGGTGTAGAGAGCCAATGCAACCATAAGGGTCCCTCTGGAACTGAGCTTTCACAAGTGCTTCTCCTTTCTTCGCTGACTCTCTTGCAGTTGAAGAAGCAGGGGTCCCAACATAGAAGAACCTTGACTCTGGAAATCCAATGGCAGAGCGGTGTAATGTTGCAAATCTTTCCTCCTTGAAGTCATAGCTCACAACCTGATATTCAAGAGCGACCATGAATATGCAAGTCAAAAGTGCAAATTCATACATTCATTATTTCTGAAGAGGAATTACAATATCACATCATGAATGCAGATATATCTCATCATAAATCATATAAAAGTGCCAGCCAAATGTGTATAGTCAAAACACATACGCGTGTAGTGATCTGATCCCTGCGGGTACAAAATTCAGACAAAGTTGAGGTTTTAACCATTTATTGAACATTTACGTCTAAGAAATCTCTTAAAATAAAATAAATTATATATGTCATCCTACAAGTATTCATCACAGCAGGGACTTATGTCATAGCAACTTCATTGTCATTATAGATACTTTTCATTATATGCAAGGAAAGGTGAAGATTCCAGCAAAACTTCTTCCTTTCGTTCAGATTGATCAATTAGTAAATACTGAACAAATGTTTAGAATGGTAATGTCTGAAGTCGGAAGCAAATTTTCAAAAAAACATTCTTAATCTCTGGGAAGAAACGCACACAAACGGTTATATGACTTCATTGTCATTACAGATACTTTTCATTATATGCAAGGCAAGGTGAAGATTCCAGCAAAAACTCTTCCTTCCGTTCAGATTGATCAATTAGTAAATACTGAACAAATGTTTAGAATGGTAATGTCTGAAGCAAATTTTCAAAAAAACATTCTTAATCTCTGGGAAGAAACACACACAAACGGTTATATGAAATAGTTAAAAAAAATGGATCTGATGTAGCAGTCTGATGACTTAAATTTAGTAAGAAAAACATCAACTCTTTATCACAAAAGAAACAAGCAGAGACAAGACAGATGATTCAGACATTCTACTAGCAACTTACAGTTATATTATGAGGGTATGAACCAGTAAGCTCACGAAACCGACACACACTAAAGAGAAGGTTTTCAAAACTGTCCCTTGCATGCTCTTCAGTGAGAGCTCGTGATCTCACATGTTGTTTCTCCCCTATACATAATAGTACAATATGTAAGTAAATATCATGTATGTTGAAGAAGCATGTATGATGAAAAAGTACCATAGGTAACCTATCACTGACAAACATCTACTTTCAAGGCCTAAATCAAACTTCAGGACTTAGATCAAAGCCACACATGTATAAGGAATAAAATTCACAAATCATTAATGTAATTCATCACAGCTTCACCAAATATCTGATGGTAGTGACCTTTTTGGGCCCATAAACCCCCTTCTCAATCAAAGGATAGCTAAAATAAACCAATAATAGCTAAATGTAGTTTACTCATTTCTACTCCCACAAAGGCACTCATTCAAACATTCCGAATGAAGAAATAGATTTTGGACAGATATCAAGATGTCAAACAAAAAAGTATGCGATAAATATCATAAGTATCTTACTGGAGGACACAACTAGGCAAGCAAATATATCATCATGATTTCAAAACCACAAATTCCCTGTTAACCAAGCATATGAGTAAATCAACTTACACTATACCAATAAATATATTGACTTCGCACATGAATTGCAGATACATATATGCAGCATACAAAAAAGCTTTTTACAATTGAGCAAAGATAAAACAACACCAGAATAGAAACAACATCCTATACATATTAACTCTTGAGTCATTGGAGAACAGGCCAAGGATTTCTCTCAAAATACCACCGAGCTCTTATCCACGATAAAGTAAGAAATAATACACAACTGAATATCTCATTACTTAGGCTGCCACCCACCGAACTACCAACCAAGATATATGTAAAAGGTGAAGTTTCCTTAATGAAGCATATAATACCCATGCAGCTGAAAACATATATTTTGACACTTCCTAACTCAAAATGCTGGATGCATACATAACAACAAGCATCTTCTG
Organism: Limonium bicolor; assembly: GCA_023374045.1. Lineage (NCBI taxonomy): Eukaryota > Viridiplantae > Streptophyta > Magnoliopsida > Caryophyllales > Plumbaginaceae > Limonium > Limonium bicolor. The sequence continues at coordinate 279,335,689 of CM041781.1, forward strand.
ACTGATTTTAGTATGTTTGGATCGTTAGATACTTCGCTATTCACTTCCCATATTAAACAATAATAAAACTTAATCATCCTTAGTGTCAAACAAGTAACGCTATTTGTACTATTTTCCTTCACTAGGAAAGGAAGAAGCACAAGTTCAAGAGAACAAACACCTTATACCAATCTTTCTGAACCTCAATAGCAAGCGGTATGAGACACCACAAATCAAGGGAGTTTTTCTTAAGCGAAGAAATGAAGGGCATTAATCAAAGGATCTGACCTTCTTTAAATAACAAAGAAAGTATCATTCAATAAAGCACCAGCATAAGATAGACCTCATTCTTTCACTAGCTTATCGAAATGAGCTTATTTCATCAACTTACTTTTTCTCGTTATATGTCTCACACATCAATTATCACATCAAGTTTTTACTTTTTCTCTTAATATTTTTCCTCTCTATTTTTTCTAATTTCAGCTAACAACTGACATCAATTATCAGCTGCCAATTAGAAAAAGAATGAGATTAAATCTAAAATATCTTGCCATAGCAAACTAGTGAATGTGTATCTGAATGCCTACTGAAGAGGGCAAAGTGTGAAACAAACTAGCTTACCAAACCAGCCTTCTGAATCAGCTACAAGCCAGTAACTCTGTGCTTCGCTTCGAGGCCCAGCATCTTTGCGAGTCTCTCCCCCACTGAACAGGAGCAGAGCCTTATCATCCTTTGCAGCAGCATCAACACCTGCCTTTATATGATCCACGAATGTGGCAGCTTGTCCAGGGTGCTTTTGATAGGACTCTAGAAACCAAGAATCTTCCTTGTCAAACTTCCCACAGCCACTACTCGTATAGATAGAATGGCCGGCAACCATTACAAGATTCCTAAGGTTAGATAATGGGTATGAATCTGTATCCACATTAGCTCGATTATAGGCATTTGATAGCTGGAGGCGGCTGTCGTACAATGAAAGCAGTATAAGAACTGCGCCTCCAAACAACAACACAACCAGAAAACTGAGAACAGGATGTAACTTGAAGTAGTATTTGATATAACTTCCCAGGGATTTGACCATTCTGATGGGTCTGAACTCAGAGCTCTTGATCTTTCTTGGTTTTCTGAAAGTCAGAGATTCTAGATCGAATTCACCTCGAGGGTACGCACTGAAGGATTTGGGACTGTTCGTGGCAAACGTGTGTACATTCATCCTATCAAGAAAGAATAATTCTTATGCGACAGTCAGTCTACCAATCAAGCATAAGCCTGAAGTGAGAAAGAGATTGTGCAACTAGACCCAAATTCTAGCAATTGAATAAGAGAGGTGAGTATGAAAGATTCCTGGAAGGAATCAGCAAGCCAGATATAGTAGGACAGGTAATTGGCAATGTAGGAAGTTAGTTTCCACTTGTGCAAGATGAAAAAACGACGGAGTATCCAGATCGAAACTCAGAGATACCAGATGGAATTGCTCTCGAAAAGAATAAAACATGTAATGATAAAGGAAAATCGAAACTTAAAACTTGAGAAAGCCACAGGAGTATATGATCCGTAGTCTTACCCAGTTCTGCAGAAAATTATAGGGCTACCGCTTAAAATAACCTAGCGACCCCCAAAGTGCAGGATCTACGGTGATCATAAGAAAAGCGGATGCTGGGGTCGGGCCGATCTTTCATTGACTTATTCCGTATGATTGGGGGAGGTAGAATTGGCCTATCAATTTACTAACAGCCTCACCTCACGAAGATGGAAATTTACGTTTCCAGCTCCGCGTGGATATTCACCAACTCCAGCTGCATAGAAAGATGAAGCACGTCGTTGCTACTTCCTCACGTCCAGCCCGCTGGGCAAATCCAATTTTTTCTTTTTTTTTCAAGAACCCGACAATCTGATGAGTTGACCCGCTTGATCTTCCGTCAGATTCTATACTTTCTCTATTAATTAATTATTTAAAAAAATACATGAACTTAAGCAAAGATTCAAAATACACATATTCAGTCCAAAATCCTTCATCCCTACTTCCCTAGTTTGCTAACATATATACTATCACATTGTCCTTCTTTGGTACAAATTTCCACAAAAATTTTCAAAACAATTAACATCCCTAAGAACTTCATCCAAAATGTACTTAACATCTGTGGCAACATTACCTATCAATAACCGATTTACAATCAGACAAAAAACGAATCTTTAAAAACCCTACATGAAGCGCCAATCTTGCTCCTTGGTCCAAAGCTCGAGCCTCCACCATTGCCAGTAATCTATCCCCTTAACACTAGCCGTACAATGACTCCTACTTGGCTACTTCTGAACCAACCATTCTAACCCCAAATGCCATTCTACCGCAATGCTTCCAACAACCAAAATGTCGACTAATTAATAATGATATATGTGTGTTCTATTAGGATGAGTTAAGCTCTCAAGTTAATGAGGATTCTTGGACTTCAAATAGACAGTATGATCACTGGTGGAACGCGACCCATTAATTACGGTCCAAAACCGTGTATAATTACGGTTCTGGACCGTAATCTACGCGGGCGTCAATAAAGATGGCGTTTCTTTAATTACGGTTTAAAACCGTAATTAAAGTCCCTTTTCCGGCCCGCGTGTCATTGACTTTACATTACGGTTATTTGTAAAACCGTGATCTAAAGTCCTTTGGCGCGCGCGAACCAAAGGACTTTAGATCACGGTTTTACAAATAACTGTAATGTAAAGTCGACACTTTAGATGACGGTTTTGGCAATAACCGTCATCTAAAGTCTTTTGGCGCGCGCGCCCAAAGGACTTTAGATTACGGTTATTGTTAGAACCGTAATCTAAAGTGTAATTTTTTTTTTTTACAAATCTACACAATTGCAACAGAGACAGAATTGTAACAGATAAGCAACAGAGGGCAGAAACTGCACAATTGAACCCCCTGAATCAAATACCAACAACACAAATTCATTCTCTGCGCACAATTGCAACAGAGATAACATCTAATAAAGCACCAGATCGAAAATCTGTAACATATTCAATCTGTTACACAATTGCAACAGAGATAACATCTAATAAAGCACCAGATCGAAAATCTGTAACATATTCAATCTGTTACACAATTGCAACAGAGATAACAATTGCAAATTCATTTCTGCGCACAATTGCAACAGAAACATTCAATACAACAACTAGAATCTGTTACAGCAGCAGCTAGCATAATTCATTACAAACAGAATCAGAGCAACTAACAAAAAATATAATTTGTTACACAATATAATCTGTTGCAGCAACAACTAACAGAATCAGAGTAGCAACTAACAAAAAATATATGTTACAGCATCAGAGCTAGCTAGTCTACCACTCCATTCTCATAAACATGGCTGCCATGCTCTCTCTGACATGCAACAAGTCGGCAGGAGCATAAGTCTTGAATCTGGCATAATGCTCTTTAATCTGCAACAAGAAAAGGAATGGAACACATAATGAGATTAAGATAAAGACACAAAAAATCTGCCGAAAGAATTAAATACAAGACAGCGTTCGTATTACCTTGTCAATATCATTCTTAAAACTTGGGAAGTACCCGCAGAACTCGTACATATACCGCATCACGTAGTACCCGCAACTCTTAGAATCCTTTTGGGTAGGGCACTAAATCACCAAAATTCACAAATGTAAAACAATTGTACAAAGATAATAGCAGCACGAATGAAATACATGAATTACCAAACCTTGATGTAATTGACGGTCAAATCACCAAACTCTCCCTGAGGGGTTTTTTTGTAACAACTGTTACATATATTAACAAAAGCGTTTAGCAAAATGAACAAGTACATTAATTTTGGTTCAAAAAACTTACAAACAATTAAATAGTAATAAAAACTTACTCTTTGATTAAGTCTTCAGTGTTGAATTCTGTCCACTGCCCTAGTGGATCTAGAACGAGCAGAGTAGCGGTGGCAGCGCAGAATATAAACAAAGCCCAGTGGTGGCTACAATGTCAAATACAAAATGAAATGAGAAATGAAGGTAAAAAAGTTAGCTAATTAGTATGTAATTTTATATTAGAACTCACGTTTGGTGATACGGCATTAGAATGAATAATTTATTCTGTTGATCAACAACATTGAAGCAATGAATCATGTATTCACAAAACCTCCCCGGGTCCCTAGTGACTGAGTCGTACGATAAACGCTCCGGGCACACCGCAGTAATGGAGGTCATGTCCTTCTCAGCACATCTCTCAAGCAGACATCTATTATATCACATGTACTATAAAAAGTTAGCCAATGCAACTTCATAGATACTTATTCTATATGTTTTTACAGTATGAGGAAAGAACACTTACTTTAGATAAGCTTGAATAATGTTAATGTTCAGATAATCTCCACACATCATCTCTCTGATGTCCTCAAAGTTGATTGCCGTCATCATATCTTCTTCGTAGTGAAACATCGACTTTGGAAGCGTCATCATGAAGTTGTTAGTTTGAGATGACTTCAACATGATCTTGTCGTAGAGATTCATCTGCTTGGCCCCAAAACATTAACAAGTTTTTGTGGCAGTGTGAGCTTATTTTTAGGCGCCTCAGAAGTCCTGGTGCGACCCCGGACGGGCGCTGGATTCTTACCTTTCGCACCCCGACTCACTGGATTCTTACCCTTCACACACAAACAGTAAAGCATCAATGTAAAGATAATTACTAATTGATTATTATAGTAACATTAAACAATTATCTAGAACATACCCTTGTACTTCTGACAGGATTCGCCGGCGCGCAGATCTCTTCTTCTCTGGGCCGGGATACGCGGCGAGGAAGCTCAGGGATCTCAGGATTCGCCGGCGCGCTGGTCTCTTCTAGTCTGGGCCGGGTTACGCGGCGAGGAAGCTCAGGGATCTATAATAGATTAGATTAGACACTTAATGCTAAATAATGCATTTTATTAGATACTAAATGGTTGTCAAACAGTCTTACCTCATCGGTGACAACAATATAACATGCTGGCCAGGGCAATATGTCTCCCTTCGCTTCGATCAGCGTGCATTTGTTGTCAAACGCCATCGGAAGGTATGCATGCTCAAATCCATCAACTATCAGGTCCAAGGTCACACGCGCGTAGAATGGGGGTAGACGTACGAAACTGATGAGCGTGAGTGGACCTGATGGCAACACCGTCCCGTAGGCCGCATCTACAGGGTGCCCGTCTAATGGTATTTGGAGACGACATTTTTTTTGCTCCTTTAATAAACAGAGATAATACGTGAAATAAATAAGTGAGTCCAATCTAATACTATTTAAATAACTTTATTTTAGGAGAAAAATAGTTAAACAAAGTTAACCTGGATGTTGGCAAACGGGTACGGGTCAGCGGCCGGAGCACAACTAGACGAGGAAGATAGTCGAGGAGGATCTAGCTGCTGCTGCTGAGTAGTCGCATGTGCAATCGCATTCAACGCTTCCTGCAGCCTCTCCTCGATAGCCCGGCGCTCAGCAGCCTGTTTCTCGTCATTAGCTTGGCGCTCAGCAGCGAACTTACGCTCTACCATCGCCTCGACTTCAGCAGCACTCATCTGACCCTTCCTAGCAGATGGCGGGAATACGTTCTTCTGACGTACTTCTCCCCCAAATCCTCTAACACGCCCCGGGTGATCCTTCTTCCCAAGCATTTGATTGAGCGCGTCGTCTTGAGAAGGAGGAGCGTGTAAGTCTACTTCTCCTCTCTGTGCCGCTTCGTACTGTCCAATTTTCAAAGAAGTTAACACTAAATTTAAGATCAACAAACACTTGAGTATATAAGTAAATTATTTAACAGCTACTTTCAAATACTTACAATTTGGTTAGCCAGTTGTTCCATCGCAGCATTAGGAAATATCCTCTGACCTTCGCTGGTCGTTTTCTGGCGTCCCAGTATGTACATCTGCACCCTCCTCGCCTCAGAGACATCCTCGATCGGGCATTCACTTCCATCCTCGTTCCTCCGTGTCAGCAAACCAGCTTCTTTCCATCCCTCGAGGCTGCCCACATATCCCCTTCGTCCCATGGTGTGGGGGTAGAGATTAGCTTCACGGTTTTGCCGTGCTTGTTCTTGTACTTGCTGTTAAGAAAGTACAACAGGAAATTAATTAGAAAATCAGGGATAAAGCATTATGAGCATTAATTAAGAAAAGAGTACACACAAACATACCCTGAACTCGGGGGTGGCGTGCCGCTCAACGAACTCCTTCCACTCCTCTTCAGTGATCATGCCGTTGTACACAACATACGGCGGAGGCTCACGTGGGGGCACCCTGTTGATCCAATGCTCAACCAATAGTGGCGGAATGATTTAGCTTTGCCGGACACCAAAGAAAGAACGGTCTTCTTCACTTCTTCTGGGATCTTGTACCGTTCTTGCACCTTCTTCCAGATGGTCTCCTTTACTTCTTGCGGGACTTGTTTCCATGTGTGGTTGATGCAGCAATGTGATCTGGCCAGAGTCCCTAGCATACTACCGAACTCTGACCTGCTGCCCCCACCATACCTCCCATACTGGTCCCACAGAAGACTAATCTGATCCTCTTTCTGCAGTTTCAACCCACGGGTCGGACCTCTACCTCTGGGTCTCTGAGTAGCACTCGTAGAAGGTGCACTCATGGAAGGGCCAACAGTAGCAGCGGCAGATGTGGATGGGGCAACAGCAGCAGCGGCAGATGTAGATGGGACCGGTACCATTCGCTGCTCATTTTCCTCATCCTCACGACAAAATAAATCGAACTCTGCATCAGCCATGTCCTGATCAGCCATGCCTGCAAGGATTGAAATACAATTTGAATTAAATTAAGCATTTCATAATGGTCATAAACAAGCAATAAATAAAAGAGTGGTAATTTCATATAAATTTTTATAGTAATAACTTACATACACCATTATCTCTCAACCCACATTCCCTCGTTATGGTCTGATCGTATATACTCACGATGACCTGTGACCTCAGCCTCTTCCAATGAAATAGGAACAGTTGGAGGTTCATCTTCTGCATCATACTCATCCTCATCAACCACACCATCCACACCAACTATTCCTCTTCTCCCTTTAAGCACAACAGACCATCTAGGATTACAGGGATCAGTTACATAAAATATCTGCTTAACCTTCGTCCCAACAACGAATGGCTCAACCGTGGGAGTAGCTCTAGACAGATCAACCAGTTTCATACCATGCTCCTCCTCACGGTAGCCATGAATGTTGTTAACCCAGTTACAGCGGAAAACACACATTTCGTAGCTGTTGTAGTCCAATACCCAGATGTCTTGTATAACACCGAAATATGATTGTTGTACTGAGACAGGACTATGACCCACGACACCGACGTCATATAAGTTTTGATAAGCTTCAAGCTCTACACCACTGTTTTGATTCGTTGACTTCTGATCCTGACGTTCTGTGAAAAAGGTGAATCCGTTGACATCGTACCCCTCATAAGAAATTACATCCAGATTTGGTCCAAATGCAACTACTTTAATCAGTTCAGGCACATTCGTGGACTGATCGGACAACACTCTCTCTTTGAACCATCGGACAAATGTCCTATTCTGCTCATTTTGTAGTCTGACGTCACTCATGTTTGGATATTGTGCTCTTAAAACACACAAGTGTTCATCAAAGTATGGTTCAACATCTTCAAGATGACTTAGCACAACTAAATGAGCTTTGTTAAGAGTGTCTATGTCAATTCTTTTCAGTTTCCTTCCAACCGTGCCAACACCCTTCAATCTGCCCTCGTGTCTAGAACGTGGAAGTCCAATGGTATCGACACCTTCTAGGTAATTGGTGCAGAAGTCTACAACTTCCTCTGTGATAGTGCCCTCTATAATACTACCCTCTGGGTGACGACGGTTCTTCATTTTCTTCTTCAGGACACCCATGTACCTTTCGAACGGATACATGTAGCGAAGGTACAAAGGACCACACATCAGAATCTCTCTTACAAGATGCACGAGGAGATGTATCATTATGTCGAAGAACGATGGAGGAAAATACATCTCCAGCTGGCACATTGTCACAATAAGATCCTTTTGTAATTTAGACAGAGTGTCCACATCAAGAACCTTAGACGAAATGGATTTGAGGAAGACACTGACGTTTGTGATTGTGTGTCTGACAGCATCCGGCAAGATCCCACGTAGTGCAATTGGCAAAAATTCTTGAAGTAGGACATGATAATCGTGAGATTTCATTCCTACTAATTTGAAATCTGTCATGGACACTAGGTTTCTTATGTTTGAGGAGTAACCTGATGGCACCTTGATGTTGTAAAGGGTACTGCATAGACTATGTTTCTCTTCTTTAGACAGAGTGTGACAGGCAGGAGGCAAGAATGTGCGTTTTCCACGTTCTTGCGGGCCAAGCTCTGTGCGTATGCCCAACTCAATTAAATCTTTTCTTCCTTTCAAATGATCCTTTGTCTTTCCTTTTATGTTCAAAAGGGTGCTAGTGAACTTTCACCCACGTTCTTCTCGACATGCATCCCATCGATACAATGTCTAACCTCCAGATGCTGCCAGTACTGTAGTTCCCAAAATATTGATTTCTTTTTCCAGACACTTTTTTCACCACTTTTGGTTGGCGGCCCGAAGTTGTTCACAATATTATCCAACTTTTTGTAAATCTCTGTACCTGTCAAAGGCTGGCGCGCCATGCTGTGATCAGTTTTCCCATCGAACTCTTTCGCCATCTTTCGATACTTATGTCCTTTTGGAAGCATTTTTCGGTGGCCCATATACACGGTTTTCCCACTATGTTTCAAGCGAATGCTACAAGTGTTTTCACCACAAATCGGACACGCCAACGCCCCTGATTGAATGCCTGAAGATTACCCTAGGCGGGGAAATCATTGATTGTGCAGTACAACATAGCACGCAAATTGAAGTCCTCTTTACTGAATGAGTCGTAAACCGTAGCCCCTTCATTCCACAAGAGTTGTAGATCCTCTATCAAAGGTTGTAGGAATACGTCAATTTTGTTGCCCGGTTGCTTTGGACCAGATATTAACAAAGACAACAAGATGTGTCTTGGTTTCATGCATAACCACGGCGGTAGATTGTAAATAACCAAAAGCACAGGCCAGGTACTGTGTATGCTACTCAAAGTACCGTAAGGGTTCATCCCATCCGTGCACAAGCCTAGCCTTAGGTTTCTCGGTTCGTTACCAAACTCAGGAAATTTTACGTCTATGTTTCTCCACTGTGGTGCATCAGCGGGATGTCTCAATCTGCCATCCTTTTTCCTGTGAACTGAATGCCACCGAAGATTCTCTGCGTCTTTCTCAATGGAGAACAAACGTCTGAACCTTGGAATGATGGGCAGGTACCACAATACCTTAGCTGGTGAACCTTTCTTACTACCGCTGATGTGAGTTTGTTGTTTCTTATACCGTGACGCTCCACATGCTGAACAGCTTTCAGCAAATTCATCCGATTTCCAAAACAGCATGCAACCATTTGGACAAGCATGAATTTTCTGGTACCCCATACCCATTGGGCACATCATTTTTTTGGCTGAGTACGTAGTCGTTGGTAAAACGTTGTCCACCGGAAGAACGTATTTCAATAGTTCCAGGAGGTCAGTGAAACTTACGTCGCTCCAGCCATGTTTCGCTTTCAAGTTGAATAGCTTGAGGACGACACTCAACTTGCTTAACTTTGTAGGGTCACACCCGGGGTACAACGGTGTTTTGGATGAATCCAACAAATTTTCATGCTTGTCTGGCGTGTTAGAGTAATGTCGTTCCACATCTTCAAGCATAGTCTCAATGTCATCATCCCAGAAATCTGGCACAACGTTCGCTGTAACGTCTTCTGGATCACCAGCAACTGTATCATCTCCAAGTTCTGTTTCTGTGTTTGCCTGACCATTATCCCCTTCGTCAGGCTTAATAACATCGAACGCACTCTGACCATGCCATCGGATTATGTCTTGGAAATCTTTTGTAAAACCGCGGCGGATCAGATGTTCCTTAATTGTTTCAACGCCGCGATATCTCAGATTGTTTTGGCAGTCGATACACGGACAAAATATGTATCCCTTGTCTGTAGGTTTCAGATTGTTCGCCAACACCGTGCATAACTTATCAACTCCTTCTAAAAACTTGTCGTCCAAATTTCCGCTGTAAATCCACGAACGTTCCATCTCCTTCTAGCTATTTATATGAAGGCAGCCATTTCATACCGTCACCCGGCAGAGTCTTTACACTTTTGTATCTTATCAACCTAAATCCATCCATGAGTATTAAATCCCACCGGTGAACGTGTTTTTAATATGTAATTTATTGAAAATTTCGGCAGCATCTCCCTACAGTTCTTCAAATGCACGATATTATGATATTAATCAATAATATATGCATTCGAAGAACAATAAAGAGATACTGCTGAAATAATCAATAAAGTACATATTAAAAGCACATTCACACCCTAGGTGTGTGATTTAACAATCGTGGACAGTCCCGACAGGGACTGCCGAAGATATACCTCTATTAGGTATATCTTGGGCGGATAACTATGTTTGGTAGTTTGTCAAATATTATATGTATATATATAAATCTTACCTCTGGTAGACGATTAGCCGATGCTAAGACGGTTGAGGTCGGAAGCCTAAATAAAGTCGTAGTCCTGATGCATAAATGAAAAACGACAACATTAGAATTCATCAAAAAATCAAGGTTAAATGCTAGCTAAACCGCGGAAAAAAATCGACAGCATCTCCCCTATATTTCTAACGTCTCCAAATCAGTTTTATCAAAGTCAAATTCGCACGCACCATCTAGAACTGGTAACATACATAAACTTATCTTCACTGATGTATTTAGTTTACAGAAACAGAAAAACGACAACATCTTTCTGTTGCCTCTACTGAACAGATTCACACAGAACTCAAACAGAAATAGAAACTGAAAGAAAAGAAACAGACAGACAGAGACTGGTGTATGACTCCTCTCTGTTTGTTCACGTGTTTGAATTCTCAAACCTTTCTAAACTGTCGATCCTGTCAATTTGGTGTGTTATAAAGTTTCTAACTCAACTAAACCCAAGGCAACTTTGTTACAGATGCAGAATTAGTCAGAACCTGATCTGATACGAAACTGAAGCTGAAATCCAAACTGAAATCAAAACAGAAACTGAGTTGTGTTCTTGCTTTCTTCCCTGTCTGTTTTTTTCCTTTCAACTGATTATACTTCTCCTAACTCCTTACCCAGTTACTTAAATATTCCATTAAGCTTTTAAATCCAGACCAAAACTCAAACAACTTGTTACAGTTCTGTTCCATTCATGAAACTGAGATATGCTACAGTTCTGTACCATTCATTTTTCAGGAATCGGTAATATACTTGAACTTACTTTCTTTCCTGTGGCAGTTTTAAGTAGTAGCATTTTTAAAACTACACTATTATGTATTAATTGTAATACTAAATGCTAAGAACAAATAAATACAGCAGTTTACAGATTGGTTTGCAAAGTTACCGTAACTAAGCACCGAAGTTCGTTGGGGTGTGAGTGGGCAAGTAGTGTGTAGAAAATCAGCCCACGAACTAGGTCGCAATTAACTGTGAATCTGGGCACAAAATATATGAACAAGGTTAGAACATTTGCCATTACACTCTCAGGATTCGATACAAACGAGGTTAGAACTTGCAATCGAAATGCATGTATATGAACAAAGTTAGGAAAAAACGACAATCAATCGCGATCGCATACCCAATACGCGATAGAGACGTCGACGGTGAGACCAGTGGTAGATGGGTGGTGACCGGCGGCGATGGGAGTGACAAAGGTGGTGGGAGCGACGGCGGCGATGGCCGTTAGCAAGGTGACGGGAGAGAGGAGGCAATTTCAGTGAGGAAGATAGCGCGAAAGAGAAGAAGAGTTACTGTGAGTAGAGTGTGCAGAGTGTAGGCAAATGTTTAAATGGACTTTAGATTACGGTTTACATGTAAACCGTAAACTAAAGTCACACTTTACATGACGGTTCTCACAAAAACCGTAATCTAAAGTGTAACGAAATTAAAAAAAAAAGCGCGATAATTATTTGGCATATGTTGGGTTTCAAACATAGGTAACACATTAATATAAAGTTTTTATTAATCTAAAATACACTGATAAAACGACGTCGTTAAATGTAATCTAAAGTGTAACGAAATTAAAAAAATAGCGCGATAATTATTTGCCATATGTTGGGTTTCAAACATAGGTAACACATTAATATAAAGTTTTTATTAATCTAAAATACACTGCTAAAACGACGTCGTTAACTGTAATTTAGATTACGCGCGGAGTCGAATAAATCAAATAATACGGGAAATTTTTTTCGTCAGGTCAAAACGACGTCGTTGACGAGGTTGGCGCGCCTTTTTTAGGAGGGACTTTAGATGACGGTTTTTAGTAAAACCGTAATCTAAAGTCCGTTGACCGTAAAGCGCGCGTCAACACGGGACTTTAGATTACGGTTTTACTAAAAACCGTCATCTAAAGTCCCTCCTAAAAAAGGCGCGCCAACCTCCGATCGATTATTGATTACGGGTTAATCAATCATCGTCGCTAATAAATTCCGGCCTTCCTATTAATCACGGTGTCTGTTTAAACCGTGATTAAACCACCGTCATTAAAGCCTCGCGTTCCACTAGTGATCCTTTTCTTGCGCTTTTGGAAAGACAGATCATCCTGACCACGCTATTGGTTTTGATGAACAAGTTGGTATTCGCCAAGCTTTTACCGATCCCGGGTCTAGGAAAGGCCCGTAAGGAAAGATGACCAGCTACGAGGAGCATCTGAGAATAACTATTGAAATAGAGCATAATATTGATTAGAGGGTTGAGGAGAGGGTCCAGCATAATCTTCACCAGATGATCGCTGAGGCTATGTCCAACATGCGATCAGAGATGTTCTGCAGTCAAGAGGTTACTAGACCACCACCTGGACCATCAGCTGACTGGGGGAGAACACCAGTACAGAGTAGTGTGCACTCGGCTGAATCATTTCCCTATGCATCTCTCCAGGTTAGACCAATTAACAATGATGAATGATACTTTTTCTTATCATTAAACTAGGATTTGACTAGTTACATCTAAACCTTTTCCACTTAACATTCAGGGATCATCTAAGTGCACGTTGTTCTTACCAATTGAAGGTGAGAATGTCATGGTGGCATTGGGTAAATTGTTCCCCTCATCTCCTAAATACATCATGAAAGGTGAACCACTGCGACGTTACCATATGTGGGTGCTTGTGGATGACTATATGGCAGAACATGCTGATGGGTTTGTCGGTACCTTTGCCACATAAAAAACACTACAGGTTACACAAACTACTACATTGCAGTGGCCAATCAGATTGGTCAAACTCCCAGGCCAAGTAAATGCAACGAACACTTACTCTTAAATTATTCTTGTAACGACCTCATAACCAGGCTAGTTCTAAGACCGTCACATGCCGCACACATACTACTTAAGATAGCAAGGTTTCTAAACGAATACTTGAAACCGTAAATAAATACTTGCTTTAATGAAATTGAAAGGTTTACTAACCTGAAATATATATGTGTAACACATAGTCATAAACAAGGCCCGTAGGCTACAAAGTAGTCAAACATCATGTCCGCAAACGTCACAACTCATGAAAGCAAGAGATCTAAACTCCTGAAATCAGAGGAAAAACCGACGCTGATCAATTGCAATATGTTAGCGGAAGGGGGGGTGAGCAACCGCAACTCAGTAGATAGCAAACTTCATCAATGAAGTATGCTCAAAACATTTGAAAACGGAATGAGATACCAAAAGCAAATGAAACTGAACTTCCATGAACAAATTTTATTACAGAAGCCATCAAGCTCAACGAAACAGAAATATTAGTCAAAGTACTTAAAACAAAGCTTATCAGATTCATAAACATGGGTGGGACACTAGCTCTAAGCATACACATACAAAAGAGGAGTAGACCTTGGATCAGAGGATGACCCAATAGAAATGGTAAAGACCATTAGTCGGATCCGTCGGTTGCTAATCATCTCGGGCAAGAGCGTAGCTAGGGGGAGTACGTGGGGTCAAGACTTGACCCCATGTTTTTCGAAAAATTTAGAGATTCTATATGTATAATAATTATATGTTTATATGTATATAGTATAGTGACCCCATATATTATAGAGTTATTGGTGGTGTAGTGGCAAGGGATAAAAATATTGAGTGATTTGTCCTGGGTTCAAATTTAACTATGATCAAATATGTTAAATTTTTTTCCTTTGAACAATAAAGACCCCACATAATTTATATTCTGGCTCCGCCCCTGATCTCGGGAAACCCAAAGAACAGAAACAGAAGGATCTCCGGCAGCATGCTATGGGATAGCCAGACCCAACCATCCACGGTTTAGAAGCTAGGAAACTAGGTCTCAAAACGAAATGCTCAAGTTTTCAAAACAAAAGTGCATAAACGTGCATAATACATGAGTAAATCACTTATTTAGACTTAGGGGATCATAACCCATAAATAGAAGCCAGAACGAACACTTTAGCCAAAATCAAAGTGCTATCCGAACTTGTGTCTGACCATGCATGTTCAGACACAAACCGAAACTTCAAACATCAGAACATGCCAGAGTCCTGTCCGAACATACAAGATCGGACAAAGTCTGAACATGACAGAAAACTGTTTGAAAGTTCAGAAACTTCACAATCCAAATGCCAAAATTCCTCACAATCAAACCAAATAAAATGCACATATTTCCATGGAGATTTTCATGATAATAGACAGCAAAACAAAGGGAAGAACAACACGATAAACACATAAAAGCACAACTACAATTCAACCCAACTTCTGATCTCCCCATGGTTGAACAACCACATTGAATCCGTTCACCACCTACCTCGATTGCAGAGCAGGAACCTTTCAACCGCAATCTGGACGTGGACCCAAAGACCACACCAACACAATTATTGAACAAACCACCCAAAGACTGAAATCAAAATCAGAAACGAAGAACCAACCGAGCAGCAAAAACCACAATCCGAATATCACAACCAAACCTGAAAACCGTAGACGAGATAACACTGTGATGGAGCCTCTAATCCACAACGAACATTAGCAAATCAGACCAACAACACCTCAAAACTATCAGGAGAATTGAAGAGGAAAGAAGACTTTCCTTTCTTAATTTCCCTTAGCTTAAATTAAACCCGTAAAATACCACCTTGCCCTTTTATTCTCCTCTAAATCACCAAAACACCTAAATGTCACAAAAACCAACTTAACATAAGTTAACAAAATAAATCCGACTTAGAGAAAAACCTGGATTGTAACATCTTATGCAACATTTCAATCAATCTATGGTTGAAGCTCATAAACTTAATTATTTACTATCTTAGGAAAAGGTTAAGCCTACAAAATCTAGTAAAGTGAAAGGAAAAAGTGTTATCGCACCAGCTCTATTGAAGACATCCACCAATTTCATGGTTAGAGATGATTTAGTGAAGCAAAGGATATTGATGTGTCACAGAATGTGAGGCTTCTACACTCAACGCTGTTGACATCACCTCATAGTGATTAGATCATTGTGGAGGATGACCAGAGTCTATTTCACTATCAAGCAGCAGGTCAAACACATCAATTCAATATTATATGTTCGATTTTGTCGAGATATTCACGAGAGAATGGTTAAATGTATCAATCCTCAAGTCAGTCATCATGTGAGCGACTCATACCATGTTATCTGAATGCACGACTTGAAATAGTTATTTAATAAAACTAAATCCTGACGTTATTGTCTTTATGTGTAGGAATGTGAAGTCTAAAGCGCTTGACGTGTATCATAATGACAGTTTTGGACCTGCTATGTGCTCCGAAGTAACTATGTTAAGTGACGTCCAAGGCCTTATGAAGTACTTGACAAATGCTATCTTAATGTATAGACAAGTTATACATTATGCTGCCATATTATCACGGGTAAGTCATTCGTCCCTATCTTAGTATGTTTTATTTATAAATTGTGCTATTTGAATAATGATTTCCAATTTATTCTACTACGTGAACAGTCGGCACTGGTCATTGTTGCTTTTGTCCATGAAGCACCCTAGAGTCTTCTACGTTGACTCATGTGGTAGGAGTGCCAAGAAACTGGCGATAGCATCAACGCTACTGAAGTGGGCTACTTAAGTTATACAACGATTGTTATTGCTTCATAATTTTTAATTAAACTATATGTATTTCAAACTGTTTTTTTTTTTATATAGTGCCTAAAAAGCTACATTGTTGTCAACGGAAAGGCAAGTGAAGAATATCCTGTGGACCCTAATGAAGGAATTCTTACTTAATTTGTGTAATATTGTTAATAATAGTCAACACATATTGATAGTAGACCTACAAGTATGACTGAGAACGTACATGTGTGTATGTATAGTATCAGTACAACATGGAGGTTCAGAATGGGATACTATGTCATGAGGTTTATGCATGACTTAGTAGTAGTGTCCACCTTTTGCCAGAAAAGTCATTAGAGAAGGTATATAGCATTCATTGACAGTTTTGGTTTATATTTTTATCTTTCGGCACTTGTAGTTTCTCATTAATGTTCCCTTTTTTGTTCAATGCTTTCGAGCAATTACTAGGTGTTGGCCAATATGAAGAACGTCACATAATTGAGGTGCTCGAGGAATGGTTCAGAATTTGTCTCCACGAATATACTTAGTTGATCATGATTTTGTATTGACTAGATTTGTGTGTAGTTGTAAATCATCACAATTGGAATGTGGTGAAGTGTATTGAAGTGGAATGTGATGAAGTGTATTGAAGACATTTTGGTTGTTATTTGCATTATGTAACTTCTTGTTTCTAGTCAATACTGGCCTGCTTTATGGGTTTGTGATTATGCACTGAAGTGCCCCACTGAGGTGTTAGCTTGTTGAATCAATATATAGGTTTGCTTGATGATGCGATGTATTTTGGTGTATTATAAGCTAGAAAGGAAAAAACAAAAAAACAATGACCTATTTCAGTAGTTCTAGCTAAGAACTATTGAAAATAGGCTGCCTAAGTGAACACAAAACATACCTATTTCGACAGTTCCTACCCAAGAGCTGCCGAAATAGGAAGTTTAGCCCAATTGGACTAACCCACATGGGTCGGTCATCTAGTCCCTAAACTCTCGGGTTTTGTCCGACCCAAACAGACTGACCCATATAGTCCTCAAACGGTTTGGTTAACCGAACCGGTAAACCACTTTGTTATCCGGATTTCGGTTTCGTTTTGACAATTCTAGTATTCCGTGAACAGCCCTAAGAGAATATTACCATGACCCAGATCCGATATGTACTCTAACTGAATCAACTTATCCTTGACAACTGATCATCAACTCTTCTGCAATGTCGTTGAGATCAAGGGTGGACCCAATGTAGAGCGTAGTGTGTCAATGATACACATGTATTTCAAAATAAAATTACAATTTATTTATATGCTAAACTAATCATGTTTAGTTAAGTGGTTTGACACTCATGTATTGATAAATATGAGTTGAGTTCAAATATGGTTAATATAGTTGTTTATTTCATTACTAAATATCATCTAATATATTTAAAATAAATTGAGTTCAAGGCTAAGAATGACCTTAATAATAGTTGTATTTCACTTTATAAATCACTCTTCATCTGTAGTTTCGTTTTCGTCCTTATATATTTTAATTGTATATTTCTTCCTCACCTAATATTGTTGTTTTCTCTAATCTTGATTTATTATGCACTCCCACTTTCCATCTTTTTTAATACTATAAGAACAAAAATGCACTAAAGTTAATTATTTAATTTGCTGGTTAACATTTACTACTTTGTCAACCTAAATTTATTCTTCTAGTTTGTTCATGAATGAGCTTTATTAACTTTGATTAAGATAATATGTTTTTTTAACTGTTTTTAAGAATATAATTAAAATTTATTTTATTGTACACCTTATACATCACAACTTCAACATAACATTATAAAAAATATTATTAACTTTAAAAATCTGAATTTATAAGTTTGACACACCTAATTTAAATTTTTAGGTCCGCTACTGGTTGAGATAGTGTAGGGGTGACCTTTGAAGGACATAGCAGGTTTTCTCTTTGTTTTGATGAACAATCGGACGGAGAGATCAACCACGGAACAAGTGCCGGGAAAGGAGGATTTTCTTTTGTTTTTAATAGTTCAAATTACTTCAGTCCTCAAATCAAGTCTGGGATACCAGAATGAACAACAATTAAACACGCGATCTGCGTGCAAAAATATAGACAAAACGGGTGAATTCACGAGGGATGTGATATAGATACATGCAGCAGCAGATTACGTACGTACGCACGTAGTATTGAAATCAATGTATATTCGCATAATTCTTATACCGTAACAAAAGCGTGGAATTGTAATTAAAGTAAATCAATCTTCACTTACCAGATACATTTTATTCAACACTTTGTAGCTAAGTATATATAGAACAACAACATAGCATTACATAGTCGTCCTACTCGATAAACTATTAAATCATCACTTTGTTCGACATCTTCTTAATTTCTAGTCAATACTATTTCACCTATATTATCACATTTGCGTACGTGGAAAACTAGAAATTCCGTTTACACCCGTTTTGAGTTATAACTTTATATCACATCTTCCATAAAAAAAAAACCAGAATTTCTTCAAAGTGGTACAACACAGCAGCAGCAGCAGCATACCGGCACTCAGTCATCACTTCCTCCATATCAGCAACCAGCAACCACCTACACAATCAAAGCCCACTTAACCCAATCCACTTAGTCAACCCAAAAGTCACAGCCATAGCAAACCATCCCCCAATCAACACCCTCAAAGCCGACCTCGCCGACGGTGCTCTTCCCAAAACCGCACCTAACCATCCAAACGCCACTAACCCAACCGTCACAGCCGCCACCACCGCCACCAACCTCGTCCTATAATCCCCTATAAACGATGCCGCTAACAACGGCACCATCGCACCTATCGAAAACGCTAAAGCCGAAGCCGCCGCCGCTTGAAACGGATTCACCAAACTCTCTTCCTCCTCTCCTCCCCCTCATCCACTTCTTTCTCCACACCACCATTCGCTATTCTCTGTCTCCTCTTTATCTGCGCTTTCTCAATATCAAGCTGTGAATAAACCGACACAAACTCACCTATCGCCATACTACAAGCTCCCGCCACAAGACCCGCAAAACCAGTTAATATCATAGCTTTCACTTCTGGTTTCACTGCACCAACACCCATCATTAACGAAGCTGTTGAGATTAACCCATCATTGGCTCCAAGTACTGCTGCTCGAAGCCACTGTGCACGTTTCGCGTAATCAAACATATCTACTTCCTGTTTGTTATCAGAAATAGGGTTTTGATGCTCAAGATCATCATATGCATTATCATGATCACCAGAATGGAATAATGTCACTAACTTCTTACTCCCACTCCCACTGCTGGTAGCGGGTTGAGATTGACTCACGTTGGTTGCCATAGGTAAATAGAACTTATAATTATATGAAAAGAAAGAGACGGCGGGAGGGAGTACCGAGTACGTAAGGATCGTATATGATAACGAAGTGGAATTTGTGGAGATTGATAGAGGTAGTGAGCGTATGGTGAGCACATGCCTTGTACCAAAGTTTGGTTTAAATAGATCGAAATGGTCCATGGAGTGTGTGTATGGTAGGGTATTGTTAGCACTACAAGTGTCTAAACAATACTTAGTGTGGTTTGTTAGTGGTTTATTAAATAATTATGCACTCTCTGTCTGTAGGATTGAAGAAAAAAAAGGCAATTTTCTAGGTAATGAATTGAATTGAAAAAAGGTAGTAAGAAAGAAAGGGACTTTATATATGGGGTGCATATATAGCTAGAATTGCTTTAGTTTCCGTGTAGCAATAATATTGCCACTCGAGCTAATTGAGAGATCGAATTCAAAAAAGGAGATGATCTTTGTGGCTTGGTTGGTAGGGGTGATGCCATAGAACCAAAGGTCTTGGATTCAAAACCTACCCACTACCGTAATTATAAAAAAAGGAGATAGAGACATATCGACACAAGTTTGTGAGCACATCCGATACATATTATGTTGTAGTCTTTTAACCAAAGAAGATAGCATGTTTTTATTATTGTAACCCATTAGTGTGGCAATTAATCTAAATTTTGAAAAAAGCTCCTAGACTTAAATGTTTCCCTTCAACTCCAGGCGACAAGATCAATCTTCTTCTTGAATATCATTTCATGTTGGCTTCTACCCTACTTGGACTTTCGGAGTGGATACAAACAACTTTTGGAGGAAGTAGCACTAGTAAAACTAAGATTTTTTGTTACAAAGGTTCCGATAACGACTTAAATCGTTACCATAATTGTTATTAGTGACAAATTTTCCGTACCAAAGAGTACTAAGATTAAAAAAAAAAATTAAGACTATAGTTAACGATATAAATGTTACAAAATCATATTTTTAGTAACGATATAACTTTGGTAACGAATAAAAGTCGTTACGATAAATAAATTTATCTTTGGTTACGCCATCTCGTAACGATATGTAACGACAAAAGTTCGTTACAATAAAATTAGATTAGTAACGATTTTGATTTTGGAACGATTTTGTGTTGTTTGTTACCAAGCAACTATATTCTACTAGTGTAGTTGTGATCTTGTAAGTACCCCTTCATAGCTGAATCTTTGATGACCAATACTCCTCCTACCCTGTTGATTTTGATCTATCCTATTGGAGAGGGGAGTCATTTTGAGCACAAGAAAACATATGCATCATAAATAGAAAACATTAATGTATAATCCATTGTGAAAACTTCTTGCTAACCCAAAACAAGCTCCAATAAGAGATGGGTCATGCATGATGATGTTGCTGAATTTACAAACTAAATCTTGATCATCATCACCCAATCACTTTTTTCTTAGGTGCGTTGACTCCTTTTTAAAATGGGAGGCATTAAGCTAGCTATTCCTGCAGTGACCTCTTCTAGTCGTGCACTAGAAAACAGAACAACTAATAGTATCCATCCTCATAATAGAAACACCTTGCATGTCTTCTTTTCTTTAGGCCATAGTAGTCTTGTGGAGGAGAGAGCCATTTAGCTATTTCCAAAAATTCTGCTTGACTATGGGCTGATATCACCTTAATGAGCTCTTTTAAGAAGGGACTCTATTAAGAGAAGGCTTAAGTAAGATGAACTGAAGACCGGGGATTAGACACTCTAAATCACTTTTAGGCTAGTTTTATACTGAATATTATGCCTTTGGAATTAAAACCATCTTTATTGTGTAGCTCTAACTAGAAGTTTAATGAGTGTCTATTTTGAGGATATGCTACGCATCAGTTGGGAGGAAGATATTGTTAAGATGCGAAACATTCTATTCATGAATAGAATATTGAAAGAAGAGTAATAACTATCTGATAAGTGTGTAAATGAGCATGTTTTAAGCATTATTTCACGTGCTTTATCAATGTTTTGCATGCTCATCTGTCCACGTTAACTAGTTTTCCTTAATTTTTGTTTTATTGGTGTTCTTACATAATTTTGTTTAAACATTGGGATAACTTAGCGAGAAGAAAAGTACATAAAAATAAGAGGATATGGGAACAAATGGAACTGAAATCAGAGCTAAACAAAGAAGATATGCTCTAAGCTATAACCATCCAGACATGTGTTCGGGTCAGGTCTACAGACTCAGGCAGACGCCTGGGTGAAGCTACTGACCATTTTCACGATTGGTCCGGGTAGTTTTCTGGGTATACAGACCCGAACCAACCCAACAAGCAAGTTACTGCCTTTTTAGCATTTGCTCTGGGTTAATAGACCGGTCCAATGTTGCCAGAAAGTTACTGCCTTTTTAGCATTTGCTCTGGGTTAATAGACCGGTCCAATGTTGCCAGAAAGTTACTGCCTTTTTCAGTGTTTGGTTCGAGTATCTGTCCACATAAGGAGACCCTGACCACTCTAAGACTTGTCTGGGTATACAAGTCCGGATACACCAAATGAAGTGACATGAATCAACCACAATAGTCAGGTCTGGATATATAGATCCCGACACAAATTCGAACCAGACTCTAGATTCAGCAGAAACGAGGGATACGGAGCTGGAACGAGAAAGAAAGAAAGAAAAATAGGAAAGAAGGGAGGTAGGTGAGGAAGCTTCAAGAAGAAGAATAAGAAAGGGGGCTCTACCTCCATTGAAGTTTTCTCACCTCATCCATGGCTATTCTTACCCTTTTCTCCCTTTTCACTTTCTAATGCTTGAGTAGTCTCATTTTGTATCTTGGGATGGGGGTTTAACCCTAAATCCCCAAGATTTTAAGATTACAATTCACTTAATAGAGTTGTTTTCTCTCTCTAAAGCTTATTCAATGATTTACATTGATCTCCTATGGCATTTGTGGTGGTTTCTAGCAATATGTGGTTTTGAGTTAGAAATTATGACCAAGAGAGAAAGAAACCCTAGTTTTTGTCTTCTTATTGGTGAATCCTATTGCTATTATTGAGAACTTGTGATTAATTTTATTTAGTGACTTGAACCCATGCAACTCGAATTAAGGGGTGAAATTACCTAGGTTAGATTTGATTTACCCTTGATTTGGAATGTCATTATATTAGTTATGATAAACAACTAAAGTAAAGTGGGATTAAGGGCAAGTTTGAATGAATTTATGTCATTACAATCATCCTGGGGTACACCTATCCTAGTTAATCATTTTAGTTTTATTGCCTTCTTTTATTTCTATATATCTCACAAAACAACACCCCCCATTTAATGTATTTACACATTCTGTATATATCTATGTACATTACTATACTATAATAGGGTAAATACACTCTAAGTCCCGGTGGAACGACACAACCCACTCACCACTATACTCTACCCCATACAAAATAAACTTTCATCTCTATCAAATCTTCTCATCAGCTACACCTGAGGAGATACACTAGAAGATAGAAGGCTTTAAAATATAACGATCCTTTCAAACACTGATATTGCTTTCATTCTCAATCTTCCGAGAAGTACCTAGTTAATACTTCCAAATTAGAGAAAAAGACTTCCATATTGTGAGGGTGATGGCCAGGGTTAGCAAGAAGGGAAAGAAGGATAGTAAGTTGCCTCAAAGCTCTAGAAAAAAAGAATATTATTCCAAACTTGTTTTGCTAATTGGGAGTAGTTGAAATCATTAACATTCTTAGAACCCTCTAATATTTGTGAGCACAAATCTTTCCTTACATAGCCTAGTGCATTGGCTTGTGTCTCGGATCTCAACTCATCACAAGAAGGAAAAAATGGAGTTAATAAAACTAAAAATGTTTTACTAATTGAAATAAAACAACATAATGGTAGAGAGATTGAAGCACATTCTTAAAGGCGCTAGACTTAAAGTTAGGTATTGTACTTGGTAATAGAAATTTGGTTCGGTCGGTGAACATTTTTATTCCCTTGCATGTTTTAGCACAGTTGGTGTACTATATGCGAGTGGCTTGAGATGATTACTCGCCATTCTAATTCCTTACCATCCTCAAGTTCATGGTTCATGGTTTCTCTTTACCAGTACAAGCACTCATGAACCCCATTGGTTATGTATGGTGGTATCGTAGCCTTGAAAGTGTATGATCTCTAAAGTGCTGCAAATGACGCATGTCAACCCAAAGTTAAGTTAAGATTCTCATAGGATCATCTCCAACACAAATGACCTGAATTATCCTTAGCACTCGAGATCGTTTGAAATTTTGTTACAATTGTGGATTGGCTCCTTAATTATAGTTCTTCTATTGGTTTGTTAAGTATCCGATTCTCCCCTCTCTTTTTGTCTCATCCTTGCTTTGGATCCCAATACAGTTTGATATATGTAACATACTTGTTATCCTTATTTTAAAACTTGAACAAACTAAGTTTGCATAAATAATTATGTTTATATATGTTATACATAAAAGTTGTACTCCATCCCGTATTCTAAAAAAAAAAAGTTGTACTCCATCCGTTATGAAAACGAATAATATTTCAGAATCCGAGTGAGTAACAATTAGTTTGTCATTTCTATCTATTATTTTATTTATATCCCGTGTTAAAATAATAGAAGTATCCTAATTAAAATAATGGAACTATAGCAAGGGTGGGTTTTGGTTTTACCGTCATCGCCTGGGTTTTTGTCAGGTAGACCCAAGATGTCCAGTACCCACTTATGTTAGTTTTGAGGTAAAAAAAAAAAATTGTCTATAAATCATATGCGAAGCACTTAATTGATTTATGGAATCAGTCAAAGTATATATAATTGACAATTGTTGATTCAATATTCAAATAATACACTAATTAAAAGAAGCAAAGTTACTTCCAACAAATATTGCTATCAATTTTAATCCTTTACCAAAAGTTAGGGTAAGGAAGAAGAAAGTCATGGATGAAGGATGTTACTTGAAGACCCAATAAGGGTATATCCTCTTTTTCTTTAACTTTATTACTTGTTTTATGTGATAACCATATATCATATGGAATGATGGCGATTGCTTGCAAATGGATATATGAGAGGGAAACCCACTTATTATAAAAAAGAAAAGAAAACATATAAAAGGTAGACAAAACAACAACAAAAGATAATATATTGAGCTAAATTGTGTGTGGAGTGTGCTCTCCACGAGAAGGCCACCAGCTTACCCCACCACGTCCCCCATTATCTCTAAATTTTGATCAAATCCGGAACAACACTCAACAGGATAAAGCGGACCCTTATATTATTGGAGGTGCTTTCATGCATATTTTCCACTTGCAATGACCATCATAATTAGTCTTACTAGCATGTAACATGATGGCGGATAACTCGGTGATTCATGATTAAATATATTTTTTAAAACTTTGTTTCCCTTTGTAATTATAACTTCAAAAGATAATTAAAGCTTAGCAATTTTTAAGAGCAACCTCTTATCTACAAATGTTGTATGTAACTAGCTCATAAAAAGGTAACGTATAATATTGTAAGATGACAACATTTTTCGTGCATGAAGTATATTTCAAGAAAATATATACTATCTAGTCTTGCGAAATCACCCATTTATTCTCAAAAATAATCTTGATGTACAAAACTAGACATCTCAGGTCTTGATTAACTATGGTCTCCCCGAAAATGATAAGTCACCATCCTCAAGTATGTTGAGAATCAATGTTAATGTAATGGACAGTTAGTTAAGTAATTAATCTGTTAGTTAACATTCTGTTAGCTTTGTTCTCTATGTAAGTGCGGCTCTGCCTTGCATATATAGTGTTAGTATAAAATAAATTAATCTTCTTTGTTGTTACATAACACACAGACATAGAAACAATGTCTCTTCTGTAAAAAGCTCTCAAGATTCTAATACAAATTCTGATTCTATTTTACATAATGGTAACCGAGCTTTGGTCAAGAAAAACATCTTCTCGTCAATTGATTTCTCCATCATAGAGAAGCTACCGCCATGGCAGAAAAGCAAAAAGAAGTCGCAACAGATTTGGGAGCAAAAACCAAAGAAGGGGAGAATTACAATGATCTCTTATACCTCCACCCTAGCGATTAGCCTGGCGCGGTAATCGCACCGGTGTTTACGGCAAAGGGTTTGCTAGTTGGAAACGAAACGTAATTGTAGCCCTAAAAGCCAAGAACAAATTTGGCTTGCTAGACAAGACGATTACAACACCAGATCCAGGAGATGCAAGATTCCAACAATGGGAGAGGTGCAATCACATGGTCATATTGTTACTCGTCAAATGTGATGACATGGAAATTGCATAATCCATTGTGTACTACTCTACAACTATTGATGCGTGGGAGAATTTATGTGCCATATATGAGCAGGCGAACGCAGCTCAGATCTATGCTATGCGAAGAGATCTTGTCAAATTAGAGCAAAACAACGATTCGGTGTCCACATATTTCACAAGAATGAGAACGATTTGGGATGAGTTAGCAGATGGAAAAGAAGTCGACCTGTACGTGTAGCACTAGGCAATAATATGAGAAGAAGCTTCAGTCGAAGAAGATGATGTAATTCCTAATGGCCTTAAACGAAAGCTATTCCAGCGTCAAAAGCACAATCCTGCTAATGAACCCTCAACCCTCTCTCAAACAAGCATACTCACTCATTATCTAAGAAGAGAAACACAGATAGATTCCATTTTCCAGTGAAATCGCAGGCCAGGAAACCCTAGCTCTCGCAACCAACAGAAACAGATACGGATCTACCCAAAATCAGAAGAAGTTCGTAAAAGATCCCAACAAGCAAAGTCTACTCTGTACGAAATGTCAAAAAGGGGGACACACTAGAGAAACCGGTTTCGAAATAGTCAGGTACCCTGAATGGTGGAAGAAGAGAGAAAAAGGAGTTGCGGGAGTAGTTACGGGGTTGGAGAGTACATATACGAGTGCACCTCATCAAGAGTCCCCAGTTATGGGACTAAATTCACAGCAATATGACGAATTGATGATTCTTCTTCAAAGAAGCTCGATCGATGCTCATAGCAAGGGACAAACCTACAGCTTCACAAGTAATTTCAAAATCTCTTTAGCTCTAAATTACAGTCTAAATGGTCAATCTGCTATTTCTGGAAATGAAATCTGGATAATTGATACCGGTGCTTCTGAAAATATGTGCTGGAATGTGAATTTGTTTATGAACTTCAAGATTTGGGACAGACTAGTGAAATTATTATGCCAGATGGGCACATTCAACTTGTTAATAAGCATGAAAAAGTTAGGATATGGAGGAAATTCATTCTTGATGATGTATTGTTAGTTGAATCATTTAAAATCAACCTTATGTCTGTTAGAAAGTTCATTAAACAAACTGGCCAAACCAGGCATTTTCAAGAGAATGTTTGTTCTGTGCAGGACCGTGAGACTAGCAAAGACATGATCATTGGACACACTGAATGGATTGTATATTCTCGCAAATGAGGTCATTTAAAGAGTAGTAGAAATCAGGGATACTTTTGTACATAAAGTCACATGTTCTAATAGTGTGAAAACTAAGAGTGATGATTGGTTATGGAACGCTAGATTAGGACATGTTCCCATTCATAAGTTGTCTGTTTTGGATCTTATACAGAGATGTGATTTACCCGATTGTACTACTTGTGATGTTTGCTACAAATCTAGATTAATAAGACAACCATTCCAATATTTGTTTATAAAAAGTAGTAGTTGTTTTTATTTAGTTCATGTAGACATAAGAGGACCTTTTAAGGTTTCAACATATGATGGATATAATTACTTCATTACATTTGTCGATGATTATTCAAGAAGTGCTTTGACTTATTTGATCAAGCATAGATATGATGGTTTCTATATTTTGACTTGTTTCATAAAACTTTTTGAAAGGTAATTTGATAAGAAAATCAAAATAGTAAGGAGCGATAATGCCCTTGAATTATGAGGTAGTAAGGAGGGAACTAATTTTTTCATGGAAAATGGAATAGTACATCAAACTAGTTGTGCACATTCACCCCAACAAGATGGAGTTGTTAAAAGGAAGCATAAATACCTAATGGAAACAACTTGGGCTTAACTTCCAATCAAACCTAACTCAAGACTTTTGGAGTGAATGCATTCAACATGCTAATCACATAATCAATAAGCTTCCATCTACAGCTATTGATGGAATCACTCCTTATGAGAGATTACATAATAAGAAACTAGATTATCATTGCATGAAAGTCTTTGGTTGCCTCTATTATAAAACAGATGGAAGAAAACATAAAGGAAATTTGAAGCTAGAGGAAGTCCTCGTGTTCACCTAGGATTGGCTGAAAATAAAAAGGGCTTCAAGGTATTTGATCTTGAAACAAAAACAGTTAGTGTCAATAGGGTCCTTGTCGTTTATGAAATGAAATTCCCTTTTCACCTTCACTCTACAAAAACTGATGAAAACTAATGTGAACAACAACAATCTATTGAAGAACCATTTAGTTTTGTATAAGAAAATGAGTTCAACATTGATGTTAATGAAGAACAAAACCCTTAAATATCCCAAACTGATACTAGTACAGAGGAAACCTTACAACCATAATAGATTCCTCCTGAACCACAAGAACCAGAACAACAGTTAAGAAGATCCACCAAAGAAAGAAACTTACTTGCACACCTTAGTGATTACGTCCTAGGAGAAGCTGGGATACCAGATTTTGATGTCTTTAGCAACATCCTGTGTGATAGACTGAAACATTATGGTTTAGATAAACCTAATTGTCTCTCAAGCTCTGTCACAAATGTTAAGACTAAGAGAATTTTGTACAGTGATTGTCTTACCTCCCACTCTAACTCTATTCTAAAGCAATTCCAAACATACGAGAACCCACATCCTAAAAAGTAGTAGCAAATAATCCCAATTGGCTTGAAGCTATGAAAAGGGAATTTCAAGATCTAAGAGACAATAACACCTCGACAATAGTTGATACACTAGAAAACAAACACATCATAGGATGTAAATGGGCGTTTAAAATTAAACTTAGAGCCGATGGTAGTTTAGAGAGACATAAAGCTCAATTAGTTGCAAAAGGCTATACACAAAAATATGGAGAAGATTATTGGGGAACATTTTGTCCAGTTGTAAAAATAACTACCATACGTTCTCTAGTTGTTTTTGTTGTCAAAAGGAATTGGCAGTTGGACCAGCTTGACATGAACACTGCTTTTTTTGTATGGTGACTTGCAAGAGGAGATGTACATGGAGATTCCGGATGTATTGAAAGAATTTTACAAAGGTAAGGTGTGCAAACTGCACAAGTCATTATATGGTCTCAAGCAAGCATCAAGGAAATTGTATGAGAAACTCTCTATCTTCCTCCAACATGGTTATGTTCAGTCACAAAATGAATATTCCTTGTTTGTCAAGTTTGATGGTGAATTTCGCACCTTTTATGCATATATATGGATGCCATGATCATAACAAGAAATAATCCCTTATAAATAGCTCAGTTAAAACAGAAACTTGACAAGCAATTCAAAATTAAGGACCTTGGTAAATTGAGCTATTTTTTGGGTATGGAGTTTCTGTACACAACAGACGATATGGTATTAAACCAAGGCAAATATGCTACTGTAGGATCGGGTGGCTGACTCAAACCAACTCAAGGTGTGAGTCTAAGAGTTGGTTTGACTCAATCGGTCTTTGAAAGTAAGAAACACTCTGTGATGTAGAGGCACTCAATCGAACTTCGTATGTGAGAACACTTGAGACGTAGAAACACTTAGTCGAACTAAGTGCGCGGAAGCAGTTGCTCAAGGTAGTAAAGTAAGATAGACTTAGAGCTAAATGGATTAACACTCGAAAGGTGGAGGACTCTGTCGAACTCAGCAGGATACACAATATAAGTTATTTTATTTCCTGGTCAAAACAAAACAACTTATAATGCCCACTCAGTAGATGAGATCTACTTCGTGGTTTTCACTCACTCACCCAATACAATCTCTGATCAGCTCAATGATAAGTGTAGTGAAAACTAGGTCCTACCTAGAAAGACTCTATCGATATGCACAAACGAATCTAGTACTTCTCTCTTCTTTTTCTCTCTCTAAAATAGGCAAAGCTTTCTCTAAACAAATGCTCTGAATGATTCTCTTTGGAAAGCTGCAATGAGAAACGAAATGACAACTCTCTTATATAGTGGAGCCGGTGAGGGAGTCTGCTTCCGAAATTTCTGCCATCTGAACGTTGTAGTTGCTTAAAATCGGTCCTAACTTCTTTATGAACGTTGCTAAGCCTTGGCCCTTAATTTTCGGACAATTACCAATCCATTGGACGACTTGGCAACGTTCAATTATGACTTTCATCTGATGTAGTAGTGACTGACTCTGTCAGTTCCGAAATTTCAGGAACCAATGACTCTTTCCTTGAATTTCGGAAGCTGGAGCCATATTTCGGAAGCTGAAGCCAAGTCTTCTGATTAGTGCCATGTTGAGAGAATTTTGGTCCAAGTCTGAACGTTGATGACCGTTGTAAGTCAATGTAGTTGCTGTACTTGCTCCTTAATTTTCGCAACTGACCGACAGACTCCTCGAATTACCAGAAAGTCAAGGCTTTGGATTTTGCTCACATTTTGCATGAATTTCGGCCCAAGGATGATAGTTGATGACTGTTATGGTTTAGTGGACGTTGCTCCTTGAATTTCGTTACTGATTGATGAATTCACATGGATGGACTCTCTCGATCTTTCAAGGTTGACGACTCTGTCTTGTTTTGAGAAGTGTGATTGACTCTTTGATCTGGTTGACTATCTCAGCAACACCTTCATACTCCAACAGTTTCCCCCTTGTTGCTGATGATAGCAAAACTCTTTTTGTGAATCCCGAATGAGTCAATCTGCAAAACAAGACAAGGAAAAAAGTATTTTGGGGAACCGACCCTGTCCAAGTTCCCCCTTAATCACAGCATAGATTGAGTAACTATTGTTAGAGTTCCCCCTGAATCGATGAGTACAATTTGGCAAACCACAACCTACTAAGAGAGATTGGAAAAGGGAATATATGACTAAGTTAAGAAAACTGCAACCAACATGATCTAGTACCAACAGAGTAAAAACGAAACAGAATATCCAAACTTCACCTAAGACCTAGTCGCACAGAGACAGAGTCAATCCAGAACATAACCAGAGTGACTCGTTCGTGAGAGACGGGATTCACTACTTCCCCCTTTTTGCTGTCATCAGTAAAGGAAGTTTGCAACAGAGTCTAAGTCAATCCGTACATTAAAAAACAAATAGACTGTATCCATAACGCAAACATACTCATGGACGACAAGGGGCAAGAAGTATTGTCATATTCCACAAACCTTTCATTGCCACATACTCATAACTTGTAATGATCCCTGTTGCATTGCATTGTATTTTTGAAGACTTTATAGCTCTATATTTGCAATGCATAGATATTTAACAAGTTTGAGCACACAGGGACTGTCTCCATCCCCAAGACTTTTCTCTCCACCCATGTAACAGCTTTGGGCCAACTTTCCCAGGTTTCGCATCCTTAGGAAGTTAGGTGATAAAGCACCCTTAAAGGCTTAATAACCGAGTGGACGAGGTCCGTTTTGGTTCAGGAGAAACAAGTTAGCGGAGTACCTTGCCTTTGTCCTCTCCCTTCTCTTCTTTTTTTTTAAATGAAAATCGCTAAGGGATACAAAGAACAGACACAGTCTATCGATATGAGAACACGGATTGACTCAAACAGTATGCAAACAACACCTACTAATTATTACAACCAAGGAGAAAGAGAGATTACCGTCTTCCGTTGATTGAGTCATTCCGAGTGCTGAACGGAGTGCCTCGAATCTGGTGGTAGGAAGAGGCTTGGCAAAGATATCTGCTAGCTGATCCTCTATTGGAACAAAGTCAAGTTGAATTACCTTTTTCTCAACACAGTCCTTCGAGAAATGGAAACGTATTTCAATGTGTTTGGTTCTTCAATGTGTTTCCAGAGATTTTAAATGCAATTATTATCACAGAAAATACCAATTTGATCTCAGCAAAATTTTGCTTTGTAGAGGACCAAGAGTCTAAGCATAGACAAAGGAATTTTGCATTGCTAGATGTACTCTTTCGATCATGGAGGGAATCTATCCAGTCAAAATCACTAAAACCAGATAAAGTAATATAGGGGAACGAAGGTACCATAGATGAAGTTGACTGGTTCCTTTTAAGTATCGAAAGATTCGCTTGACGCCTTGAGATGGACTGTTTGGGTGCTGCTTGAAAGCGAGCACATAGACAGACTTGGTCGTCGAATTGATGGCATTTAGACTTCTTGTACATATTCCTTCTTTACGTCCTGTGGCTCTAGAGATCCTGTACGTTCATCAAAAACTTTGCAAACGACATATGAGAGAAGTACTAAATTGAATCTTTCACAAATTTGAAAAATGCTTAACAGACTAGGTTGAAGTCCAGTGACCAGATGGACTCCATCTACCTTAAACTTGGAGGGGTTACCTATGGTGCCAACTCCCACGATTTCACCTTGGTTGTTGTTTCCAAAGGTGACCTTACCTCCTTTGTAGGATGAAAGCGAGCTGAATTTGTCGGGATTTCCAGTTGTGGAGCACCCTCTGTCCAAGTACACATAGTCCATCTCCACGCTCGCTTCCACCTGCAAAAAAATCACTTGGTACTTTTGGGAACCCAAATATACTTGGGTCCCCTTTTTGAACCAGATTTTTTCAGCTTTTCTCGTGCCTCAAGGATAAGATTGAGTCGCTTGATATTAAATGACACATCCTTGTGAAGCTTTTCACAGGCACTATCTCTATGTCCAAGACTCCCGCAATAACCACAAATCTTAGTGGGAGGAAGATTGACGTATTTTTGCTGTCCTTTCCACCAAGAATCAAAATTTTCTTTTTGTTGTTGGCGCTTGGGTTTGTTGTTGGATTTGGACATATTTTTAGGGATATCGAATTTACCTTTATGCCACTTGGGCTTCGATTGAGTGGATCCAACTCCAGATCGTATATTGACTATCTCTTGGGAGAGTTTTTCAACTTCCTTTGAAGATTATCACGATCTTGACTAACTTCCTTGATCTTGGAGTTGGCCCACTCGGGCAATTCTGATGGAGTGACCTGTTTGATGAAATTGACTGGTTTGAGAGAGAGTGCATGTTCCTTTTCTTTCAATTTTCGAGAGAGTTGCTCAACAGAAGAGGTTAGAGAGATAACTTGAGATTCTGAACTATTTAGCTCATTCTGCAAAGAACAACACTTGTCAGCGAAAACAGTGAGGTCATGTTTGAGAGAGTCAATCTGAGTGAGTGACTCTTCCTGTTCCCTTTGGTTGGATTCAGTAAGACTCTTGGTTTTGTCGAGCTCCTTTTTAAGGGAGTCAACACGACGCCGAGAGTCTCGCAAATCCAATCTAAGTGAGCAGGAAATAGTCTTATGTTCCTCAGCTTCATCTCTCAAAGCATACATAAGACTTTTTGAGATCTCAAGTTCCTCACTTAACTCGGAGATTTTTCTGTTAAGATCAGCTTTAAGAGAGTTAGTTTCAGAAGCCATTTTAGCAATTAAAGTCATAAAACCCATAGGAGTTATACGATAAAGGTCTGTTTCAAGATGGGAACGAGTTACCTCATTGTCGGGGATCATGGACTCCGTCGTATCATGTGCCATGAGACATACCAAGCCGCTGGACTCTGTGTCTGGATCGTCGGAGTCTGAATCACCCCAACCGACAGCTGCCATAGCTCGTTGATTGACTGTCAGCCTAAGCAAGGCTCTGATACCACATGTAGGATCGGGTGGCTGACTCAAACCAACTCAAGGTGTGAGTCTAAGAGTTGGTTTGACTCAATCGGTCTTTGAAAGTAAGAAACACTCTGTGATGTAGAGGCACTCAATCGAACTTCGTATGTGACAACACTTGAGACGTAGAAACACTTAGCCGAACTAAGTGCGCGGAAGCAGTTGCTCAAGGTAGCAAAGTAAGATAGACTTAGCGGAGCTAAATGGATTAACACTCGAAAGGTGGAGGACTCTGTCGAACTCAGCAGGATACACAATATAAGTTATTTTATTTCCTGGTCAAAACAAAACAACTTATAATGCCCACTCAGTAGATGAGATCTACTTCGTGGTTTTCACTCACTCACCCAATACAATCTCTGATCAGCTCAATGATAAGTGTAGTGAAAACTAGGTCCTACCTAGAAAGACTCTATCGATATGCACAAACGAATCTAGTACTTCTCTCTCTCTTTTTCTCTCTCTAAAATAGGCAAAGCTTTCTCTAAACAAATGCTCTGAATGATTCTCTTTGGAAAGCTGCAATGAGAAACGAAATGACAACTCTCTTATATAGTGGAGCCGGTGAGGGAGTCTGCTTCCGAAATTTCTGCCATCTGAACGTTGTAGTTGCTTAAAATCGGTCCTAACTTCTTTATGAACGTTGCTAAGCCTTGGCCCTTAATTTTCGGACAATTACCAATCCATTGGACGACTTGGCAACGTTCAATTATGACTTTCACGTCTGATGTAGTAGACTGACTCTGTCAGTTCCGAAATTTCAGGAACCAATGACTCTTTCCTTGAATTTCGGAAGCTGGAGCCATATTTCGGAAGCTGAAGCCAAGTCTTCTGATTAGTGCCATGTTGAGAGAATTTTGGTCCAAGTCTGAACGTTGATGACCGTTGTAAGTCAATGTAGTTGCTGTACTTGCTCCTTAATTTTCGCAACTGACCGACAGACTCCTCGAATTACCAGAAAGTCAAGGCTTTGGATTTTGCTCACATTTTGCATGAATTTCGGCCCAAGGATGATAGTTGATGACTGTTATGGTTTAGTGGACGTTGCTCCTTGAATTTTTACTGATTGATGAATTCACATGGATGGACTCTCTCGCTCTTTCAAGGTTGACTGACTCTGTCTTGTTTTGAGAAGTGTGATTGACTCCTTTGATCTGGTTGACTATCTCAGCAACACCTTCATACTCCAACAGCTACTGATTTAATTAAAGAATAGCTCTTTGTCAATGCAAAGACTACTTCTGTCTCTCTTCCTATAGGAACAAAACTAGACAAAATACAAGGAAGCAACTTGGAGGATGCAAGTTATTATAGAAGATTAGTTGGTCGAATCAACTTCCTAACCAACACCAGGCTAGACTTGACCTTTCTTGTACAACAACTAAGTCAATTCATGAAGGGACCCAAAGAAGAACACCTACAAGCAGCACTACATTTGCTCTGATACATCAAGGGAACTGTGAGGCAAGGAATTATGCTTAACAAGAGTGCAGACCTGAACCTTGTTGCCTAGTGCGATGCAGATTAGGCCAGCTGCTCTATCACTCATAGATCTATAAGCGGCTATATTATGTTGCTGGGAGGAACCACTATTAGCTGGAAATCTAAGAAGCAAGAAACTGTAGCCCTCTCAACCACTGAATCAGAATATCGGTCCATCCGCAAGGTAACAACATAATTGACATGGTTAACATGGGTCCTCAATGAATCGGGAATTATAAATATAACTCCCATTGATGTATAATGTGATAATAAGGCGGCTATATACATAGCCCGCAACCCCGTTTTCCATGAAAGGTCGAAGCATATTGATTTAGATTGCCACATTATTCACGAGAAGATACAATATGGTCTGATTACAATCAAGTATGTTCCAGGACAGAGATAGTTAGCGGAAGTGCTGACAAAACCAGTTACAACAAAGGATTACCAAGACTTCATCCAGAAATCAGGTTCCATAAATCCTCCAAGAGACGGCACTGCGGATAGAGGTAGTGTTGAGGATCGAGGTTGACTAAAAATTTGCATCTTATACATGGGAAAGCAGCAAGAATAGAGCAGCTCACTGCCCTTCTTCTTGAGGGGGAGTGTTGAGAAGCAATGTTAATGTAGTAGTCTGTTAGTAAAGTAATTATTCGGTTAGTTAACATTCTGTTAGCTTTGTTCTCTCTGTAAGTGCGACTCTGCCTTGCACATATAGTGTTAGTATATAAAAAATTAATCTTCACTGTTATTGTATAACACACAGACATAGAAACAATGTCTCTTCTGTAAAAAGCTCTAAAGATTCTAGTACAAATTCCGATTCTGTTTTTCATATAGGTAATCTAAATAGTGCAAAACATTGACTAACTTGGAACCAATTGCAGTGGCTGGTATATAGACATTTTGGGTGAAATGAAAACTTCAAAATGATGACAACATATCAGATAAAAACAATATGTCTTCAATTGGTTAACATAGTATAAGGAAGGGTTGAAATTAAAAAGTTTTGTTCAACTTGTTGTTGGAGCAGAAAACAACTAGCTAGCTTTTTTAGTATAATGTCACTTTTGAAGTTGCTTAGGTTGTATCAACTCTTTGAATACACATTATGTTATATATTAGATGTGACTAAAGTTGGTTTAAAGTGTGTTGGTGTTTCCATTTCTATGTGTTTTTTTATAACCAATTCATATAGGTGCTACGTAATGCAATGATTGTGAAATACGTGTTAGAATAGGCACAAATGGGTACAAATATTTTATACTACAAACAACGTGTTATACCCAAAACCGTGACCCCCGCAAGAGCTCCCAAGATCCATAAATGAGGTCAAAGGGTAAAACGACCAACTGTCGTAAAGGCATGACATGTAAGGCATTAGGAGACATTCTATATTGAAAGGATACATTTCCACTCCCAAAATGATTCAAAACCTTATTTCCCACCAAAATACTCTCCTTATGTGTAAGGTCAATTTTATTTATGAAAATTCAACTCTGAACCCTCTTTGTGAATTAAAATCCCTTGAAAATTTTGTTCTTTTAAAAATGAGCATAGCCTAGTGCGACCCCGCATAAAATCTCTATATACGATTAGGTTAGTCCTTTCCCTTAAGTGTTTTTAGAGTCAGACTTAGGGTCCTTAATAACACACTCCATGGACAATATTGGCGATGGGGATTTCATAACCTCTATTATTGATATATGTGATCCATGGACAAAATCTAGAAATACATTGGTTCATAGCATAGTCAATGATTGAAGAGTTAGAAATTGATAAGGTTAGATTAGTTTCTTTAGATAGTTGGAAGTTACTTTTACTAACTTGTATTTGATTGAATCACTCCTTTGATTATGTTAAAATAAGAAATTAATTAGTTTATTATATTTGGATTTGGATGAGTGTGTTTGTTTGAATTTTTATGTTGTACTTTTATTTCTCTACATGAAACAACAATGTTTTTTCCATATTACATGTTCTTTTTAAGATTCTACTAGGATGGATGAAATTACGATTGTGGACAAGGAATAGGCAACACAAGCTCTAAAGAACTTTGTCTAAGTTAGCAATTGATTAACACCACAAGTGTGAGCATTGATTTAGAAATGACTACATGCTATGTAGAGGATTTCATTGACAAGGAAAGACCAGGTCGTGTCTTGAAAGCTATGCCGCATATTTATTCCAAGATCAAAACACTCAATGACAAATTCAGGTTTTATGCTCAAATGCTAAGTACCAATGGGTTCAAGTGGAATGAAGTAAGACATATAATTTTAGTAAAGATGATGGTGTATGTTGAGTGTATCAAGTTACAGTCACTTTTACTTAGTTATTTTCTTTAATTTGTTTTAACATATATTTATTTGTTTTTTTGTTGTTATATTTTTTGGCTCAGCTCAAGTGCAAAATATGTATAAGGAACTTTTCCTTGCTTGTATCCATGATAAAGATCTATGTCAAGGATTATGCTCTGGTAAACTTGTTGTGTATTTTGTAGATGTGGTTGATAACGTGCAAAAAAACTACTCATGTGCAAGTCATGCTTGATCCAAGTGACGACAAAGATACTAAGCTAGTAGTACTAGAACCAAGGCCATGGGATCTGCCCCTTAACTGAAGACCGTGAAGAGTAAAGGAAGTAAATGAAGGTGATGGTTCAAGGTTGAGCTTACAATATTTAAAAAAGATAATGAATGTTCTTCTTTCAACCATTGCAATGCAAATGTAATACCTTATGCTAATACCGTGATAGAGAGGTAGTTGGGAAGAAAAAGAAAATACTAGAAGAAACTTGATTTGAAGAGGTGTATCTCAAGAACAAGTGTTTGAAGCAGCTAAGATTTTGATTATAAAACCATAGAAACTCGGTCTTTTTCCAAATGTCCTAGTGATATGAAAGGTTTATTAGTCAACAAACTTCTTTGTGGGAAGGATAATCACAATGCTTAAGTTTTAAAGACTAGTAGGGTGATGTTGAACAAGTTCAATTATGTGTTTTT
This sequence comes from Limonium bicolor, assembly GCA_023374045.1. Lineage (NCBI taxonomy): Eukaryota > Viridiplantae > Streptophyta > Magnoliopsida > Caryophyllales > Plumbaginaceae > Limonium > Limonium bicolor. The sequence continues at coordinate 279,373,415 of CM041781.1, forward strand.
GGACAAGCATTAGTAATTTTATGTTGATTTATGAACTTTGTTGAGGTTATGTGTTTAGGGCAATTATTTTTATCAGAAGTGGTATTTTGGATTATTGATCAATGAAATGACGTTAGAAAGATGTTTGTTAAGCTAGGTGTACTGAACATATACTATATGACACATGTTTAATTTTCATGAAAATAAACTGGTTCACTTATTTTCATAACCAAACAGGCACAATGGAAATCAAGGATATATACATGTGTTTCTAGGACTTTAACGAAACATATAAGCGAAATTACATTCTATTTCCGCCGAAACAAACACTCCTTTATTATGTATCCCTAGATTAAGCAAAATTCATGCCAAACAGCAGCTGGTTGAAAAATGTCGACGAAAAAAAATGAGAAACGACATTTGTAGTCTGTTCACATTAAAAACATGAGTTAACTGATTTGGCGAACCGGCCACTCGCCATCACCGTCGCCTCCAAAGGTACGTCAATTTCTTGTCATCTCGTTAGTTTTTATTTTATGTCTCGGTTCACAATCCGATTAATTAGGGGTTTTCGAGTGAACGCGGATCTCCTGTATGTTTGGGCTGAAAATTCTTAGCTGATTCAGTTTTTACCTCCTTGGTTTCTTGTTCGAAAACATTTCTCCCTTTTATCTGAATCTTATATTGCTGCCTGTCACGTAAATGATAACAATGCCTTGTTGCTCATCCGTTTTCTCTTTTGGGAAATTTTCGATTTGACGGAATGCACCCTGTTACGGTTCGCTCTTTTTTCTCCTCTTGATATTTACTATTTCCGTTTTGTCGGAGCAATGCCGGTTTCATGGATGCTTTCTCTCCTTCTTCCTGCATGTAATACTATCGGTTGTATATATATATATATATGTCTAACTATATTTGTAATGTGCTGCTTTGTCTTTTTTACGGAACTACTCAGAGAGTGGAAGCATTTGGATTCTGGTGATGAGCATTCTGGTAATAGTTTCGTAGATCTGCCTACGAAATGTCATACCAAGTTCCTAGTTATAATATTGTCCTGTGTATAGTAGGTTCTCGCAGCATTAGATTTTTCTATCTTTGTTTCATTGATCATGTGGGCTGTGAGCTGACATTTCATGATATTATTCACTTCTTCCCTTTAGAATGTGTATATTATTTGACCCACTGCCGTATTGTTTCCACCATTATACGAGAGGGAATTGCTTCTGAATTGCTCTCTCATGTCATACCCAAAGTGAATTTTGAATCAGAAGCGCACCTTGATGTCCAGTTGTATCACACGCATAATTGATGACATGAATAGTAGTTGTATGGGGCACAGCATCAAATAGATCCGATTGCATAGTGGGTCAGTGTTGGAGCATCTTTTCCTTTTTGCTTCCTGTGAGGAAATGCTTCGTTAGAGATAAAAAGTAACGTCTACTAAGCATGTTTAGCTTCCAAACAAAACCTGTCTTATGTCTTTTGGTACCCTTAGGTTCCTGCGTCTGCTGGTTTACCTAGCATCTAAATTCACACATTCATTAACCGATACTCATTCTGCAGTGTAGGGAAGGGCTGACTATCTTGGATTTTGAAAGCTTCTTGGCATAATTACTCATCCGCCATGTGAGTTCCATGATGTAAATATTGTTGGAACAGTAATACTTGTTTCATCCCCGTCAGTACTGTCTCATGTGCTTTTTTCTTAGGAACTTTAATCCCTCTACGTTTATTATTTAAGTTCACAAAACCCATGTCTTTCATGCTTCCCTTAAAACAAGAATTCTGATTTCTATCAGAGTGGTATAGGCATTTGTGTTTACCAATTCTTTTCCGTCATTTAGCATGCACATCTCACTCATGGCGGAAGAACTGAGAGAGAGAAAGTTAAAACTGTATTGAAACTAATTTGGTCCCATTCTCAAAGAGAAGTTCCCTGTATTTATAAGGATTGACAATTAACTCGAAACATCTAGAAACTATGATAACATAACAATATTTTATCCTATCGAAGTTACAGATGATAAAATGTGCAAACAACATAAGATAAAAGATTATTAATATGTCGTTTATCTTTGATCCTAGCAAATTATTTCTCTTTATTCTTATGTATCTTTACACTAGTATGTTTCCTATTAATATACTTTATAACGTGCCACTTAGTTAACTTGAAGGTGATGCTGATTATTGTCCTGTTGGTGAATTCGATAAAGCACCCAACTTTTACCTGTTATTCGAATCAGATTTGAATCCTTCTTATTTGCAGTCGAAATCATGCTTGATAAGTATGTTGCTGCTGAAAATCAGTCATCTTACATTGCATCAGTTTATGAGAGCTGCACCTTAACAGCAGTTTGCCCTATGGATCATATATATGTAAACATGATGAACGAAACAACATAATGGCATATGTATACTATGTAAAAAGTAGTTATATTGTTCAAACTTGCTGATTTTCAGAATACGACATTCTTTTGTGCATGTAACCGTCAATTCAATGATAGCTTCTTTTGTATAACTTGCATCTCCAGTCTACTTTTATAATTTGATCTTGGCTTTTTCCAATTATGTTCTAAGACCAAGTCAATAACGCGTTGGTGTTTTTCTGACAAAAGCTGGCCTATTTGACCATCAAAAATATGGACATTGTGCTCACACACATTGAATGTTGCATTGTTCAGGGCAGATGAACCTGTTGATCAGAAGAAATATTTTGAGGATCTTTGCAAGTCGAAGTGCGTGAAACCCTTACTTGCCTATCAGGTTAAGCATGCTGAAAGTATAGAAAACCTACAGTCGATGCCTTCTCGTATCTGCATATCAAGTTGTATAGTTTTATCTACATTGTGAAATATAAATTTTCTACAATGAAGTTTAGAGAAGTAAAAACAGGTAGAGCATGTGCTGCCCCAGTGATCACTGCTTTGATAATGTTCTAAAACCCAATGGGCGTGAAAAGCTTCTTTCTGGGGTTAGTTGTGAGATTTAAAAAGGTTCATGCTTGATATGGGTGGCTTCAAACTCAAGCACGGCCTAGGCCTAGGGTAGCTAAACATTGTTGTAGCTATACCCTCTGTTATGAAGAAAGATTTGACGTGAAAGGCTCCAAAATCTTGACCTTCACTAAGAAACTATGAGACCTGGATGCTTTTGCCAATTGTACCTTCATTCTTTAGCTGGTTGTACAACCTTCTGATCTGCCTTATGATTTTTGCTACTATTTCCCAGCTCAAGTATCCTGGTATGACAGAGCAGTTCATATTTCCTGCATGATACAATATGTATATGTTTGGAGCCTTGCCTGGTTTGTGATGAGGAGTAGTTGACTACCTACTATATGTGGTCACTTGATATTGATACTTGAGCTTTCTGCTGATAATCAGCATGTTTCTTTGTTGGTAGCAGATTACTTCAGATAACTTTCATCCTTTTTGAACTGATATATAATAGCTCTTGCATTACCTGTGATTGTATTTGGTATGACACTTGGGATTATTATTATTGAAGGCAGGCCTGTGTGAGGAGAATAGAGGGAGATGAAACCGGCCAGAAGCACTGCACGGGACAGTATTTTGACTACTGGTCCTGCATAGATAAATGTGTACGCATAAGATTAACCCCTTTTCCTTCTTATATGTGTTTTTTAAAGAAGCCATATTCGGCTTCTTTTATCATTATGTTCTGGTTTATATTTTATAATGCATGCAATCGCAGGTTGCCTCTGAATTGTTTACAAAACTCAAGTGACAGTAACTCTTGGTGTTGCATATAAGCATACTGTTGCCTTCTGAAGAAGATGGTTTTGTGAGATTAAGCGCCTTCTAGTTGGTGTTTTATTACGTGATCAGAATTGTCGCCCGGCCTTGTTTCATTGATGCTTGTGTAGTTAATCAGCTTGCTATATTAGCTTAGGAAGTCAGATGTTTTTTTTTTTTTTGCTTAAGAAGCATTTCTTAGTTAGAGTTATACAGTAATACGTATAATTCATTACACCAGAACAAAGTGGAAATTGTGTGGAGGATCACATGTTCCTATGATGGGTTTCACGATATTGCAAAAAGGTGTATAGGGGTATGGTGGGTTGTTGATGGATCCCGCTTGTTTAGAGGTACTGGATTAAATAGGCCCGCTTGTTGATGGATTCTCCCAGCCCGTGATTTCCTCAAACAGCCGCGTTGGGCTTTCGACAGCAATGAGCTGGGTTGTAACCAGCCCAACAGACTAAAGAAATCCTTTAATTTGCAACCGGCGGACTCTGGTCCTAAGTGACCGGTCCTGAGCACCATATAAATGGTATGGTCGTACAATGTAAGTGAAAAGTTGTGTTTTTAGATCTTTTTTGTTTATAGTATTCTACAGTTATAAATGTGAACACAATATAGATATTAAACAAATTAAATGATATTTTAAGTAAACATACTAGTTCATCTAAGGGATTATACAATAATTATATAATTTATATTATATACAATTTAAATAACTTTGTTATATCAACCTATAAGTTTATAAATAAAAATAATAAGTTTATTTAAACAAGCTTTAAATTCAAAATAAGAAATGAATTGTATAAATTCCAATTTAGATGAATTGATTGATTTTATGTACAAATACTTAATGACGCTCTAACATTTACATAAAATTATTATTTAAATATAAGTGTATCCATAAAAATAGTATATACCAAAATAACACCTATGAACGTAGGGAGTCCCTCCGTCCTGAATTGATCGTCCTGTTTACTATTTGGACATGTCGTTTGGCTACAATTTTTAACATATAAGATAAATTAATTTTAAAAATTTAAGTTTTGCATATGATTCCTTATATGATAAACTATATGTTACAAAATTTAGTTTTATAAAATTATTTTATCTTATATGCTTAATATTGAAGTGGAAAAACATGTCATAAAACAAACAGGACGGTCAATTCAGGACAGAGGGAGTACATGAAAAGAGGTTGTGTGTATTATGTCTGACCATCTTTCATTGTTGTGAAGCTAGAATCAGAGTGTGAATGGTCTTTTAGTCGGTTCTATTTGTTAAGGCTGTCGTTTGGGGACACAGCTTCTCAAGCTTCCAGCAGCTGACAACTTCTCAATTTTTAAAATCAGCAGGTTTCCACCAAACACCCAAAACCAGCAGCTGACAGCTTTTACAAAATCATCAGCTGACAGCTTCTCAATTTCCCCTCTACTTTTTAAAACACAATCCACCAAACACTAAACCAGCAGCTGTCAGCTTCTGTAAAACCATCAGCAGACAGCTTCTCAATTTCCAGCAACAGGACCCAGCAGCAGCCCCCAGCAGCTGTCCCCAAACGAAGGGGTGTTTACTTAACTGTTGATTTTTGAAAGATCGATTCGATTAAAAAAAAAAAGGAAATTTCACGATATACCCCCGAGGTTTGAGCGAATTTTACGAGATACCCCCAAGGTTTCATTTTCATTACGAGATACCCCGAGGTTTCATTTTTTTTACGATATACCGCCGAGGTTTCATTTTCATTACGATATACCCCTGAGGTTTAAATTTTATTACAAGATGCCCCTCAGTTCAGATTTGGATATATTATATTTGTCATATCCTCATTTTACCCTCGCACCATATGCCCCGTAACACGGGTTTATGGTCAAATTTTTAAAAAATTTAAAATATGAACAAAATACACATAAAAATTAAAGATCAAATAAAATTTTATTTCAATTTAAAAAACATAAATAAAAGTATAAAAACAAATTAAAAAAATAGAATCATGAAAGGTTTAAAATAAATAGAAATGACTAACCAACAAAAAAATAATCTATTTAAAAAACTTATATTGTTACATAATGTAAAAACTATTATAGCGGTGGCTTAAAATCATATGCCCCGCAATAACATGAGGGATATATGGTCAAAGTTTTGTTTGAATTTGAAACTTAAATAAAATGCTCATATAAATTAAAGTTCATATAAAATTTGAAATCAATATTAAAAAATGAGTATAAATAAATAAACATAAAACAAAAAAATTAATAAATAGAAATGACTAAAAAAAGTAAATTATTTTGAAAAATAAACATAACTTGATAAGGAGTTACCTAGATATGTATTAAAATTGTAAAAAGTATAACAATAATATGAATATTAAAAGCAACAATTTCATAAAGTACATAGAAAAAATCATTATTTTAAATTAGAAAAATAAAGTATAAAAATCATTTTTTTGTTCTTTAAATATAATTACTATAATAGTTTTTAAATTATGTAACAATATAAGTTTTTTAAATAGATTATTTATTTGTTGTTTGGTCATTTCTATTTATTTTAAAGTTTTTATGATTCTAATTTTTTTAATTTATTTTTATACTTTTATTTATGTTTTTTAAAATTGAATTAAAATTTTAATAGATCTTTATTTTTCTGTGCATTTTGTTCATATTTTAAATTTTAAAAAAATTTGACCATAAACCCGTGTTACAGGGCATATGGTACGAGGGTAAAATGAGGATATGACAAATATAATATGTCCAAATCTGAACTGAGGGGTATCTTGTAATAAAATTTAAACCTCAGGGGTATATCGTAATGAAAATGAAACCTCAGGGGTATATTGTAAAAAAAATGAAACCTCGGGGTATCTCGTAATGAAAATGAAACCTTGAGAGTATCTCGTAAAATTCGCTCAAACCTCAGGGGTATATCATGAAATTTCCCCAAAAAAAAAAAAAGATTTGAAAGATCGTTAACTCACCTCCTAAATACGTGGAAGGATTGGATCAAAATTACATTCATTGTGTGCATAATCGAATCAACTTCGTTGCAATTTGATCAACAACAAAAAAAACAAGAAAAAAAATGTGTGCGTTGGGGAAAAAATCCCTATGTAGAGGGTGGAAATGCTTAATAAGTCATACTATTCTGCTTAGCAGAAACTGAAACAAAATTCTAAAGATAAATTATTTTAAATAAAAATATATTAATATAATAGTTCATATGCATGATATGGCGCAAGAAGAGAAATAGTTTTTCTAAATAAATTACGTAAAATGACCAGATATGAAATAGAAAGATATTCTACAATTGTGGGAAGGATTGTTTTTTCTTGGTAAGAATGGAAGAGATGGCTGGTACATATTAAGCTAGAGTTTTTAAAGTTAATATTACTAATATTTTGGAAATTTTATAGGATACTACTAAAATCTTTCCTATTCATAAAATATCATTTTTTTTAATTGTGATAATCATAAAAAAGTTTTGAAATTTATCGGATACCATAAACAACTGAGAGATATTAAAATCGCTATTAAATGGGAGTGTAAAAAGATGTTTTCCCCTTGGTATTTTAATTAGTCCACAGTTTTACAATGTTTAAGTTTATGAGATATCACATTAAATTTTTTAAAATTCATGGGATACCACAGTTGACGGTCATAATTCTTTAACAACTATATTTTTATGGTAATTTTTTTATTCCCCCTCTCCCAACTGCTAGTTTTGGTATTTCTGACCCTATCTAAGTGTATTCAAGTGATTGTAACGTTGTCCAATTACTCATGGCATCATCAACAACCTCTCAAGTCATGTATACGACAAAATCAAAGAAAGATTCCAAATCATACATTGCAAATGTGGTTTACCTATACAGCTAAGCCTCTCACACGATCACAGATCTATTGGGAAAGTTTACCATAAGTGTTGCGTGTATGACTTCTTTCAATGGTGGGCACCTATTATGCAAGAAAGATACGACAACATTTTAAAAGACAAGCTGGATCATCAACCTTATACTCATATGACCATAACTAACATTCCAAAGTTGTTTCTACTCATTCTTTCTCGACAACACCAAGAATCGATGGCAAAATCAAGTTTGACCAGCATGCGAGAGGAGATAAAAAAAGAACTCAAAGAAGAATTTAAGGCCAATATGAAAATGACTTTGTTTTGTCATTATGGTGTTTATAAAAACAACAATATGTAGTGTGTATGGCAGCAGCAGCAACATATAGATATTTTAGCTTAATACATAGCATTTTCATTATATCTATGTGCTTACTGAGTAAAGATTCAGTTCCTCATAAAGTTTCAACATGAGTTGTGCATAACAGACCCATACATTCAAACCTAAAAAGTATTCCAAATATGGTCTACCCATAATTGGAAAATTTTAAAACAACTTGAATTGCTTATCTAGGGTTAGTAATGCAAAAACTAGCCGTTGGGAGGATGGAATAAATAAGTTACCGCTAAAATATAATCATTGGAAATTTTTGACCGTTAGCTACGGAATCCTGTGAAATTTTCCATTTTTTTATGTGGTATCATGTAAACTTAACATTACAGTGTGATATCTTGCGTATCGCAAAACTATGCTCGTGGACTAGCTAAAATACCCAGAGGCAAATACTTCTTTTTACAATCCGATGGCTTTAATGTCTGTTAGACGTTTGTGGTATTCGGTGAATTTCATAAACTAATTATGGTATTTGTAACAACTCAATATTAAGTCACTGGTAGATATTGTACGCTTTGACCGAAGTCTCATAGTTTTGTTTCTAAGGATTAACCAGGTACACCACTCAAAACACGTCTACCATAGAGAAGTGTCCTCACCCACGTAAAGAGTGCTTCGTTCTTCCCTCCAACCAATGTGGGAGCCGTTTCGTGGCACACCACTCACCCCCTTTGGAGGGAGCCCAGCGCCCCCGCGGGTCACTAGCACATCGATCCGACCATTGACTCTGATACGATATGTAACAGTCCAGTTTCAAGTCGCTAGTAAATATTGTCCACTTTAACTAAAGTATCACGGTTTTGTTTATGACGGTCAACCAGGTGCAACACAAAATGCGTCTACCATGAAGAAGTATCCACACCCTTATAAGAAGTGTTTTGTTTGCCTCTCTAACTGATGTGGGAGTCGTTCGTGGCACACCACTATCTAGGGGGTGGGCTATGTACTTGGTGGTCCCTCAGATACAAAACACATGAGACTTAGGTCAAAGCGGACAATATTTACTAGCGACTTGAAACTAGGTTGTTACATATGATATTAGAGCCGGTTATTTTTTAAAAAAAAAATTGGAAGCACAAGGCCTAATGAACCGCATAAGCGGGGAAACAACCAAAAGAACATGGCCAAAAACAGAAAGACCCTACCTCACTAGTTCTACCCTTACAATCTAACAGGATGTACCTGAGCCCTTATCTTTTAGCTTTTACTTTACTTTTGTCCCTACTAGCAACCTTGCTAACACGCGATTATTTGCTAAAGCCCACCAAACCATTCTTTGGCCCAAGACCCCTTCTGAAGCTAACTCTAGAATTGGTTCGTGAGCAGTTATTAGAATCAACCCCTGCACCAGCCCTGGACTCCTGACATCTCTGGCGGAAGCTATCTCTGTGCTCTCGGATGATTTCTTCGAAATTACTCAGGGCACGCCCTTCATATGGAACATGGCAGCCAAGATCTTTAGCTAGCAAAAAATTCTGCCTTGCTTCCTCCTTGACATAATCATCATCATGATGAACCGTCGGCCCCAAAGGTCCTCCACCAGGCTCGAAGCCAGGGGGAATTCAGGATCCTCGAACAGGATCCTAAGATCATCACCATCACCCCCCTCCACCACTTGCTCGACAAGGGGGTACCATTGTTATATTGATGTGCCAGTGACCCGCGGGGGCGCTGAGCTCACTTTAGGAGGGTGAGTGGTCTGCCACGAGTGGCTCTCATAGTGGTTGGAGGGGAAAATGAATCACTCCTTATAAGGGTGTGGATACATCTTCACGGTAGACGTGCTTTGAGTGGTGAATCTGGTTGACACTCAGAAACAAACTATGAGACTTAGGTCAAAGCGTACAATATCTACCAGCGACTTGAAACTGAGTTGCTACAGTATCACAAAAAAGTTTTTCAAAAACGTGATATTTTGTGAATTAGTAAAGCTTTTCATGGTATCCTGTGAATTTTTCCTAATATTATTCTGGTGTGTTGCATCTGTCCAAGAATAAAAATTTATATAAAATGAAAAAATGTGTGAAAATGAAAAATATTGTTTCTCTAACTAATTTTCATTTTTTTTAAATATTTTTCATGTTTTTATTTTTGAATTATTTCTTTTTGAACAAAAATTATAAACTTTAAGGTCTACAAAATTACTTTAGTTTTGTGTTAATATTTGAAATATATGTTACAATAAAAAAAAGTCATTAAGATAACTAAATCTTGATAAGAGTAAGTCTGGCAAAACCAAGGAACTAAGAGAGAAGGAGGGGACTGAAAACAAAAAAAAAAAACACAAAGAAAATTTCTTATTGATGTCCCACCTAAATTTCAACCAATCCTTAAATAAAATCCTATATCGGCAAGAGTAATATTTAATTCCTAGATATTTCAAATAACAAAATATTCCATGTGATTCTTTTATATAAAAAGACTTGTTAAAATTAAAAAAAATTCAAAATAGCATAACAAGCTACTCCTCCTATTTTAAATATAAGGTGTTTTGGGATGAATCTGACTAAAACTAAATGTAATTTCCCAAAGTAAAACAATCAGAAATATTCCAATAGGTTAAAATTACTAAACTAAATATAAAATTTCAACTTCCAAGTCCAAGTGCTTAGCGATCGTCTGGCGTGAGTGGGTCATAAACACTGAAGGAATATATAATAAGCTTGGGTCTCTTGTCAATTGTTTTCAGTTAGAGAACATGGAGCTTGCTCCACCTTCTAATATGGTTTCATGCCACATGTCAATGTATTATTAGTCTAATTAAAAGTAATAGAAGAAAATGAGAAAAAAGAAAAAAAGAAAAAAAAAAGAAAAAGAACAACACACGCACACAAGGGGAGGAAGGAGAAGGAAGGGAGAGAAATTTTTTTTTTTTTTCAAAATGTTATAATTCATAAAATATAAGTGTAAAAATAAAAAACATTATATCATTGTTCATCATTTTTCGTGCTCTTCAAAATAAGATGCATCATGGATATGTTTTGGTAAACTTAAAATTTTATGTTTTTATAAGGAGTGTATATTACGTATTTTTAAAGTGAATCTTATTTATTAACAAAATGAATCTTCTTTAACAATAAAATGAACCTTATTCATTAAGAAAATGAATCTTATCCCAAACACTCTAAAAACCACCCTAGGAAAGTTAAAAACGTCGAAGACATTTGTATGGTTTGTAGTGCAGGGTTTAGGGTTCACTTTCAATAAATGAAAGGTCCAACTTTGACTAGTATTAAACAAAATATTCACCTTTCTTAAACTTTTGATTCACCTTTAAAAAAACCTTTGATTCATTTTTCTTAAACCGCTTATTCACTTTTGTTAAGCAATCTCTATTTACGAGAATCATTTTTCTTAAATCTCTTATTCACTTTTGTTAAACGTATGATTAACTTTATAAAAACCTCTGATTCACATTTTTTTAAACCTCTTAATCACTTTAGTTAAACAATCTACTACGAGATTCACTTTTATTATTACTCTGATTCACTTTGTAACAACTTGTGATTCACTTTTTAACAACTTTTGATTCACTTTTCTAAAACCTTTGACTCACACTAGTCAAACAATCAGAATCACTTTAGTTAAACAATCTGTGTTGAGATTCACTTTTTTAAAAAACTCTTATTCACTTTTACGTAGGCAACTCTTTGATTCACTTTTTAACAACATTCGATTCACTTTTTAACAACATTTGATTCAATTTTCCTAAACTTAAGATTCACAATGAATTTCAAAAAATATATACATATAAAAAATAAAAAATAAAAATTTATCAAAACATAATCATGTTTGGTCTTATTTCGAAGAGTTCGAATTATGATGAACAATGATATATAATTTATGTTATTTGGACTTATATATAATAAAATATAACATTTTACAGTTTTATAAAATGATAAACCACAAAAACCTCCATCTACGAATTCGCTATTGTTTTAACCTCTGTTAGAACTATTCAACTTGTCCAAATAAAATAAAGGAAAAAAATAAACCGAATGGTGACGAACACAGCAATTTACAACGAAAGGAGTAGATGTCAAAAAACTTATTTTGAATTACTCATCTACTGCTTACTTATCTTGCTATTCGAACCTTATATTAAAAATGAAATGAAAGAGTACATCCAGAGTCGGATGCAAAGGCGGGCTCGGGCCCTAGCCCCTGAAATTTTTGAAAATTTATAAAATATTCTTATGTATTTTTTAAAAAATGTAACATAATATAATGTTTTAAATATTAATAGTGTTAAAAAATATTTTAACCTCCTTAAACAAAATTAACCCCTAAATAAAATTCCTGGATCGCTCAGTGCATCCTTTTTCCATTCCTATCCAAGACCTTTTCCATTGACCCCTTACGATAAAAATAACATGGAAGGATTGGCTCAAAAAGTTTCCTTAATAAATAATCGAATCAACTTTTTCGTTGCAACCGGAATCCTATTCTCTCCTAACTGAACAATATAGTGGTGCCTTTTAGTTGCGTTCACTTAAGGTTTTGTTGATTTTTAATTACTTACGCAATAAGTAAGGATAAAAATGAAATGAGGTAGATGGTAAGAGACTTGTTTATGTAGTATTGTATATTAATGTAACTCTCTTAACCACGGGCTATTACAATTTAAGACATAAGATTATTTATATGAATTTTTTGATCATCTTTAAGGTATAGGAGTGTGACAGTGGATTATAAACTGTAATTTTTTTGTTTAAAAATTAATTCAATTTCACTAGGTAACTTATTATTCCACTTAACACAACCTCCCCCCACAATATCTACCCCTTTGTATCTCTTGTTTTCCTCGGGCTATTGTGAAAACGAAGAAGCATAACTTCCACTCTGCTACTCTTAATCCAGCATGTTCTTCATAAAACATGGTTGTCCATGTAGTGAATCGATGTTGTCCTTCGTAGAACAAGCTTGTCCATGAGTAAGGGTTTGATTCACTTGCGAAAATGAAGAAAGAGATTGTGGATGGAGTTTTGTCTAAGTATGATCTATTATGGCAATATAAAATAATGACCGAAAATATGACATGTGGAAGAATAAATTGTCAAGTCAACGAATGCTAATATTTAAACAAATAGAGTCATAGTTGTAGGGATCCATTGTTACACGGGGAATAAAGTACATATGGATCACCGGAGGTTTCCTCAAACTTCAAGGGGATTGAAGTAATTTACAAAAATACTAACATATTGTTGTGGTGGTTGATGTGTCTGAAATATGAAGAAAACAAACTAATTGATAATTGACTGTATTTTTTGCAATTTTTTGCAAACAAACAAGGCCTTGTACAAGGGGAAAAAGTTTTTTTTTGTTTAACAAAAGAAGTGGAAATTGGTTTAAAGATGGGAGAAAGATAGAATAGAAGATAAAGAAAATAAACAATCGACACAATATCTTCCATTTATAACACCCCATATGGGTAACTGTATGCTTGAAAACTAGCCACTTTAGGCCCTCAATCCTCACATGGGCTTAAAAGTGAAAGGCCTTCTTGTTGTAGTCAACCCATATGTATCCTTATAAACCATTCACATTATTACTCATATCCCGATGTGGGATGGGGGTATTACATATTCCCCCACTCAAAGAACGTGACGTCCTCGTCACAAATCTAACATCCAAGTCCCATGGACCTCCTCGGTAGGTGTCAGGTAGATCATCCCGACACGGTCCCGAGTCAACTCTGATTGCATTCCATATCACGTTCTTAAAATAAATCTATACAAAATAAGTTTGGTACTACAATGTCTGTCAAGTAACCATTGAAGAGTTACACATGTGTGAATTATTAATAGGAAATTTAAAGAGTTTTTCCCAACAAATTGGTATATTACGAAATAACTTCGGTATAAGTTTAAAAAAAGTTGAGTTGCGTCTCACTTAAGTGATAAACCCTAGTATACAAGGATGTGATATCGAATGCAAGAATGACATAATATATTGTATTGATTATTTCACCGTAATAATCTTCTACGATCTCTCTCTTATTCTCCTAGTTTTATAACACGTTATCAGCACGACAAACTTTACTATTATCCACTATGACATAGGCTATTCACAAAGATATTGAGTTGTTTTCCTTGTTGCCATTTTCCAGATCTCCTTCAAAAACAAATAATGGAAAATCTAAATAAGCTCGACTTCTCTCCGTTGAATTTTTTCGAGTCAAAACTATATGTCATGGGTACTAGATGTCTACCTTCTTCTGGTTAGCAAAGACTTGGAAGGTTATCCCTTACTTCTAATTGAAATCGTTGTGCACCATAATAATCTGTTTGCCGAAGAGCTTATAGAAGTAAAGGATGGCCTTCGAAGCCTTTGACAGCCTGATGATGGTCGGCATCTAGTACCCATGAGATATAGTTTTGACCGAAATATCCAATGGAGAGAAATCAAGCTTTTTTAAATTTGTTAATATTCGCTTGCGTTAGAAGATCTAAAATGCCAACAAGAAAACAAGTAAGCAACTGAATATGTCTGTGAGCACCCACGCCTATGGCATAGAAAGAATATCTTTTAGTACAGTCTATCATGATGATAACTTGTTATAAAATGGGAGAATTAGACATAATAGAAGATAAAGAAAAGAAACAATCGATGTAATATGTTCTGTTCTCCTACACTCCATATCATGTTCTTATATACAAGACATCATCCTACATCAAACCTTTGAGTGACCCATTATTAAGATTGGAATACAAACATTAAAAGGTCTTTGACAGTTACATAAATGAAAAGTCTAAAGGAGATTTCGAGAGTTACACTATTAAAGAGTCTAGGTAAACCAAAAGGCATGTGAATGTACATTCACTAAATAGGATGATTTATAACCGAAAGAGAATTACTATGTTTATTTAGTTAGTAACAAAAGATGAAAGAAATAAGTAAGACAAGAGCAATGTATATATGTTAAAGAGGGATGTTTTGGACAAATATAAAAGTGATGGTCCACTCTTGTCATACTTGATAACTAGTATGTCCTATTTTTAATGCAGGTCGTTCTAGAGATGAATCTGTATTATTTTTCTATCCAGATTCATCTATAAAATGACTTACATATAACATAGGGTTTAAATCATAATTGTTTTTTATAGAATCAAATTTTGAATTTTTCAGATCGAACCATACGATACGAGGGGTTAGGTCAAATAAAACAAATCTAACTCTCCTCGTTATCTATTAATATACTTTGAGTTGATGAGTTTAATCTTTATATTTGAAATTTATTTGGGTCTCATAGTCCACCTAAAAAATATTTATAAGAAAAATGACAAAACATATACTATTTTGTTATACTCTTAATACATATTCATATTGTACTTTTCATGTACAATTAATTAATTTTGAGAATTTTAAATTAATAATATATAATATTTCTTAATATAGAACCCATATATAAATATTACTTTAAAAAATTTACTTATCTTTTATTTATTATTGATGAAATTAGGATTGCGGGATATAAAATTACTATAAAGATCCAATTATTCTTAGTGTTTCAGCAAAGGAGTAAACTAAGCGAAAGCTATAGTATCAATTATCTATTTTTGTGAAGAAAAAAATGAAACATTAGGTACAAGTTCTAATTTGTTGACTTTCTACCAAGAGCAAAAGGAACCTATACAAAAATAAACAGCTGGTTTGAATAAGGACCCAAACAGCTGGACGCCTCGTATTAAGGATTATGATCATCCCACCTTATCCCTTTATCACGATTTTGTGACCTGTAACACTTAGCGCTTAATAGTATCGTATACTTACTACTATTATCTGTAGAGTAACAACTAAATATTTTCGAAAAAAAAATATATAAAACACTGGTTTACGAAAAAAAAAAATACTCCCCGTTCTGAATTGACCGTTTTATTTGTTTTATGGTTCGTTTTTCCACTTCAATATTAAACATATAAGATAAAATAATTTTATAAAACTAAATTTTGTAACATATAATTTATTATGTAAAGAATCATATACAAAACTTAAATTTTCAAAATTAATTTAACTTATATGTTAAAAATTGAAATCAAACGATATAACAGAGGTACTGCTGGTATGAAACAATTATAATTTTCATCATGCGTAAAATACGACTGTCAAGTTGCGAAAGTCCACGCGCGCCCCCTCATTCCCCGATCCCAAATCCTGGCAGTCACATTCCGCGTTTCGTCTTCTTTGTTAGAACAGACAAACCCATTTAACCGCCACCTCTACTTCTTCTTCCTCTTCTCCTCTCCGTATCATTCAGATTGAGAACAGTGGACAAGGTGAGAGATCGGAAACAGACGAAGTACAAAGCGTTATCTTCGGTCACGACCACTCCATTTCTCCCCCTCTCCTCGCTCTACACGTGTCCAGTCTGACTTCAGATCATCAATCCTCAAATCTCTCTATCGCAGCTAATTTTATATACTAGTGCTTCCTCCCTTTTTTATCTCTTGCTCGCTTCCAAACTTGCTGTTGCTGCTGAAGCTTCACTCCGCTTGCTCACTGTCTCTGATTAAGAAGGAGGAGGTGGTTAATTAGTTGCAGAGATGGATCACGCGGCGGATGCGCTGCGTACCGATTTGATGACGATCACTCGGTATGTGCTCAACGAGCAATCAAAGTATCCGGAATCGCGCGGTGACTTCACCATTCTGCTCAGTCACATTGTTCTTGGTTGCAAGTTTGTCTGCTCTGCTGTTAATAAGGTTCCTTCTTTTACTCACTCTCTGTCTCTTTCAAGATTGGTTTAATTTTTCACTGTCTTAAATCAAACGATTGTCATGTACTTTTTTTTTTAGCCTTCCTCGAATATCGCGTGTAGCGATCGTGGGAAAATTCAACCACTGCTTCAATAAAATATAAATAAATTTACGATGAAGTGATGCGTTTTGCATTTGTTTCTTCGTGTTGACAGTGATTGTGCGGATTTGATTAACTTTCTCAACTGTACTGAGTTCGTGCATCTTTCAATCGGATTTTGCGGTCCTTTTGCATGTTCACTGGGAGTCGTTGAACTTGAACCAACCGATAGCTAGTCGGTCACAACAACTGAAGCTCTTTTTGCAAGTTTTTCAATTGTTATTTAACAATCTTCTTTATCCGGTCCTGGTAATGTGACTGTTTTTATACTGCAGCTAGCTACTATAATATGCCTTTAACGCGAAGTTTTCGAAATCCTTAATTTAAATTTGTAGAGGTCTTTATGCGGAAATGAAACTGAATGGTTTTCGAAATTTTAATTACTAACGTTTGTGAAGATCTTTCTGCGGAGGTTGTGATTTGATTATGCCAATTGACGATCAGCAATGCACCATATAAATGAATTATATGGGGCGACGGATATAATCGAAGAATATGCTAATCTCGGATTCTGAATCGTCATTTTTTTAGATTATATTTTAATCGGCGTCATGTTGGCCAAAAAAACTTTGCGGTGAAACAAGTCTAACATCAGTTAGTCTTATGGACTTAAAATCTGGAAATTGTATGGAGATTTGTACTCTCTGTTAATGACTTTCAAACTGAGTATTTCTTAATTCAATTCACCAGTGTATTTGTGTTCACAGGCTGGTCTAGCCAAGCTCATAGGACTGGCTGGAGAAACCAACATTCAGGTATCAACAGCAACGTTTCTTCTTATTTTTTAAGAAAGAAGAAACGTCTCTTCTAATATTCTACTTTCCTCTGTTTGTTCATTTTATTTCCCCAATGTCTAATAGTGCTCTCTTGATATGATTCTCAGGGTGAAGAACAGAAGAAATTAGATGTGCTTTCCAATGAAGTTTTTATCAAGGCTTTGGTTAGCAGTGGCCGTACTGTGAGTTAACAACTTACCTCTTATGCTTTTTCATTCTAAGTTTCCAAGTTTGGTGACCTCATGCTACTAAATTGTAGAGCATTCTTGTGTCCGAAGAGGATGAAGAGGCAACATTTGTGGAGCCAGCACTGCGTGGAAAGTGAGTCGTACTACTCCACACATCTACTTCAACAAAGTATACTTTTATGGGGTATGACTGGGTTTAATTATAAATGCTTACAACTGTCTCTTGTTCTTTGCTCAATGTAGGTATTGCGTTTGTTTTGATCCTTTAGATGGGTCATCAAATATCGACTGTGGCGTGTCTATTGGAACTGTAAGACTTCTGATGCTGAGTAGTGTTGTACTTTTGAACAGATCTATGAACTCTCTATTAATTGGAATGGAATCCAGCTTAACAAGAAGTCACTTTTGGGTTTGATATTTTGTTTCAGATTTTTGGAATTTATGCACTTGACGATGGCAAAGAACCAGCTCTGGATGATGTGCTGCAACCTGGAAAGAACATGGTGGCGGCTGGTTATTGCATGTATGGGAGTTCTTGCACGGTACACCATCCTATATTCATTTTCCTGTCTTCCATACTTAGCCGAAAAGTGGAACCCCAGGTCTATGTCATTACCCTCACCGCATACTATTACTAACAGCTCAACCCCCTCTCAATTAAACCTGACATAGAATATGATACCTTTGCAAATTGATTACAACACCATTTATCAGTCTTACAATGAAGCTACCATTTCACTTTTGCAACTTTATTCATAAGATCAACTATTCTTTTCATATGATTCTAGCTCATCTAATCTTGAATTGATTTGGGACGGTCATGCATGCAGCTTGTGTTGAGCACGGGAAGTGGTGTGAATGGGTTCACTCTTGATCCGTCTCTTGGAGAGTTCATTCTGACTCACCCTGATATCAAGGTGAGTTATGGGATTCTTATTGACAATTTACTTGGACATTTCTCAAGGTGCAATGTATTAATACTGAGAAAGAAGACTTTGATGCTTATCCATCACAAACTGCAAATTGTTGCTCTGCATATAATCTCAATTGTGTGGATGTGCAAGTTGAGTGTTATGCATGCATATTACACAAAAATCGCATGCATTGTGCCCATGTTACCCGACACAATATTTGAAAAGGGAACACTATTAGAAAATATTATGGGCCCAATCTAGACCAAAATCCCTATTTTATTTGTACTGACAAATCTTCTGTTTTGTCTCTCATTCTCATGCTTCTCTTATCATGAGATCGACTGCTAAAGTGCTGCTTGATCTTTCTCCAGTTTCCTCCTAGTTCCATCATTACGTATTCTATCTTTGTGGTTGTTATCATGTCTGTTAATTATTTCATTGTGGGGTAGAAGCTGAAGGATATAATTTAGGAGATGCTATAGATTATGATAATTATGTATAATTGAGAGCACATCTAAAAAGTACTTTTAAGATCAGATTGGAACCACCAAGTCTCTTTTTGTTTCTTTCTTGTTTGTTTACCCTGATTCTTGTACTTTTGCTGGGTACTTTTTTTTCACTATCTACTTACCTAATTGGAGTGCAAAGGCATGTGTATGAAGTCTTTTGACCTCTCTTGGATTATCTATTAACGTTCTTTTCTACTCTTCTGTTTCTCTCTACTTGGAACAGATTCCCAAAAAGGGAAAGATATATTCTGTGAATGAAGGGAACGCAAAGAATTGGGATGCTCCTACTGCCAAGTATGTGAAACTTTTATGGAAGTGAACTAACTTTGTATTTCTCTTATGTCCTGTCTGGCTTATTCTTTTACTTTCTTTTATATGTAGGTTTGTGGAGAAGTGTAAGTTCCCGACTGATGGCTCATCACCCAAATCTCTGAGATACATTGGAAGGTACATGCATTTTCTACTGTACAATGATGTTAAATCCTCCTCCCTCCTGGATGTAGAACTTCTTTTGTAATTTTCTTTAACAGACAACCAGTGAAACGCTTGGATCACTTTGCTTCATTTTGCTACCATATTAGTTGAAGACTCTAGATGTGGAGTCACTGATGTGAGGATGTAATAGGAATCACATCATCAGATTTTGTGCAGAGAATTTGGTTCTTCAATTCCTCATCTGTATACTCTGTGCTTATGGGTTTCCCCTTTTTCTCAGTATGGTTGCTGATGTTCACCGGACATTGTTATATGGAGGTGTCTTTATGTACCCTGGTGACAAGAAGAGCCCAAGTGGGAAGCTTCGGTATTGACACTCTTTTTCTTTATGAATTATAGCTTACTACATACGTTATGTCAATCTGATCCAGAAAATTTCTATTACATCTGGGACCAGTGTTCTCTACGAAGTCTTCCCAATGTCTTTCTTGATGGAGCAAGCTGGCGGACAAGCTTTTACCGGCAAGCTACGGGTATGCATTGATTTGAACATTATATGTCCATTTTGTACTCCTTTCATTTTCAACCTTTGTTGTGGCTGACGATTTTGCTGGTCCACATTTGGCTGCTCTGCGATTTATAGATGTCAGAAAGATGTGCCTTAATATGCTTGTGTGTCTCATTTTGCCTTTTATTTTTATGTTTCTCATCGCAAGGCACTTGATTTGGTTCCCACGGAGATACACGAGCGATCACCAGTTTTCCTGGGAAGTTATGACGATATCGAGCAAGTCAAGGCCCTTTATGCTGCTGAAGGGAAATAGGAATCGCCCCAGATTCAGCGGTCTATTTTACATAGATCATAGAAAGCACTTTGGAAAAATATTATCCACTATACATGACTCATATAGACTGTGTAAAAATGAGAATGTGCAGTTCTATGATGTATTAATCTTTTCTGAGAAGCCAGATCAATATCACTGCACTTTTGCCCCTCGTTATGATGATTGTCAACTTGGTTTAATAATTATTCCACACTGCCAGAGGTGGCCACCGAGATACAGAATCGGAACTTCAGTTTAGTTCGGGGTGTTCTATTTAGAGGCGGTTAATCGGATTGACTGAAGTCATATAAATTTATGAATATTTTTGTAATCATCAAAATAGAATGGTTTTAGTGTCTTGGCTATACTCAGGTGTAGCCAACAGAGAACACGCCCGTTCCTTTTCTGCGGTTGCGTTAGTTTTTTTTTTTTAAGCACATCGAGTGTTCCTCCTTGTTTCTCATTTTACTTTTTTTTTAAATAAAATTTATTTCTTTTCTTTTCTTTATTAAAAAATTTTAAATTTTGTAACTTTTAATATATAAGTCCAAAATAAAAAAAAATTATATCATTGTTCACCTAAATTCAAGCCCTTCAAAACAAGACTAGTCATAGATATATTTTGACAATTTAAAAAAATATATATTTTTACATGTATGGAGCATAGAACGTAAAAGAAAATTTGTACAGATGGTCATACAAACCTGTACAAATAATTACTAAAACATGTACATCCTCACGTAAAACATGTACATCCTCGCATTAAAAACATATAGATAGTCATATAAACCTGTACGAATCATTAATATGTATATCCTTAGATTAAAACATGTACATATAAGGAAGAACACTTGCACAGACGGTCATATAAACCTGTACAAATGTTCACTAAAACATATACATTCTCATAATTGAAAATGTACATTCTCACATTTGAACATGTACATCATCACATAAAACATGTACATTTTCACATTAAAATATGTACATACATTGTAACACCCCTAATACGCACATGATACTAAATGAAATCGCAGCGGAATTAATAACTAAACAGTAACTAACGCTTCGGTGCTACAACGCCGTCAACCACCCACGTGGTTGACAAGGCAGAATAAATACAAGTGTACCGGTCTGATGATCAGACTCCCGAGCATAAAACTAAACCATAAATACATCATATACAATACCGAGTGTTTACATATTCATCACTGTATCACCACACTGTTAACTGCCACAACCAAATGTATAACACGCCACGGGAGCACAGGCGCATCCCGGGCCAACATCCAAAAGTATACAAAAATAAACCTGCATCCTAGGATCTAAAGCCACTCCGCTTCTTCGATCCTCATCCTGCAGTATAAGAAATATGGATCCCCCGAGGGGGTCAGCAAAAACCCTTGGCTGGTATGGCTAACGCGCAGCCATCGACTACCGGGATACGCGCAACTAATTGTCATGATACATGGCATTCATTTTATACATAACATAACTAACATGTGCATAGCAACAATAGTGCACAACACAACAACACATACACAGTGGGTCTCTGTTCCACAATAACAAACCACAAGGGTCAAATAACACATGAGCCTAGAGAGTGATTCACTCTCATGTTAAGCTCGTTAACCACTCATTACCGTCTGTTAGACGAACGAGTAACTTAAGTCACAGATGGTTCGGATTTAGTGACCCGAACACACCAACACAACCAACACATGTTCCCACTAAACCGATCATAAGTCAGAATAGGTAAGCTTTGGAAGAAGCTAGCGGAGATCGAACGCCAACTTAAGGTGAACATCTTGACAACATAAGACGAATCTGATTCAGATATCTACTCTTAACTTACATGCATGACCGGACAACCGGATTCCTCACTTCCCAGTTAACACTTGTTAGAAGTTCATAGTGGAACTTAACAACCAACACACAATAGGGTAAGTCATGTTAGAACACACACAAGGGAAATGAGTCACGACATAACATCACAATAATATGAACAATGTAAACTCATTACTTTTTAAGTCTTATAACGTCATAAACACACAAAAAACATACAACACACAAGCCGGTGTAAACCGGTAGGCAACAGACTGCAAGAAAACCATACATTGGTCCTTGCCTTGATTTGTTTCCACCGTAGGTCACTCCTATACATGATTCAAGAACGTCGGTTAATTAACTTACTTAACCTCCAATTTACTAAGTGTTTAACATAATTATTTGACATGTTTAATGTCTAACTTACCCTAGGTTACCTTCATTATATACCCTAGGGTTAACTACATAGATCACTTCTTTTCTGTTTTTTTTTTTACAAGTTTAGGTCCGACCGACCTTGCCGACCGAACTTGTCCAGTTCGGTCGATTCCAGAACACATTTCCGTCAAATTTTCTACTCCGACCGAACCTACCAAGTTCGGTCCTATGTTCGGTCTTTTCCCGAGAGTTTCTCTCCCTTTGTAAATTTAGCCCGACCGAACTTACCAAGTCCGGTCCTATGTTCGGTCGGTTCCAGTAACTCAATCCGTACACAAAATACAAGCCCGACCGACCTTGCAAGTCCGGTCCTCAAGGTCGGTCTTTTCCAGAAGCCAATTCTCGCAGGGTAAACTGGGCTCGACCGAACTTGCAAGTTCGGTCGCAAGTTCGGTCTGCCCCAGACCTTTGTTTTCCTTTTCACATTCAACTCCAAACTTCACCCCATACAACCCTAGTACCCCCTAACCTCATTTGGGCACTTCAAACACACCTTAAGACATCCTTAAACACTCATAAAACCATTATCTAATTCCTTAAGCCTTTACCCATTTCTTCACAAAATTCCTAACACTCACAATGTTTCCTCCTAGTTCTTCAAGTGGTATTTCATACCTATGATAACTATCATCCCAAAATGCTTTATCCTTATTTTAACATCATCTCCCAAGCATCATCTCTCACAACTAACTTCTTATATCCATCTTGAAACTCTTTTTTCCAAGTTTACACTTTCTCCTTACTACCAAAGTTTGTCTAAGTATTTACCTAAGTCCCAAAGTGACTTTGGTACTTACTAACACCTCAAGCTCATGCCTAAGTCCTTGTGACATCCCAAATCACCTTAATGCATGTTTCTTACCCAAGAACAACACTTAACCAACCTAAACACCTCTTAACTTATCAAACCATTTTAACTCTTAGAACTTCTCATTTATTACCTAAATTTCGACATAGGTTCTCCTAGAACATTTCTAAACCAAAACACATTGTTTTTACCAACAAACAACCCAGAACACTAAAAATCCATCAAGCACTTATTATACACAAAACCCACTCATAAAGCACTACATCACAATATAGTGCATAATTTAAATTGCATGGCACTTAGGCCCTTAAATGACATGGCTCTTAGGCCCTAAGATGCATAAATCATAAACACTGAATTTCCACATATATTTGCCTTTAACCTGCAAATACACTCAACACACATATGCCTTTTACTAAGCTCTTGAGAATATTTACTAAGTCATTCACCATTTGCTCTTTAGGTAGTTTTAACAAGCATTATAAGCTCATTTCTCCTAAGGCATTAAACAACATTAGGTTAGTAGATTTACCTCTTTTCCAAACAACTTCTTTCTGTTCCTTTAAAAACCGGTAATGGTATTTGATTCTTTGGCAAGTTCTAAACAATATACAAACATTATAATGAGTAATCAAGCTATAAGCTCCATCTCATTGTAAACCCTAATTTTACATTGTTTCAAAAACATTAATGTAGTTGTTTTACCTTGCTCTTTGAAGAGAGTTTGAATATCAAGCAAGAGAGGACTCCACCTAGTCCATGAAGAGTTGGAATAAGCTAGAACAAGGTCACACAAAGCTATCCTTCAACATGTATTTTGGTTTACAACAAAAACATGAAGGAAATGAAGTTTTTATTTGAGATTCCTTACCTAGAAGCAAAGGAGAGTAACAATATGTAAAAATACAAGCTCAAGCTCCTTCAATGGAGGACTCCATGGCACCGAATGGTGGTCTTGGAATTTTAAGAAGATAGGAATGAAGAGCTTGATGAGAGGAAGAGATTGGTGGTGTTTGTTTTTGATTTGAACAGTGAGCAAGATTTTACAAGAGATCAAAGAGGAGTTTTAATGGAGGTGGTGTGGTATTACCGTGAGAGAACAGCAATGAGAAGGGAGAAGAAGGTTGAGACCGTGGGAAATGAAAGAAAGAAATGAGAGAATGAGATAGAATTTGCTTTTAAGAGATATTTGTAGTAATAAGGTAAAAAGTAAGTTTAATTAGTTTTCTTTACTTACTTATTATATCAACTAGAGAGTGGTGAGTCACCACACTTAGAAAACCGGCCCCCTATATTATAATGAGGGTATTTTAGTCTTTGTTTGTCAATTTAATTACTTATACAACATATGTTACAAAATAGCTTATAAAAATTCACTATTCATGAAAACAAGGCACATAGAAGTGAAATTTTTGATTTCCATTGATATAGACACCCAAATGTGATATTATATAGTACACATATATATTTAGAGTAATGATGGACATCTAGCCACTCAAAACTCCTTTACAAGACAATTTTTCAAAAATGTGCTTTAAGACTCCTTAAAGCACATTTGTGTTTAAACTTGTTTTCAAGCTTGGTTTTCTTTGGTAATTGGTTTAATATGTTCATTAGTGTATAAATGAGGTCTTGGTAAGTTCATTAGGTCTTAACCAAGTTTATCCCAAGCTTAGAGCACATTTGGCTCTTATTGACTTTAAAGTACATTTTGTGTTTTCTTTTGTTTAAATTTGTTTACTAATGTTTCTAAGACTCTTTTTAGTCTTAATACACCATATTTAAGTGTTTATACCATATATTAAGGTTTGGGGTATTTCATACATCCTCACATTAAAGTATAGAACGGCTTCCAAATAGATTACCCTAACCCCACGCACCCTAAAACCCACCTAAGAAAGTTAAAAAACGTCGAAGGCATTTTAGGGTTGTAGTGGCGGGTTTAGGGCCACAAACCAACCCTAAAAACCTATCGATTAGTTGCTACAATATAAGTATAGAATAGTTTCCAAATAGATTACCCTCCCCCCCCCCCCCAAAACACCCCAAAACCACCCTAGGATAGCTAAAAACGTTGAAGGCATTTTTAGGGTTTGTGGTAGCGGGTTTAGGGAACCTGTCGAGTTAGTTGCTATAATATAAAGTACGAAACAAATTCCAAATAGATTACGTACCCTACCCCAAAACACCCCCAAAACCACCATAGGGTAGCTAAAAACGTCGAAGACATTTTTAAGGTTTGCAGTGGTGTTTAGGGTGGTCATACAAACATGTACAAATATTCATTAAAGAACATGTACATTCTCACATTTGACATGTACATTCTCACATTTGAACATGTACATCGCCACATTAAAACATGTACATTCTCACATTAAAATATGCACATACATCCTCACATTAAAATATGCACATACATCCTCACATTAAAGTATAGAATGACTTATACATGTAAAAATAATTTTTTTTTCAAAGTTGTCAAAACATATCTATGATTGGTCTTATTTTGAAGAGCTTGAATTTATATGAACAATGATATAATTTTTTTTCATTTTGGACCTATATATCAAAGTTACAATAATTTAAAGATTTTATGGTAAAAAGAAAAAAAAACAAAATTAAAAAAAAAAGACACAACCGGCGCACACACGCTTTTACAAAAAAGAAAGAAAAAAAGGAGAAATGCCTTACTTGCGCGTCCTTCCCTGTCTGTCTCCCCCATATGTAGCTATCTGGCTACATTTACAAAAGGGACCATGCCCATGTGTATGTGGATTGGACATATGCTTAAGTCACTTTTAGCCTTTAGATTAGAATTTATTTTTGAAAACATTAATCTTAACCGTAATAAGTTTACTTATTTAATAATTAGTTTTTAAAATTAAAATACAAACAAATAAATATAGAAGGGTATAATAGACTACTCTTTCCACTATAACTCTCTCTCATTGAATATAGCGACAGTTACTACGTCATATCCATTACTCCTCATTCCCTACCAAAAAGAAATAACTTCCTCCTTCACTATGTTTTGGTTAAAATATACTGATGATTTATTTTTTTCTCTAGGAACTAGATCTAGGGACACTTCTAATATTTATTATTTTATTTCTAAAATTAGAAATGAACTTTGACACCTATTTAGATTTTTATTAATTCCTCATATTTAGTGAAAGTGTAAATATTTAAGTAATAATAGATTTTTCAATGTAGGTGTAAATTTATTTGATAAAAGAGTAGACTTTAAATTTAATCCTCATTTAGGTGATAGTGTAGATTTTTAAGGAAATTGGTAGATTTTCAAATGTAGGTGTAGATTTGTTTGATAGAAGTGTAGATTTATTTAATAAAAAATGTGTGGATTTATTTTTTTACGCTCTTATATTTATTTTTAGGAGTCTTCTCAACAGAATTTATACTTTGTTATTTTTAAAAAGTCTTCTTAACAAAATTTCTGATTTGTTATTTTTGAATAAAAGGTTTTGCTTAAAACGTGGGATCTTTTTATCATTATTTTTTTAAAATAGATTTTTCAAAATATAGGTGTAGATTTGTTTGATAGAAGTGTAGATTTTTATAATTCCCGAAAGTGTAGATATTTAAGTAAATGATAGATTTTTCAAAATATAGATGTAGATTTGTTTGATAGAAGGCTAGATTTTTATAATTCCTCAAAGTGTATATATTTAAGTAAAATGATAGATTTTTTGAATTGTAGGTATAGATTTGTTTGATAAAAATGTAGATTTTAAATTTAGACAGTACCACTTATTTACTTAAATGTGGATTATTTATATTTGATGTTCTTATATTAATTTTAAGGAGTCGAATTTCTATTTTTTATTTTAAATAAAAGTTTTAGCTTAAAACATTGAATTTTTCTTTTAGTTTTTCAAATCCTTACTTCACTACCCGTGGTTCTCCCTACCAAGTGCAGCCCCAAACACCACTGTACCAACGCGTCATTGGTGGGGTATTCTAGTTTTGAATCTGTGGATATGGGGTTACTATTTGAAATGGTGTTTACCGGTTCTTAACTGGTCAACTATCTACAATCCAATTGTAATTTCACTTCTGGTTGCACATTTACCGTTTTTTCTATTTTATATTTTGTCTGATTTTCGTTCATGTTTCAAATGTGGGACTACTTATAGAGATTATGAGTAATATAGTACTTAGGACATCCACAATGGTGTGGATTTCACACACTTAAATAAATAAAAAAATAAAAATATTGGTGCAATGTTGTGGAATCCACCATAATTCTCTTTCATCATTGTTTATGCTCTGCAAATCAAATCTATTGGCTATAACACTGCAACATTAATAAAATTTCTAATATCTTCTTAAAGCAAAAATTATGGAAGAGATAAGAGAATGTTAAGGAACTCTGGCATTGTAGAGATGTTAATTCTTATATAATAAACTAATTTATGTTGTTGACATTGCACCTAAAAGAAAGCTAAAAACTCTTCACCATTGTGGATGCCCTTAAACACTAAAAAAGTTGTTAGACAAAATTAGTTTTGAGTTTGTTTCAGGTCCAACTTCTATAATTTCTAAACTTATAACTCTAGTTTGACCGATTCCAAGACGGTGGCGGTTCCACATGGTTCCGGTCTTATCAGTTCCATAACGGCTCCTACGGGTTTGGGTCCTATTCAAACCAGGGCGGACCCACATGGGGTCCAATGGGGTCCGGGACCCATAGCTTTTTTATAAAGTAAAAATAAAAATAAAAAAATAAAAAAATAAAAACCTTTTATAAGTATAATAAAAGGCAAATTCTTGGCTAAAACTAAATGTAGCTAACTTGGCTACATCTATGGGGAGATATGGGTATTGGGAGTGAGCGCCCGTTCACTGTGATTGTTTTACTTGTTTTTTTGCATATTTTTTTTCAAAAATGTTATTCTTTTTCTTTTATCACAAAAAACTTTAAATTGTTGTAACTTTAATATATAAGTCCAAAATGAAAAAAAATTATATCATTGTTCACCTAAATTCAAGCTCTTCAAAACAAGACTAGTCATGGATATTTTTTTGACAACTTTGAAAAAAATTATTTGTATATGTATAGTGCACAAAACGTAAAAAAAACTTGTACAGATAGTCATACAAACATGTACAAACGTTCATTTAAACATGTACATCTACACGTAAAACTTGTACATCATCGCATTAACTCGACAGATTTTTAGGGTTTGTGGTAGCGGGTTTAACGGCCCTAAACCCGCCACTGTAAACCTTAAAATGTCTTCGACGTTTTTTAGCTATCCTAGGGTGGGTTTTGGGGTGTTTTGGGGGTAGGGTAATCTATTTGGAATTTGTTTCGTACTTTATATTGTAGCAACTAACTCGACAGGTTTTTAGGGTTTGTGGTAGCGGGTTTAGGGTCGTTAGACCTAAACCCGCCACTGCAAACCCTAAAAATGCCTTCAACGTTTTAGCTATCCTAGGGTGGTTTTGGGGTAGGGTAATCTATTTGGAATTTGTTTTTGTACTTTATATTGTAGCAACTAACTACCCTAAACCCGCCACTACAAACCCTAAAAATGCCTTCGACGTTTTAGCTATCCTAGGGTGGTTTGGGGTGGTTTGGGGGTAGGGTAATCTATTTGGAAACCGTTCTATACTTTACATTGTAGCAACTAACTCGACAGGTTTATAGGGTTTGTGGTCGCGGGTCTAGGGTCTGCCACTATAAACCCTAAAAATGCTTTCGATGTTTTTTAGCTTTCCCATGGTGGGTTTTAGGGTGTGTGGGGTTAGGGTTATCTATTTGAAGCCATTATATACTTAATGTGAGAATATACATATTTTGTGAGAATGTACATGTTTTAATGTGACGATGTACATGTTCAAATGTGAGAATGTACATGTTCAATTATGAGAATGTATATGTTTTAATGAACATCTGTACATGTTTCTATGACCGTCTGTACAAGTGTTCTTCCTTATATATACATGTTTTAATCTAAAGATGTACATATTTAATGATTCGTACAGATTTATATGACTATCTATATGTTTTTAATGCGAGGATGTACATGTTTTTACGTGAGGATGTACATGTTTTAGTGAACATTTGAATAGGTTTGTATGACCATATGTACAAGTTTTCTTTTACGTTCTGTGTTCCATACATGTAAAAATAATTTTTTTTAAAGTTGTCAAAATATATCCATGACTGATCTCGTTTTGAAGAGCTTGAATTTAGGTGAACAATGATATAATTTTTTTTCATTTTGGACTTATATATATAAAAGTTACAATAATTTAAAGATTTTATGATAAAAAGAAAAAGAATAAATTTTTTGAAAAAAAAGAAAAAAATGCAAAAAAAAACAAGTAAAACAAAACGCCGGAGCGTTTAAAAAAAAAAACTGAAAGAAGCGCGATGCTACATGCACATGTAGCCAAGAGCTCCGATAATAAAATGACATAACTATCAAGTAGTGATTGTGGTTTAGTGGTTAAGAACTAGTAATAATGATGTCTAGAGTTCAATCCTCTTAATTGTCACTTGTTCTATTTTTTTTTCCAAAATATTCCAATCCTTGATGCAGTCCAGTCTAGGGCTGCCCATGGTAGGTTAACCGCCTTATTCGGTTAACCGCTTTCGGTTAACCGGGTCTTCGGTTTTCTAAACTTCAATTCCATTACCATTCCATTTAGATCGGTTAACCGGATTCGGTTAACCGTTTAATTCGGTTTTCTAAAATCCGATTCCATTACCATTCCGTTTAGACCGGTTAACCTTTAGTTCGGTTCGGTTTTATCGGTTAACCTTATAGCCGTGTATTTTTTTATTATTGATAAGACCCATACCATTAATATTATAATACAACATTGATCATTCACTTGATTCATGAGTGACAAACCAAACATGTGACAAAAAATGTAATATTGTGCATATTCCCTCAATAACTAACATTAACTATTATATAAGGTGAACATTAATATTTAAAGATTTTGGTTGTTTATATAATTGGTTAACGTGGTTAACCGAGCGGTTAACCGTTTTGGAAAATTCAATACCGTTACCGAAACCGAAACCGGTCAATTTACACGGTTGGTTAACCATACCGCAAGAACCGGTACGGTTAACCTGGAAACAGGTACGGTTCACTTCGTTTCGGTCGGATACCGCGGTTTCGAATTTTTGGGCAGCCCTAGTCCAGTCCAAATAATTTTCTTTTCTGAATCAGCAACAGTTCAGAAACTTCACTACATTTCAAACTTAGCTTCTTTTTGTTTGTTTGAACATTTTGGTTTCTGATGTGGTATGTTTTGTAGGTTGTTTAAGATTTGTGGATAGACTAGTTATGTGAGTCGGTAGCATTATCTAAAAAAATTACAAGTAGAAGTAGCTTTTATTTTTTAAAACCAGCAATGAAGAATCGTAAAAATCAATTGTAAAATATTTTAAATATTAGTATGATAATCCGTATATAAATATATTAATATTTATATGTACATGTACATGTACCCTAAAATATTGGACCCCATAGGTTTAAAACTCTGGGTCCGCCCCTGAATTTCAAACACAGCTCACCCTAACTTGTAAATAAAAGATTCAAGAGTCAGGATCACTTCATTAAGGGTGAATTCGATTCCAAACCGTTTCTGAGTCTTAGACCCGTTCTTGACTGATTCGATCCCACCTAGACAAATTGGCCACCATTAGGTGCAATGGTCCTCAATCAGAAAACTGGGACCAGTTCTAGGCCTCATACGTAAAGTATTGGGAATGGAACAAAGAAAGCCTTGTTTTCTGAAAATTTTGCCATTGGAAAGAATACACACATAAGATTATACAGAACAAAAAGCCATTCAACTTCTTTCCCACGCAACTAACTTGCCTACTTCCTCACTCGAAACAAGAATGTACAAGCCCAGACTGTGGCCGAACCAAGGGAGTTGACCAGGGTCCAATTCGGTTTCGCGTCACTTGGACCAGAACTAGAATAGGCTCAGATCGGTCGCTAAAACGGTCCTGAGTGATGGATTTAAAATTGAATAATAACAAAGGTTTCAAGTGTGTTAGCATTGTTGGTTTTAAAAAATGTTTTAGCATTGATATAATTATTTATAGAAATGTTTCCAAAATATTAAATGTACAAATATTAGATTTAAGAAGAATACGTTTATAAACCTTTTCTAATTGGGCTTTTGTGGTGTTCGAACCATAAAATACTACTCCCTAAGTAAAAAATACACATGTACTTCTATTTTATTTTTCTAAGGAAGTAGAATTCACTCCTTATTGTCCTTTAGCACCATATAGTCTCCAATAGCCAGTGAGGCAAGATTTCAACTTGGTGAATATAGAGCTATCATTCGTTTCGGGCCGGTAGAAATTTGTCAAGCCTATTTTTAAAAACCAAGTACATTTTCGGTGAGGCCCTTTCCAGTTGCCGTATAATTTTGTAATAATTAATAAAAATAAATTTTAATATATTTTAATATTATTTATTATTAATATATAACTTTTTAATTTATATTATAATAATTTTTGATATATTATATAAAATTAAATATGTATTATTATATTTTTAAAAATAATAATAAATAATATAAATCGGGCCTTGTCCACGTGCTCAAAGAATGTGCCACGCACGGTTTTTTATATTCGGCCTGATTTTATGTCCATCCCTCCCGGAAGCCCAATCGGGCTCGCCCGTCGGGCTTTTTATGGGCCAAGTTCGGACCGGGCTGTGCCGGACACATTTGTCAGCTCTAGTGAATATTAAGTCTTTTTTTTCCTTTTCAAAAAAGTCTTTTTTTTTTTTTTTTGAACCATGAACATCAAGTGTGATGTCCAGCTTCCTGATACATTTTGGATAACTCGTCTTCTAATTAACAGAACCCCTGCAGCGTACACGGGGTTGGATTCAGTGTAAATAACAAACAGGACGGTCTTGTGACATCCTAGAACTAGAAAGGCCGGTGAAAAAGGACGATAAGAAAAGGACACATATAGTAGTCTCATCCTAATTAATGTGTATTTTTGACGTTCAGTTTCCATTTCACGCTTTCGTTGGTTCAGCAGAAATATAGATAGACGACACAAGTCAAAAGACAAATATCTGAGAAGTTCACACGTGATAAATAACGAGGGGAGTATGTCACTCGCCCAAACTACTACCATCTTAATACAAAACAAGAATCATCTTGTCAGACAAAACGGTTTTTAGTACAAAGATCAAACCTCAGTGCCAAAATCATAGCAGAGGACCCCAAAAATACATCCCAGCAGAGGCATTCCCTAACAACTTGATATTCTTTGCTTTATGCAGTTCTTAGAGGAGGAGACACACCAGAATTACACCATCTCCTCTTACAAAAAGGAATGGAACACTTCTCTTCGTTGTCTGAAAATAAAAAAAGGTATAAAAGGATCAAGAAAGAAGACATCACATCATACGAATGAACATCCAAAGGTTTCTACCAGCAAAAGAAAAGGTCAGTCAAAATAGCCATAGGAAAAAGGGTTTCTTCATACGTACGGATCTAAACTAGACCTTATGTACAGGGTTGGAAAGTTCACCGGTTCACAGAATCTTGAACAAAATGAGGAATGCAATAATTCAAGTCAAATCTAGCAACAGACTTCTTTAACGAGGATAAAACTCATTCTGCTCATTGACCGAATTACAAGGTAAAGAACAGCAATCAGGTTTACATAAGATAACACCAACAAACTGATTTTTTTCATAACTGGGGATGTGAATATCCCGCTCCTTGTGCAAAAGCTACATGACCATTATTAAGCATCCATCTTGTCCCCATGACACAACAAACCAAGCTCCAATTATTTTCTAGCAAATGCAGAGAAAATTAAGTTGGTGTAATAATACTTATTACTCCGTGCAATTAGATTTTACCAGGAGAATCAATCAATGAGAAAGCCCCAGGTAGAAATGAGTAAGACCCATAAAAATGCACTGTTTTGAGTTTTTGTTACACATGCATGTGACATGATCAAGATGAAAGATAAAGAAGTGCAAGTTGTCATACCCGAACAATCTCTTCATATGTTTCGTCATCAATTTCCACACTAGTAACTACTTCTTCAACATCACCAAGAATCATATTCAAATGCTGATCATAGGCCTGCAAGAGAAGTCATTTAAAGTTAAGCACATCAAATACGCATGTCTTTTGAGCGGCAAAATGCTTAGCTATACTGTAAGCAGAGCATAATAGTGTTACATTCTCACATCGAGGATGAAGATTTTTAATAAATAACCAATGCAAACGTAGATCATAATTTAAATGTGCAATGGAAAGAAATACCAAGCAGATTCAATCAGTTCAAATATTTACCAAATAAAGGGTTAGTAGTATGTCTACAAATGCTTGTATAACAACAACCGGGAACTGAGGCGTTAGAATTTTCACTTATTCTAACACCGTTAACTATCAATAAAAAATCAACAGCTTGTAATAAGAATGTCAAATCCATTATCAAATGTTAAATCTATTTACAATACCAACAAACACGCAAGGGATTAAATTTCTGAAGACATGTATGCGATAGGAATAAACAAGAAATACTCCTCAAAGCACCCTATGGTTCAGATATCAAATAAAACCACCGCCACTCTATCATACCGACTCCTATACATAATGGGTGTCAGTATCAGTGCCGATATATGCTGTCTGCGCCAAGTTTCAAATTCACGTGTGTGAATGGATATCAGACTTTCAGTGACCAGTGCAACATAAAACCACAACCGCAGGTGATATGAATGTATAACAAGCAGCAAATGCAGTAAGCGCAATACCAGCCAGCCAGGAGTATTTAGCAAAGCTGAAGAGATGAGATGAAGCACAAAGGTTGCTCCCAATTTTCAGAAACGATTGAAATTAGTAAAAAGAGTAGAATCCTAGGGAGGAGCTTTCAGGTCACACATTAGCTCAGAAATACTACAAGCTTATACAGGTTTGAACACAACACAAAATAGATTCCATCGAGACTCCATCATATCATTAGAAAAGGTCTATTTTTTCTAAAGATGCCTACTAAATCCACTTAACAAGGTAGAAAAATTTCAGAGGTGGGTCTATAATTTGCACGCAGTCACTTGTTAAGCCAGCTTTGCTTTCTATCCAAATAAGCCTATAGTCTATGACGGCCACTGCTATATTCAGAGTTTTTTTTTTAAATCAACTAATAACAAAACCACCCAGGAGACTGTGAAGTAGATATAAACCCTAATTTGCAAGAGAAACTAGCTAAAACCTCAGAAATCATTCTGCGGAAAAGAATTCATGCAGAGAGAGCAAATTAGCATAGAGCAGAGAAGACGAGAGGAGGGTAGACAATACATGAAGTTTTCCGCGAAGTTCACGGTCGGATCGAAGCTTGACGTAGATACGCTCGTCGAGACTGAGCCTAATGAGATCGAGTGGTTCTTTCACAGCACTTTCCTCCTCCGTCGACATTTTCGTTGCCGCTTTACCCCACCAAGTGCCGAAAAAACAAAGACTGGGGGAAGCAAGAAGAAGCGGGTTTCTACCGCGATTACTTCGAACTTCTCGGAGTTGATTTCGGCAGCTTGGAGAGCCCTCGCCGGCTATCACCTAGCCATTCTTTTGCAAGCTGATAATCGCTGATGTCATTTGTCACTGAATCAGAAAAAGTAAGTTTGATATTGATGATGTGACTACAGAGACAATCTAGCTGATTAAATCTGGGTGCAAAGAATGCCCTAATCAAAATAAGTTTCGTTTAGAATTCGAACCCGATATATTCTTTATCCAGCATTTCAGGGATGTCTTTAGATTCAAATTTTACGTTTCTAAAAAATTTTATATTTTACCCTTACTATTTTTCATGCGCTTTTCCTTTTAAAAACCAAATTTTGCTCGGCTTTATATGACTATTACCGTTGTTTTATATGTGATACTCCCTCCGTCCTGAATTGACCGTCTTGTTTGCTTTATGGCACGTTTTTCCATTTCAATATTAAGCATATAAGATAAAATAATTTATAAAACTAAATTTTGTAACATATAGTTTATCATGTAAGGAATCATATGCAAACCTTAAATTTTCAAAATTAATTTATCTTATATGTTAAAAATTGAAGTCAAACGACATATCCAAATAGTAAACAGGACGGTCAATTCAGGACGGAGGGAGTAGTATATTATTGGAGTAGAACGTAGATTCACCCTCACACAAACTCATTCATTAGTCATTTATACCATAAATATATCATAAATATGCTATCAAATATGTTAAGGTGAACGCAACCAATTATCCATATAAAAATAATAATAGTGGTGTGTTTAATTTTCGCTAAATAAAAAGAGTTATGTAGGTCATTTGACCTACTTTCTTTATATATATGAAAAAAGTAAAATGTCTTTTCAGTACCATAGAAGAGATATATAAATAGAGCTACAACATACATTGGTAAACCCTGATAAGTAAAATGTGTTGGAAAATTTTCCCCGAAATACTATTTGTCAAAAAAAATTACTTGCGGTGGCTTTTTTTTCAAAAAAATTACGCGGATGTATCAAAACGGGTCATATAAACCGCATCAGCCTAATGCTGCTTACCATAAACCGCATTAAGCTAATCCATTTATGGGTTAATTATGTCATAAACCGCATCGGACGAACGCGTCTTTGCCAATAAATGGACTGGGGCGATGTGGTTTATTTGCAAACACGGAATGAATATGAGCCGTCCGTATTCCGCGATTTCCGCGATTTTGTCGGATAAGATTATCCAGAATCTTGCACATAAACCGCAATGGTGCGATGCGGTTTATGACTGCCAAAAATCCCTATAAAACCAAACTCAGCCAAGCTCATTCCATCAACCACAAACACCAAAAAAAATTCCCTTCAACAATGACAAGTGCTCCGAAGTTTTAGAGGTTAGTATGGTTATTTTTTATTTTTATTTTTCATTTATTTGTATAGTAAATGTCTTTGTTTATTAGGTTTCGATATATATATATATATATATATTTTTAAGTAGTTATCTAATTACTTATGATTAAATTCATAATTAACTATGTCATTACCGTATAACTTATTATTCTTTAAATTTGATGTATGTTAAAATAATATGTAGACATCTTATTAATGGTTTACATTAATTTTTTCTAAGTTATAGTTGCTTAATTAGGATATAAATTCGTAATTAATTGATGCATTAATTGTATAACTTGTTTTTAACTTAAAATGGTGCATAAATTAGTAAAATAATTAAGTAGGTATTATTTGTTATTGGAGAAAATTAATCTTGATAGTTTTAGTTGTTTATTAGTATTTTAATTCGTAATTAATTAATGCATTAATTTTATAAATTGTTTTCAACTTAAATGATGCATAAATTAGTCACAGAATTAAGTAGGTATTATTATGTTATAGGAAAAAATTAATCTTGATAGTTTTAGTTGTTTAATTAGTAATGTAATTCGTAATTAATTAATGCATAAATATCGTAAGTTGTTCTTAACTTAAAATGGTGCATAATTTAGTCAAATAATTAAGTAGGTTTTATTATCTTATAGGAAAAAATTAATTTTGGTAGTTTTAGTTGGTTAATTAGTGTTTTATTTCATAATTAATTAATACATTACTTGATAACTTGTTTTTAACCTAAAATGGTGTAATTCATCATTTATTATTGTTAATAATTTATAACTACTTGTTTACCAAAATAGGTGTATAAGTTAGCTAGCTACAATATATGTAGAGTTGTTCGTAATGGTTTAAACATATTTTTCAAATATTTTAGTTGTTTATATATTAATTAAATTCGTAATTAATATTTTGTAAGTTTTACTACATTTGTGTTGTTAAATTTATTATATATTTACATCTTGTAAATTGGGCTGTAGTTAGCTAAAAAATGTTCAGACTTGCTCTTACAATTCAATATTAATTTTTTTTTTGCATTTAGTTTATCGTTTATTATTTTTTTCTTGCTTAAATTTTAAATATTGTTTTTTGTGCAGATCTAAACTACGTTACTCGTCTACATCTTAATTTCGCTTGAAAGATTGGCATTCCCTTGTACCATTTTTGTTAATGCCCAACTATCATACACGGAACATGGAAAGTCTCTACTTCCAAGGCAATGAAGACACCAAAACCTTTTATCTTCGTGTAGCTGACGATTTCACCATCCAAATGTTAAAGTATTCTGTCACAGAGGCCATCCGTCAATTGAAGTTTGGATTTTCTGTTTTGAGGATGACATATCGGCAATTGTTCAGTAGGGAGCCTTTACAGTTTACAGCACTTGTACTAGAAACTGATGAAGATGTTCAGGCTATGCTTTAACTATAAGTGTTGTTGGGACATCTCTCAGTGCATGGACATTTATATAGAAATTGATGATGATGATGATGACGATGACGATGACGACGGCGAGTATCAGCCTACAGATGATGAAGATGTTACATCAGATGATGAAGTTGAACTCATTTCAGAAGAATTTCTTCATGGACCAGAAGTAGATGGCGAAACTAGTCAGCATATGGCAGATGCTTCATTTTATCATCACGTGGACTGGGATGCCATCAACGCAATGTGATCAGATGTGGATCATCGCGGTGTCCCAAACTGGAATCCTGTAGAAGAGTTCGTTATATGCCAAGAGTTCGACGATAAAGACAGTCTAGTAACCGCTGTCAAGGAGTATCACATTCGCAAAATATGGATATCAGTGTTGTCAAAACTCAAGGAAAGCATACGTTGTCCAATGTGTTAAACATGACGAATGTCCATTTCACTTAAGGGGCACGTTGTTGAATGGTGAGAGCGAATGGAAAATTACGAGACTCACTACCCATAGTTGTGCTCCTGCAGATGATGGACAAGATCATCGGCAGATGAACTACCATTTCATTGTTGAAGCTCTTCTTCCCCATATTAGTCGTAACCTAGGTATGAGTGTTCTAGATGTCATTGAGCAGATTCGTGGACAGTACAACAGAACAATTTCATACAGAAAAGCATGGTTGGCAAGATGTGAAGCGACCGGAAAAATCTATGGAGATTGGGTTGAGTCTTATAATCAGCTACCAAGGTTATTCATGGCCATCAAACATTTCATACCAGGTTCCGTTGTTGCTCTAAAGACAGTCAGGGCTTTCGAGGATGACACATAGACAACCCAAGTGAAACAATTCCAACGGTGTTTCTGGGCGTTCGGTCCGTGTATTTCTGCATTCAGACACTTCAAACCAATGTTGCAGATAGATGGTACACATTTATACGGTAAGTTCAAAGGCAAGCTTCTGATAGCGGCGGTGCAAAAAGATGGTAACAACAAGTCTATACCTATTGCGTTCGCTATTGTTGAGTCTAAAGAATTAGCTAGTTGGAAATTCTTTTCTCGACAGGTGCGACTCCATGTGATAGGTCAAAGAGCGGACGTGTCAATATTACGGATCGTGCCCCAGCTATCATAAGTATCGTTGAATCAGATCCATATTGGAAACCCCCCATGGCACATCACTACTACCAACTACTGACCGATCCGACACGTTGCATCGAAGACATCAAGCAATTGAATTGTTGTCCATGTAGTACTTCGAATCGCATGAACATATAACTACCATTATGTAACATGCAAGATTCATAACGAGACATAGCGAGATTCGTTACATAACATATCAATAAAAATTCCAATATCCATAACAAGCTCGAATGAGTCAGACAAACGTAAAAATAACAATGCATAGTAGTATCAAGCACCACCCTCTATCTCTTCTACCCCTTCGTCCTCTTCCACCTGCACCTCCTCTCCTTGGTTGTTCGTACTCACTCGGTGTATAACGCTGTGGAGGGTTCATTGAGTTCGGTCCCCTCAAAGTCATGTCAAACGTGGAAGTCTGTGGTGAGGAGTAACCCACGGGTTGGACTGAACATATGCGTCCATGGAAGTCCGAAGTGCTTCGTCTTCATCTTCATCATCAAACACATTAAGATTTACAAAACTAGCACTCATGTGTACCGACCTTTCAGCTTGCGTAGTCGCTACATTTGCGGCTACCCCTCTTGAAGACCCTTCACCGTATGGTGTGATGGATGGTGGGCTGGGATCAACGTACGAACTTGAAAAAGAACTCCACTGTGGTTGATCCATCTAGCTTGTGGATTTTGAACTACCCACTGACTCGTCTGACTCGGCTGACACCAATCTGAAGATCCCACTGACTTGAACCACCCTGTTGATCCCACTGATCTTGGGTACTTGTTTTGAACACCATATTGATCCAGGGTGCCCACTTCACCTCCCCATCCACCTTGGTGGAGATGTCTGGCCAACTGAGTGATCGTGTGTGCTGGTCTGATAACCCCACTGACCTGGTTGCTGGCCGCCGAATGATGATCCCCACATACTTGACTGCTCAGTTGGAGGGGCACGATACCATGGATCATAATCATACTGGGCATCTTGCTGGCTAACCAGATAAGATGGTTGAGGAGGATATGTCCAGCTAGATTGAAAGATAATGGGTGCAGTGAAATACCCCTAATAATTAAACATTGATTAACAATTTAATCAATTAAATTAAGGCCTAAACATGCCTTAAAACCAATCTAAAAACAATAGTGGTCAACATAAAGCAAATATTGCACCCTTGGCCATTTAGGGTAAAAATATACTCAAATGAACTCCTTAGGACCTAAAATTTTGTCCTAAGCATATTAATACATTAATGTACGTAATGCAGCAGTTTTGGACAATACTCCAACATCAAGAACAAGCATTAACATGCTTAAAAAGGCACTTAGGGCAAAAATGTGCTCTAAGAAGTTTTAAAGGTCTTACGACCTCCGTTTGACTCCAAATTTGATTCCTAAGTTTAGTAATCATGTAATGGATATAATAAAATCATTACCAAAGAAAACTAAGCTTAAAAACAAACTTTAACACAAATGTGTCTTAAAATACCTTAAAGCACATTTTTGTGTATAACCTCAAAAGTATTGGTTTTATGCCACTTTAAGGACCATATTACATTCTTTATAACATTAATGTGTCCATGATAGACCATATATAAGTACTAAATCAAAGTTTACAAATAAAATCAAAATGAGTGATTTTGGGTGAATAGTACCCAAAATGCCACTTAAATTCCTAAATTATTAAATCATTGACAATGGTCAACCCTTGACCTTGACCATTATATGCGTTTTAAATGGGAGTATCCTATACATCAAATGCCGGCTATATGCATATAAGTTGATAACTCCAAAAGCAACTTTATTAAAGTAAAGATCATTACCATTATTTAACTAAGCAAAATATAATTCCTTCATCTTTCCCCCTTGGCACTACCTTACGGCAGCATGTGGTTCTCCCCTCTTCACTAAACTAATAAAATATCTTCCCAGCCTTATCCGATAAGGTACTAAAGTAACATTTTACTACTTTACAAACTAACCAACATTAAACTCTCGTACCTTCCTTCCTCCTCCAGTCGCCTTCTTCCTGCTCAAGCTCTCTTTTTATTCCTCTCCAACCGTGAGTAGCAGCCAAAGCTCAAGGAAGAACCCATGGTAATTAAAGTAACCATTCATGCCATATTTTAGCTTAATCTCTTCATCTCTCCCTCCTCTTTCTAATGATCTAATTTCCAGTCATTTTATCCACACATTTAGTGGGAGTTCCTCTCCAAACTTAGACTACCACTCACGGCTGGGATACCATATAAGGGGGAAGAAGGTTTAAGTCATCATTAAGGTAAAATCATGCCTTAAGCATGTAACCTTTCTTCATTTAAAATACGGCTACTTCCTTAAGTTCTTAGTACTTATTTTCTTCTCCTTTTCATGCTCATTTATTTTATACAGCAACCCCCATGAAGACCTAGCTAGTTTCAAGCCAAGGAATCCCATTTTTTTTTTTTTGCTAGTTACGGTAAGGTTTTACCCAGCCTTCCTCCTTGTTTTCCTACTGGTTTCATTCTTGTGTTGGAATGGTGTTTTAACACCTTTGGGTGGCTTCAAAATTCAGGCGTAAACACAGCCATGGCCACCTGAAATTACAAGGTAAAATCATGCTTAAATTAAGCTAATATCATACCTAAAATAGCTACCTATGTCACTAGACTAATACAATGTTTCTTGGCATATGAATGCTGGCGCAAGGGCTGTGGGAAGCTTGGAAGTTTTTGCATAAGTTTTAGAAATTAAACCCAAGGAGTAAACCTAGCCAAGTGAGTTAATTACCACTTAAATTATGCCTTAACCAAGTACTCACGTGAGTATAATGTGCAAAAAAAAAAACTAATTTAAATAAATATGTTTGTATAGCCGAGAGCTTGGAGGGTGTTTTGGCTGATTGGTTGCTATCAAAACCAAGTAAGTATGTTAACCAAGTATTATATAAAGTCATATGTGATTGTGCTATTTGATTATATTAGCCGTGGGTACGTATGGATTGGTATAAATGATTTAATCATGTGTTAAAATACTATACATTATGTGGCTAGCTTGTTTAGCTTGTAAGTTGGCTTATAATGCCATGAAAATGATTTAATGGGTTTAAAATATAGTTTACAAATTATGGGGTGTGAATGGAGCAAACCGTGGTTTATAAGATTTTTTTTATAACTAAACTATGTATTATAATGTGGTATAACATTTTTAGTAAGTTTACCTAGTGTTTAAATGACATATGATGTCATGGAAATTAATTAAAGATCAAAAGTATAATTTATAAAACATTTGAAAAATATATACTACATGCCGTGAGCTGTTTAGTTTTATTAGGATGTTATAAGTGATTTATATTATATATTAAGGTTAGTAACAAAGCCATGTATTTAGGCTATTAATTTTATGTTTTATTAGATTTAAATCAAGTTTTTAAATAAATAAGTAATTACCGAAAACAATTGGGGTTGTTTTGCAATTAAAACAAATTTAGGAGGCTAAATATTAATATAGCCGAAAACTAAGTATTAAAGACCTATTTTATGAATTTTATAAAGTTTTATCAAAATTTGGGGTAAAAATGTAATTTTAAGAATATTATGGTCAAAACCGCAATTAAGGAACCTATGGTCAAACTGGTAGTAAATGGGTCAACATTGACCAAGTTAAAAGCCTTGACCAAATTTATAACATAAGTAATTAAACTATGGTTATATATAACATTATAAGTTAAACGTGGAATTTATAAAACTAATGGGGTATAAATGGTATATACCGAAAGTTGTGGGTTAATATGGTTAATGTTATAGTTTATATCATTAATATAGGTTTGAGAATTTTCGGAGTTATATAAATGGATATATTAATAAAGGTGTATAATATATAGTTTTGTTACATTTACAAAGTATATTATATAAAGTGTGGCTAATGTGTAAATATGGAAACATGTGTGGGGCGGAAACAGGAATTAAAAACAGTTGGGGGCTGTTTGGAAAATAATGTAATATTAAACAATAGGTTATACAAATTATAAATGTTAAAACTATATAATATAACCTATATGTAACATTATATAATGTGTGGGGTAAAAGTGTAAAAAAAAAAAAGAAAATATAGTGTGCTGGAAAAATAAACCAAAACAGACCATAGGGCTGTTCGAAATTATGAGTTATAAAAACTATAATATAAATTACAATAAAGTGTAAATGATATAATATATGGTGAACATAACATGTTATAAAAATATGTGGTGAAATTGTAATAAATATAAAGTGTGGGAGTTGGAAAAGAATAAAGGAAAAATAAAAGGGCCTCTCGGCCATAATTTAAATTTAATAAAACTATAGGTATAGTTGTAACAAGTTTTAATGTTATAAAATATGGTATTTATAACATGGTATAATAATATGTGGTTATATTGTAATAAATGGAAATTATGGGAATGAAAGAATAATAAATGTAAAGTATAGCCCTTGCGGCAATTAATTATGGACTTTTAAAACTATATATTATAATGTTAAATGAGATATAAAAATATCATAATATATGGTATAAGGTATAAGTGTAACATTATATGATTTTATGTGGTCAAAACATAGTTTATAAAACTATATACTAAAACCGCATGTATAACATGCAAGAAATGAATTTATAAACTATGGTTTACAATGATATAATACTATGTATATTATGTAGTATTAATTAATGTGATTAAATGAAATAACTACCATTATAATATTCACATGAAATAATGTGAAATTAATGGTGAAATGGAATTTATAAACTAAGGTTAGCATTTAAATAAACTTTAGGAGATTTAATATATGTAATGAAATGTTACATAATATTAAGATAAGTTTT
Organism: Limonium bicolor; assembly: GCA_023374045.1. NCBI lineage: Eukaryota > Viridiplantae > Streptophyta > Magnoliopsida > Caryophyllales > Plumbaginaceae > Limonium > Limonium bicolor. The sequence goes on from CM041781.1 coordinate 279,417,256, forward strand.
ATATGATTGCATAAAATAATGCAGCAAATGAAAATAATCATCTTACATAAGATGATAACAATGTGACATATATATAAGTGTATGATTCATAAAAATAAATATACAAGTATATATATAAGTATTCCGTAAGTATATATTAAAAATATATACATATCGGATTATATGGTATAGTTGAACTATATAATATAGTGCATGCATACATGCAACTATATATTATATGAGCGACTCAAATAAAAACAACATATATGTAAAACCGAGAATATATGTATAAGTATAAACAATATGGTTTTAATGTCATGAAATAATAAATGATAAGTGTTGTGACAATAGTATAACTATATACTATAATTCATACAATTAAAATTAAAGTATAGTTTATTAAGACGAAGGATGAGATGTATAATATATGGTACATTAATCATTGGTTAAATGATAATACCATATAACGTTAGTGCATGAGCATTAAATGCTGTGTGAAATAACGTTGCATGCACACATGCAACTATATAATATAATGTATATTCGTATACCTAACCGGAACGGTTAATCAATACATAAGAATAAAACGTGAATATATATATATATTCGTATACTCGTGAGTATAAGGAATAAATCCTAATATTGAATACGCTATAATTAAAGCGCCTTTTAACCGACTCATTTAAATAAACCCGGACGTTGATAATTAAAACGTACTACGAGTAATGAGTCCCGTATAACGGTAACTTAACGAATAACAGTTGAAATCCGGGGATAAAGGGGCGGGATTACTTGTGTTGTTCGGGCTTACCGAGCTTAAATAAGTCATGTGGATTGACCTATAGTATGTTTGATATTTAGATCGATCGATCACCGACGACGGCGCTCGACGAGCTAGTGGTCTACTGCGCAGCCTGGGTCTTTGGTGAACGGTATGTAAAGGGGTCTGATCCGAGATGTCCTGAGGACTTCCTCGGGCTCGGATATGTGTGCTGTATAACGAGTGTGATGCATGCATGTATGCGTGTATGGATGTGTGTTATGGGATGTTAATTGTTTATCTATCCGCATTATTTAATTATGCGCGAACGTCCTACGGGACTAATACTACGTCGACTATAGATCGACTTATATAAAACACATATGCGTTTAATGTGATGATTGTGGTTAATTGGTGTAACACACTTAATATTATGATTGTATATGTTACTAACCTAAGTTAAATACTTAGGAACGGGATACGACATTGTCGATCCCTAGAGCTTGACTCGAACATGAAAACTACCTAGAATGATTCTAGGCATGCGTAAGACCCATAGGGCGGCCAATAAATAAGTGATGTACTCCATACCTAAAACTGTACTTGGTAACCGACTAACGAAGTCTAACAATGGAGGTGAACGAGTGTGGATGGATGTGGATGAGTATGATGGTTATCTTAATCCAGTTAGTCATTGGCTACTGGTCACGCGTTGAGATCTCTTGAGTTAACCCGGATCGGGCTTACTCTAATTTGACCTGATCGAGCCTAGATAGATCGACAGGTTTGGTGATAACATGGGCGCCTTTAAAAGGCAATATATGGACGCTTTTAAAAAGGCTAAGAGAATGGGCACCTCGTTGTGCATGGGACTACTGTCCAAGTGAGGTTATTTCGGGTTGTCCCAACTTGACTCCCGACAATGCTAACAAAATGTGTAAAGGTATGTGGGGACCCGGGGGGTCGTGTGGTTAACTGAATAACAGACCGTTACTAACGGCTACTCAATTGTTGATGTTGTGATTCTTTGTGATGTGTGCTGATGTGTGTGAAATGTAGTGCCTGCCTTAACTGTTTAATTACTGCCATTCATGTATTTACTGCTCTATATACCTTACACCGGTTAAGCATGTAACGAACTTAATAATGGCGACCACGACTATAAGTGACCAATAGGGTCCAGGCTCGGCATACTCAGCGTTTATCGCTGAGCCTTTTTGGCATATGCGCAGGTGGAGTTACCGTGAAGCCGAAGTGCGGGGGCCGGGTAGTAGAGTTTTATTTTATGGCACGGAAGTTCATGTTGTATTAGGACAGTTGTTAGTTTACTATATTATGGAAGTTGTATACAATCGGGATATTAGATGCTCACTTGTCATAGAGTTTAATTATGGATTTAGAATGATGTATAGGTTAGTATCTCGTTATCACTGCGGATGTGTAATTAATGTCAGAGTTGTGTCGTTATTTCTATTTCTGCATCTTTACTCATATGGACGAGTAATGGCATGTGACACCCATGTGAGGTTATTAATGTTGTAACTACCGCTGCGAGACGTCTTTGATTATGCTACGGGAGTGATTAATACGGGTTTACGAGTGGGGTGTTACATGCAGCCTCAATCTCAGGTTCAGCCTGTGGCGGTCGACGTAACTCACTCTTTGGTCGTCGACGTGAAGACCTTCTGCTGGGGTTGTCATTCAATAAGAAGGGCGGTTGGTAGACATTGAACGCAGGGGGTGCATGATGATCAACTTGAGGCTGGACATGTCTATACCGTTGGTGGTACATTGTCCCTGATTGCTGGGAGAGATATTCGGCATAAGCTCCTACATCAGCATCATGTCCATAATGTTGCAGCTGGTCTAATCCATCAGTCTGTTGTAGAAGATACAAAGTCATAAGGTAAATATGTAAGCAACTGTACTGTAAAACCATTATATACTACCAAAAACAGTAATATTTTGTAAATGCATACCAATATGGACTGTCGACGTGCTTCTCGAGTATACCATTGTAAGCTATTTTGTTGATACCATATCATGTACTCAGAGCATGTAGTCAGTTGAACAGTAGGAGGAAATCCTTCCAAGTTTATCCGCCTATGTTCTCTGTCATTCCATAACTCTATGTATACCGCATTAATCGCAGACCAATTTGCTTCAACTCTACCTGTGCGCTTTTGGCTATGTAGCCGGTCACAGTCTAGTGGTACTGCAGGTATCGGTTGATCACGGCCGAATTGTCTCATAACCCGGTCCGGCTGATGACCCTCTATGATGTTATTCAAAATTAAAGGAACAACCATGGCACCCTCGTCCACAGAAGTGTCATCGTATGACTGCCAGACCCACTGCCATAATAAGTTTTGAAATTAATTAAGAAGTGATGACATAAAGAATAACATTATCAATTATTGAAATACAAATATACCTGTTCGTTTGTGGGTGGGACTGGAATCGAATCAAGTATGTTACGAGCATCTCGTAAAGAAACCGGGGGAACATGTGGACTGTCCCACCTGCACATGTTAAAGAAAATTGAGCATGTACAGAAATGAAATGTATAAGTAAAATTAGCTGACAACACGCCTTACCTTTCCCATATATCTATGCATCAGAAAGCCCCTTAATGCGCTCTGGAAAGAATGTGGGAATTCGAGAATACGCCCACAGTGTTATTAACTTCGTCGCCCCAACGATGTAAGGAGTGTCGAACTGGGTAGCATTGCACAGACCACGGTACGTGTGTGCCAACACTGCAGAACCCCAGCTTAATTGACCTGATTCGTCAAAGTCTCTCAACAACTCCAGGTATCCACAGTCCATCATGCGACTGTCCTGGGTAGGTATCAACACTCCACCTATTAGCCTCATAAGGAATGCACGGGCGTACTGTTGATGCACCACAGCTGGCTCTCTGAAGAAGCTATCATAAAACTTTTTAGGCACTTCAAAATTCTTTTGCAACCATGACAAGGAGATCTTGTGACCCCTAATTGCGCTCTCCTCTGGTTTCTTCCCCAGCAGTTCCAAACATAAATCAGTCACAGGAAGGTTCATAGGTGCAATCACCACATCCCCATCAACTCTCAGGCCAAGCAAACGATGGACATCCTCCAAAGTAATGGTTGCCTCACCAAATGGTAGCATGAAGGTGTGAGTTTCAGGTCTTGTTGGGCAAAACAGTGTTGAAACTATCTTGCTAACTATGGGCAGTGAACCCAATCATTGTAGTACAACAAGGTCGTATCCACAGGGACTTCGTAACTATCTAGCTAATTATAAGCTTAGTAAATGTGCAAGAGAATATATACAAAAGTGCATAAATGTAAATTATGGGTTTTGGGTTTTTGGGTTGTAATTGGAGAAATAAAGAAAAGCAATAAACACTAAACTAACTATCTAGGATAGGTGTAGCCCGGGATGGATATTTGCACCCGTCCTCCCCTTACTACCGATTGTCGAACCTCGAACTCATAGCTAAACCACGGGAACGCTTAATTAATTAGCAACCTAATCTAGGCCTACTAATCCTAACCAATTTAATCGAGACTTCTCATTCAGCTAAGCCCCGGGTCAATCGATAGCACCAAGCTCAAGTTCCACTAAGGTTGCAATGTAGTCTAATCTCAAAATTATCGAAATCAGAGTACACCGTTTTAGTCTCTAACAGTTTAGGATTCTATCTCTGAATACCATTTTGATAGAATCCCACAATAATACTAAACTAATCGGTAGGCCAAACCAACCAATTTAACACATAAAAGACAAATTGAGCAAAACCCTTAACAAATCCCCAAATCATGAGCAACAAGTTTAGAAGTCATAAACACTCAATAATCATCTTCATTAAGCTCAAAGACTAAAATAAAACATAAAAATAAGTTCAAGATTCAACAATGGAGGTTTTAGGGATTTTGGGGCAAAATCCCCATCCCAAGCTACAAGGAAACTACACTACCATTAAAGCACAAAAGAGAGAGAAGGGAGAAGAAATAGCCATGGGAGATTGAGGAAGAGCTTCAATGGAGGTGAGCCTTCTCCTCCTCCTTCTTCTCTTCTTCTTCTTCCTTCCCTTTCTTCTTCTTCTTCCCTCTTTTCTCTTGTTTTTCCGTCGTTTCTCTGTTCTGTGTCGAATACCCCTCTTTTCTCTTCTTTTCCCTTTTAAAATCTGATTTCTGGGCAAATTTACGACCGACCGAACTTCCTAGGGTCGGTCGATTCCAGTAGCTTGCAAAAACGTGAATCTGGGCAAAATTTCGACCCGACCGACCTTGCAAGGTCGGTCGGAGTCAGGCTAACTTCAAAACACTGTATCTTCTTCGTTTTAACTCCGATTTTGGATCCGTTTGCGCCCACGCGTTCCTCTTTTCGTCTACTTTACTCCTAGCTATGTTAATCCTCCTGTTTAAACAATAAATGTGTAAAACACCAATGAAACACAAAACTAGAGGAAAACAAGTTAGAGTGGAGAAATGAGCATGAAAAGTGTTGATTAAACATATGAAATACACCCCTAAAACATGCTCATTTGGACACTCATCACACCCCCACACTTACCTTTTTGCTTGTCCTCAAGCAAAACCAAGCCCCCAAGCAAGTAAGGAATGCTCAATACTAACAAATACTAACATGAATTGTAGGATAAGAGAAGAAGCAAAAGTGATTAAAACCTTTGAGGAGTGTGAACCATCTCTTAGTGGTGGCATGGGTGAACTTAGGGGAAAAACAAAAACTAGAGTTTCAGGGTATGATCCGGAGTGCTTCAAAGTTCTAAAGATTAGGTAACTTGGAGAGCTTTTACCATGGCCAACTTCTCTCAAGAATGGGCATTGAGAAGAAAACAAAAGGAAAAATAGATTTATGCATTTGTTTCACTTTTGCATAAGAGATGAGAGGATAACATTTTGGCATCAAGCTTTTGCATTTAAGAACACTCAAATCTCATTGTTGGTTACCAATGGCGTCTCACAAGTCCCTTAAAGGATTTTCACGAAGAAGCACCCCTTAGCAATCCCTAAGAAAGAAGACAGAAGGAACCCCAAAGCAATAAAAATCCAACCATATAAGATCACTTGGCCACACCGCATGTAAAAGCTCCTCAAAAGCAATCAAAATGAAAAATTTAAGCATTTATCCCATAATTCATAACAGTATTTGTTCTTAATGAGAACAACTCACAACACAAGGGTCCAAGTTTTTTATTTTGGACAATCGCAAGATAAGCATGAAGTATTAAGCATTTAAGCACACAATTCACCGAAAAGGTCACTCCCCCACACTTAAATTGAACAATGTCCCCATTGTTCACCAATCAAAACGGGGAAGGTTCCAGAAGACCTTTGCGGGAAGCAGACAAAAGGAAAATCACACGGGACACAAACAAATAGTATAGCACAGAAGCTATCCCCAGATTTGCAGAGTCAAAATTAGAGAAGAGAGAACGAAAACTAAAAGGAACTAGTACTCCCCTGAGATTGCTATTGCTATCAGTTTGTAGAACTCCCCCACACTTGAGCTTCAGTCTCAAGTAGCGTAGCTTGGTTGCGGTGTGGAATTTAAATTGCACCCGCATAAAACACTAGAAGCAACCAAACTACAATTGGAGTTAAGGGTTAGCAAAAACAAAACCAAAGGAGAACGAAAACAAAAACGGGAAATTAAAATAGTGGAGTCATTGTGGGCAAATATTAAAGGAAGGGTGAAACGAGTACTCCCCGATAAGATGCGGATGGAAGATAGGGTGCCCGCACAATTGCTAGTGGGAGGGGTCGTTGAGGTGCTACCTTCAATCGTTGGAGATGAAGGTCCTCTTGGAAAATTTCGCCAGAGGTTCCTTTGTAAGTGTTCCTAATTCCATCCCTTTTTCAGAGGGGCTTACCTGTTGCCAAAATATTCACAACACAAACGCCACCAATTGGGCGTAAAAGGGCAAGTCCAAAGAATGCCAAAATAGCCCATTATTGAAAATAATGCAAAATCTAAACTAACAGAATTTAAAAGACAAGATACGAAATGAAATCCCGGTTGCCTCCCGGTAAGCGGCCCTTCTTTAAGGTCTTTGGCTAGACCATACCACCGTGAAGTCATCCGGGATCGAATATGAACGTTGAAGTCGGCTTCAACGGGTGGGTTGAGCGGGCATCATCTAGCAATGAAGAACGACCCGGATCAAAAGGAAATGTGGCCTCAACACTTAGGATGTGAAAGTGTAAAATCCACCGATCGTTCATCAGGTGGAAGTGTTGAGGTGGGTGATCCTTGGTACAAGGATCAAACTGTGGTGGAGCCTCCTCTTCAAATTCAAGGATGTAAACATCCTTATCTTCAGTGAGCGGTGCAGGGTGAACTCCGGAGCGGACTTTGTCTTCAATCTTTGGTCCCGGATCAAATGGGAAGGTGGCCTCCACACTTAGCGGGTGTACGTTGAGCTTCCACCCAACTTCATTAGTGCACGGGTGGGGGCCTTGATCCTTCAAATGAAGATCAAAGTTAATGGGCTCCTCCTCCTCAAATTCAAGGATGTAGACATCCTCGACCTCGGGGTGAGGCTCATAGGAAGAGCCGAGGTGGACATCAACTTCAGAGGGGGATGGCTCCTTGAAGTCGGTGGTGGTACTCTCCTCTGAGGAGTCTGAGGGAGACAGTGTCTCCTCCTTCTCAAATTTGAGGATGTGAGCATCCTCGTGATCTTGATGGAGCACGGAGAAGGCAGGGAAATATGGGTAGCTGACTTCAGAGGGAGAAAGCTCCTTGAAGTCAAAGTGGAGACTCTCTTCTGATGAAGTGTCTTCATAGTCAAGCCGGGGGTGGAGTGGTGCTGGGCTTTCAGATTCGCACAAGGGAGGAGTTGGAGAGTAGCTCAAGTCCTCAGCAGGCTGTTCCACATCATGAACTGTTTCGCTCTCAAGTCGTTGCACAATCTGATCGATCTGAGCTTGAACATTCATGTTGAAGGTATTTTGCTTCATGATAAAAGTATCTTGCATAGTCGAGTTAGGCTTGCAAGAAGAGATAAGATCAGACATGAGCTCCTCCAAACTGGGTGAATCAACCTCTACTGTGATCTCAGGACAGTGAGCGCTCTCGTGGTCTCCTCCACACTCTTGGCACACAAGCCTCCAGTAGACATATGAGTTGAGGTCCTCCATAAGAGCTCGCAATTCTGCCATGGTGTTGGACATTGGGGGCTCTCATGGTACTCTCCGTACCTTTGGCATACACTCCAATAATCGGTGTTTTGCTCGGTGTAGTCGCCATGCCAACCTTCTGCTGGGGGAGTGACAGATGGTTCGAAGGTTTCCATAAGAGCTCTCAATTCTGCCATTGTTGTTGGACATTGGGGGCTCTCATGATATTCTCCGCACCTCTGACACACATCCCATTGATTGTAGTTCTCTGCGCCATAGGAGTAACCGTACCAACCTCCTGCTTGATCGTAGTGACCATCCATCAGAATTAAGTACCAAAAAAAAAGAAACAAAATTTATACACAAAATGGGCAAATAAATGAAATGAAAATCTGCACAAAAACTAAACAGATAATAAACCAGATAGTTGGACCGAAGTCCCCGGCAACGGCGCCAAAAACTTGTTGTGCAAAATAATGTTGAAACTATCTTGCTAACTATGGGCAGTGAACCCAATCATTGTAGTACTACAAAGGTCGTATCCACAGGGACTTCGTAACTATCTAGCTAATTATAAGCTTAGTAAATGTGCAAGAGGATATATACAAAAGTGCATAAATGTAAATTATGGGTTTTGGGTTTTTGGGTTGTAATTGGAGAAATAAAGAAAAGCAATAAACACTAAACTAACTATCTAGGATAGGTGTAGCCCGGGATGGATATTTGCACCCGTCCTCCCTTACTACCGATTGTCGAACCTCGAACTCATAGCTAAACCACGGGAACGCTTAATTAATTAGCAACCTAATCTAGGCCTACTAATCCTAACCAATTTAATCGAGACTTCTCATTCAGCTAAGCCCCGGGTCAATCGATAGCACCAAGCTCAAGTTCCACTAAGGTTGCAATGTAGTATAATCTCAAAATTATCGAAATCAGAGTACACCGTTTTAGTCTCTAACAGTTTAGGATTCTATCTCTGAATACCATTTTGATAGAATCCCACAATAATACTAAACTAATCGGTAGGCCAAACCAACCAATTTAACACATAGAAGACAAATTGAGCAAAACCCTTAACAAATCCCCAAATCATGAGCAACAAGTTTAGAAGTCATCAACACTCAATAATCATCTTCATTAAGCTCAAAGACTAAAATAAAACATAAAAATAAGTTCAAGATTCAACAATGGAGGTTTTAGGGATTTTGGGGCAAAATCCCCATCCCAAGCTACAAGGAAACTACACTACCATTAAAGCACAAGAGAGAGAGAGAAGGGAGAAGAAATAGCCATGGGAGATTGAGGAAGAGCTTCAATGGAGGTGAGCCTTCTCCTCCTTCTTCTCTTCTTCTTCTTCCTTCCCTTTCTTCTTCTTCTTCCCTCTTTTCTCTTGTTTTTCCGTCGTTTCTCTGTTCTGTGTCGAATACCTCTTTTCTTCTCTTCTTTTCCCTTTTAAAATCTGATTTCTAGGCAAATTTTACGACTGACCGAACTTGTAAGTTCGGTCCTAGGGTCGGTCGATTCCAGTAGCTTGCAAAAACGCGAATCTGGGCAAAATTTTGACCCGACCGACCTTGCAAGCCTAAGGTCGGTCGGAGTCAGGCTAACTTCAAAACACTGTATCTTCTTCGTTTTAACTCCGATTTTGGATCCGTTTGTGCCCACGCGTTCCTCTCTTCGTCTACTTTACTCCTAGCTATGTTACTCCTCCTGTTTAAACAATAAATGTGTGAAACACCAATGAAACACAAAACTAGAGGAAAACAAGCTAGAGTGGAGAAATGAGCATGAAAAGTGTTGATTAAACATATGAAATACACCCTAAAACATGCTCATTTGGACACTCATCAGGTCTCCATCTCTCAACTAATGCACTAATTATGGAATTATCTGCTTTAACTTGTAAAAAGGATGATCTAAGAAAACCAGCATCTCGGATGTAACTATGCAAAGCCAAATGTGGAGGGTCCACATCAACATTCATAGAACGTAGTTTCCTTTCGGTATATTTTCTATTTCTCATGACCTAGATTGCACGACAATAAAATAAATGATATTCATAACTTCAGTAAAAAACATAAAACGTATTACGGTGAGGTTTCATGTGCTCTTTACTTACCGGGTCATCTGAAAAAAGTGCTGCAGAAATATGGGTAGTCTGGTATGTGAACAGACTTGCATCATCTGGCCCCACACCAGCAACATCTATCTGGAATGTCATCTACACAAGCACATATTTCAATTCAGTAGACAATAAACAACAGACACTTATTAAAAATAAGTTACAGAATTAACTGCATGTGCAAATATTTTTTACAAATTATACATTTTTTTGAATGGAAAATAACTTACACCATTCTAAACAACTTTTCCTATAACATAATAATACCTACTTAATTATTTGACTAATTTAAGCATCATTTTAAGTTGAAAACAAGTTATAAAATTAATGCATTAATTAATTACGAATTAAAATAATAATTAAACATCTAAAACGACCAATATTAATTTTTTTCCTATACATAATAATACCTACTTAATTATTTGACTAATTTATGCACCATTTTAAGTTAAAAACAAGTTATAAAATTAATGCATTAATTAATTACGAATGTAAATACTAATTAAACATCTAAAACTACCAAGATTAATTTTCTCCTATAACGTAATAATACCTACTTAATTATTTGACTAATTTAAGCATCATTTTAAGTTGAAAACAAGTTATATAATTAATTACGAATTAAAATAATAATTAAACATCTAAAACTACCAAGATTAATTTTCCTCCTATAAACGTTATAATACCTACTTAATTATTTGACTAATTTAAGCATCATTTTAATTGAAAACCAGTTAAAATTATGCATTAATTTTATTACGAATTAAAATAATAATTAAACATCTAAAACTACCAAGATTAATTTTCTCCTATAATAACGTAATAAACCTACTTAATTATTTAATAATTTAATACAGAACCATTTTAATGTTAAAAACTAGTTAATTAAATTAATGCATTAATTAATTACGATTTAAATACTAATTAAAAATCTAAAACTACCAAGATTAATTTTCTCCTATAACGTAATAATACCTACTTAATTATTTGAATAATTTATGCACCATTTTAAGTTAAAAACTAGTTATAAAATTAATGCATTAATTAATTACGAATTAAATAATAATTAAACATCTAAACTCCAAACATTATACCAATTTAATTTTTTTGACTATAACATATTATACTACTTATGCATTAATTATGAATATTTAATCTGCTACCAATTTAATTTCATACTCAAAAACAAGTTTATAAAAATTAATGCATTATAATTAATTTACGAATTTAAATACTAATTAAACATCTAAAATTACCAAGATTAATTTTCTCCTATAACGTGATAATACCTACTTAATTATTTGACTAATTTAAGCATCATTTTAAGTTGAAAACAAGTTATAAAATTAATGCATTAGTTAATTACGAATTAAAATAATAATTAAACATCTAAAACTACCAATATTAATTTTTTTCCTATACATAATATACCTACTTAATTATTTGACTAATTTATGCATAATTTTAAGTTAAAAAAAAGTTATAAATTAATGCATTAATTAATTACGAATTTAAATACTAATTAACATCTAAAACTACCAAGATTAATTTTCTCCTATAACATAATAATATCTACTTAATTATTTGACTAATTTAAGCATCATTTTAAGTTGAAAACAAGTTATAAAATTAATGCATTAATTAATTACGAATTAAAATAAATTAAACATCTAAAACTACTAATATTAATTTTTTCCTCTACATAATAATCCTACTTAATTATTTGACTAATTTATGCACCATTTTAAGTTAAAAACAAGTTATAAAATTAATGCATTAACTAATTACGAATTTAAATACTAATTAAACAACTAAAACTACCAACATTACAAGTATCTAGTATAAAAATGAGGAATTAAAATTAGAGAGCAACACTAACCTCAAGATTTTGGATGGGATTAGAAGAGTAATTAGGAAGATTCCTACACATTAAAATTAATTACAAAAAAAACTCTGATAAAAAAAATTAATTACAAAAAAACATCAATTAATATCACTAAACAAATATGCTAGAACATAAAGATTAGAACAAGTTATTAAAAACAAAATTGCTAATTGAAATTGAAAAAACTGAAACTAACCTTTCCAATTTCGTAGGGGGAGAGTGAGTGAGTGAGGTTGGAGGCAAATGTGGGTAGTGTGTGAAGTTGCATCCGGTGGATGCGTTTTTATAGAACTTTTTTGGTTGTCAATAACCGCACCACCCCAGTGCGTTTTATTCGACTATGTTGCGGAGAAACACAGTCGGAAATCGCGGGAATCCGAGGGAAATGGACGGCGGCGATCGCACCAAATGGACGACCAGGATTGTGCCGACACACGAGTTGCGAATCGTCCCTGTTTGCAAATAAACGCCATCGCCCCAGTCCATTTATTGGCAAAGACGCGTTCGTCCGATGCGGTTTATGACATAATTAACCCATAAATGGATTAGCTTAATGCGGTTTTGGTAAGCAGCATTAGGCTGATGCGGTTTATATGACCCGTTTTGGTACATCCGCGTAATTTTTTTGAAAAAAAGCCACCGCAAGTAATTTTTTTTTGACAAATAGTATTTCGGGGAAAATTTTCCAAATGTGTTTACAGTTTTTTTTCTTGAATATCCATCATTAATTGATTGGTTGAAAACTTTAAATGGAAAATGATATTTGATAAAAACCAAGATCCTTTGGGAAAAAAATAAATCTTCCTGTAATATATAATGGTGTTTGCAATGACAGAGTAGTAATATAACTTTTAGTTTTAGACAGACATATTAAAAAAAATCTTTATGAATCATATTCAACCTGAGTATAAAAAGGACAAAATATTTCTATCCAAAAATAAAGAAGATCTTCATCAAATATGATAACACTATAAATCTGGTTTCATTTCGTGACAGACTAGATGGATTTTTTTTTATCAATTTTTCTCTTATATAAGTAGTGTTTAAAAAATACATAGTTGTGGTGGTGGACTAAATTCTCAAATTGAGACATGAGGTTACGTTTGCAATTGGAAGATAAGTTACTCACTGTATAAAATTGTCATTGCAGAACATTGAAGAATTATTATATTTTTGTTCTACAGTTGAATGCTTGTTAAGGTTGGGATAAGGTGTTGTGGAAATATTGTTGTGTCCGTTGAGCAACTTTGATTTGGTGCATAGCTGCTAAGGCTTGTCCCATGACTAAGGATATATTATTATATATGAAGACGGTGTGTTTCTCTTAGTGAGTGTTCTGCGAGGGAATTAATGATGTAATGAAGATGTACAATACAATATAGCAAAGAATAAGAGCTAACCATAGTTTAACCCTTCTTTGGTTACTTCATAATGCATTTGTCATGTTTGGTTGTTTGAATATGTAGTTTTGCTTTGAAACGAGCCCGTGGACCCAAACAAGTGTGCAACTAATTATTAGAGTATGTTATATTGTGTATCTGGTGACGTGGCATTCTAAATGTACAGAGTAGAGTTCTATAAATATTCTAGTGTGTACAATATGATCGGTTAATGAAAACTAATAACGATTCTTTCATTGCTCTCTAATGGAGGTTCTTTTCTCATTTCTCGTCATTTCTTCCTTCTCACTTTCTATCACTTTCTACACTAATATCCCGTTTGATTATAAATACTATTTGACCAAGTTTAACCTTAGTAAGGACAAGAATAGTAGAATTATTTCAACATGATGTATTGGTATTTTGTACCTCAAGGTTTGTAACTATTTATACTTCATTTACTATTTGTTGGTATGATGTAAATAATTTCACCTTGACCTTGTCATTAGGAAATTAATTATTTTTTGCTGATCACATGTACCCGGTGGCCAACAACCAGCAACAAAGAGTCGGGCCTCCCCAATTAAAACCTTGAGTCGAACTCAAGAGATAGCCAAATTCTCTGGAAGGATTTCCCGATTCTCCCATGTGAATTTTGTGGGAGATCTCGAGGCATTTGGCATGCAGTATTAAATCATTTATAGGATATTGTAAAATTTCTTCAGTAGGCGATGTTTTGGTGTGTTTTTTCGACTTTGTTTTTGGAGTTTCTATTTTTGAATGGTTTAAATGGTTTTGTGTATTCTAAATGTGGTCTAAGTCTGAGTATTTTTGTTGTTGAGAAAATTTCATCAGATATATGTAGGTATGCATGAGCATGACCAAGTTTTGATCACTCTCTATGGTTGAAAAAATGTTATGCTTGACCTTGAAGTTTGTATTACTCTCCTGAATTGACCGTCTTGTTTACTTTATGACACGTTTTTCCACTTCAATATTAAGCATATAAGATATAATAATTTCATAAAACTAAATTTCGTAACATATTTTTTTTGATAATTGGAGGCACGAGGCCAAGATTACACCGCATAAGCGGGTCAAAACCGAAACCAACACCAGCAAAAGCACAACGAGACCATACCTAGATTCATGTTCTTACAAGTCAACTAAACAACAAAACATCTCTTATCTTTTATTCTTTGCCCTACCCCTGCTTATACTGGCAATCGTACTAATACGAGAAAACTTGTTAAAACTGACCATACTCTTAATAGAGCCTCTACTCCTTCTAGAACTTGCTTTAGATGTGGTCTGCGAGCAGCTTTCAGACTCGCCTCCGACGCCTGACAAAGGATCCTTATAGTTTATCATGTAAGGAATAATTTGCAAAACATAAATTTTAAAATTATTATATCTTATATGTTAAATATTGAAGTCAAACGACATGTCCCAATAATGAACAAGACGGTCAATTCAGGACGGGGGGAGTATTATGTTTTTTGTCAAGATTTAAAAAAAAAAAACTGAACATCCTTTACTATTCTTCTACAAACCAACTTTAAGATTATTGATCAAGTCATAGAAGACTCAATTCAAATCTTTTATGGATATCAAATTTACAGCGGCTCTTTTATTTTTCTAGAATTAAGCCTCAACTACAAGTCCTGCACACCCTCAATGACAGCACTGTCTACGTAACTCAAACACCATCAATATCACTTCCTTCTTTTTCTCTCGGTACTTAGGTATACCATTTTTTTCAGACTGCAGAAAAACTATGGACCCGTTTCACACCAGCAATGTAGAACAATTAATGGAAAATAACCGAATTCATAGCTAGCTTACATTATAGTTCCCGAAAAAACCCTAGCCGACGGCGAACAAGGCAACACTTACTGCTGCTGCACAATACAAGATGAATTAGGGGAGTCACATTACATCGATGATAACCGCACCAGATTTTCGTCCTTCCATGCTTTTGTGATGTTGCCCGTCGATTTGAGGTCACAAATAGCTTCTGAGTGCGGCGACCGTTGTGCACTCTGAAACTGGATACGATATTGCCCGTTATTTCGAGATTACCTGTGCTGAAACTGTCTGTGAAACAAGGGGTCGGAGCTGCTGCTGTACGCCGCGATTAGTGCGGCACCCACCATTGTTATTCATTGTTAACATCGTGGCGTCAATAGCACCACCACAGCAAGCCAGCGAGGGAAGAGGAGGACGACCTCCAATGCCGTCGACGCTCGAATCTTCAAAACTGTTTCGATCCTACAACAAGCAGATCCAATTTTCTCTTGGGAGATTTCTTAATAGAGGGGAACTATCTCAAGCACACCAGTTGTATGATAAAATGCCCAACAGAACTCACTTCAACGTCAACACAGAACCCAGCAGTAATCGAAAGCCACACAGTTGAAGTTAAAGATCTGGAAATCCTTCTCTGTTCATCCTCCTACGTTTTCAAGATGGGTCTGCCTACACCAACACCAGAAAGCACGCTATTCGTCGACAACCTTCGGGAAAATGTAAGTATCAATCTGTTGTGGAATCTTTTTCATCCTTTCGGAAACATTTGTCATATTCGAATAGCAAGAAAGAAAAGAGTCGACTTGAATCGACGCTTTGCTTTTGTTGAGTTCCACTTCCAAAGGGATGCAGAAAAAGCTATGGGTTATCTCCATGGTCGGCTCATTGAAGGGCGTAAGATTATTGTTGAGCAGGCCATCCCTTGGAAACCAAAAGATCGACGCTCCGTTTCTGCTGCTCCGTCTGCCTCCTCTTCACTGAGAAAAAATGTTTCTTCTGCCCAGAGAATTGCTGAAGAGACTGAGAGTCCTTTGTCAAAGGTTGCTGCTCATGATTCTCACATTATGCCACACTCCATTTCTTTAAAAGCTTCAAATATGATGGTCTCTAAGCTTGAGAGAAGTATGTGTTACAATCTGGAAATCATCTTCATTTTGAGCAACTCAAGATTAAGCTTAGTAAATGGGTGCGAGTGGACGAAATCATCCCCCTCTCCGGTGATAAGGTTGTTGTTGTTCTACATTCTGTTGAAGACCGTATTAAACTCTTGGAGAAGAAATCTCACTGGAAAATCAAGGCTTGGGAGCCCTCGAACCAACCGAACACTAGACTAGTGGATATCATAATCAGAGGAATTCCATTGATGGCATGGTCTACAGAGAATATCATCTCCATTGCCCAACTAGGAAAAGTGATTGCCATTGAGGGAGACAAAGAAGCAAGCGCTCTAGGCTACTCAGAGGCGATTGTTAGGATTGAAACCAATCAATTCACCTTGATTAATGAAAATTTCACTGTTCTTACGAATAATATTCCTACAACTGTGGGTGTTAGTGAAATCAACAATCTCCAAGTTTTTTCTTCCTTGTCTCCAACTCTGTCTATGGAGCATGTGACAGGCCAAGACAATAAGATAGTTGAAGAGGTGGGAATCTCAAAATCAAGTTCCCCATCCAAAAGTGTTGATTGTACCAATAAGGATACTAACGATTCTCAGACTGATCGTGAGAGCTCTGATGCACTACGTTGTCTTGGAACTCTGCGTCTGCTTGAATACGGTTTTCCTGAAGATGGTCCCAATAATCAGGTGGATTCACTTAATTGTCTGACGTGCTCTCCAGATCAGACCCTACATGAACAACTTGCTCTATCTGCCCATCTTGCATCTGAGAACATTGACTATGCTCCTGGTGGTGTGTGTGATGTTTCTCATGAAGCTCACTCAGTCATTGGGTCGGATTCTCACATTGAATTAGTCACCTCTGAACCTAATGAAGTGATTGACACAGTCCATGTGGCCAGTAACACATCAAACCATCCCACCATGATTCCATTGCCACATGAAATACCTGACTCTATGCAAACTTATTATGATATCGGTGCTAGCTTAATTGGGAAAGACACGGCCGATAAAATTGCCAACAAAGAGGCAGTTGCTTCTTGGTTTTGGTAAGCGTCTACAGGTGCATATTCCGAACCCATTATTATCTATTGAGAACTTTTCAAAATCTCTCGAAGGCCCGAGAAGAAGTGCAAGGGTTGAAGGAAAAAAGAAAAATAAAGAAAATCACCCGGAGATCTCGACACCTAGTCTCTCTGATAGTCTCTCATTAGAGTTCTAATCTCCCTCTCACTTTGATCCATGTCTTACTTATTGACTCTTTCTCTCGCGTGTTTCTCGTCTGTTACTGTTCTTTTTGTATTATTTTTTGTTATGCCTGGTGTCTTTGTAACTTGGCAAGTGCTTCTTCTCTTCTGAAGCGTACTTTGCCACAAACTGCCTTTGGCAGTAAATTATAAAAAAAACAACATCTGAGCATTGTCTAACCATTTCTTTTGGCTATATTAGAAGTTATTTTTAAGTAACATATATAGTGAAAGTATTGCTAATTAACAAGGTGCTCGACTTCTTAGACCATCCTAATCTCTCTACAATGAATTTGATTTGTAGGAAAATTTCTTGAATCTCTCAAAAAGACTGCATATAAGGAAAATCACAATGCTTCCCCATGATATTTGGATTCTCCACGGCTGATTCTTTGTATTTTATAAAGTAACTGTATCCACCCATAAGATCAATGTATAATTTCTTTTCAATGCTCTTTTTGGGATATTTCCAAAATAGTTAGTCAACATGTACAGCTAAAGATGGATGGAAATATCACAAAAGTTGAAGGAAGAAATTTATGTGCGATTCAATTCTAATGGGCTAGGAGTGTTATATTTTAATAACGCATACAAGTGGAAAATGTAAAATCAAAGTTTATAATGGTAGGCAAGATATTTTATTTAGGACTTTTAGATTGATGAAATGTTTTAGATTTTGTATTATTTTTAATATAAAATATTTTAGTTTTCTATCATTTACTTTTCACTCTATCTCTTTTTTTACACTCGACTCAAATTCAATTTGCAATATAAAAAGTAATGATAACTATTTTATTTATCTCTTAATTATTACGTCTAAAACTAAAACATATGTACTCGGGAAAAGGAGAGAATATTTCTTCTTTTGTCTTTTAAAAACACAGAATACGCTTTACAAGAGAAAAGAAGAAAATTGGATCCGATAATCAATACATCGTATCCACTTTCAAACATAAATATTGCAATAATATGTAGCTGTCTCACTTTAGTGATCGGATCTTAATTTACAGCTACCCCAGCTTGACTGATTTACTTATGGGGGGACCATTATTTGCTGGATCTCGTCTGTTCCACTCGTTTTGTTCAGGGTATACATTGCGCTGTGTATGTTTGTATAAGTTCATAAATTTGATTGTTGTTTTGGTAACTCTAATAGGTAAGACTTTTGGATTTGCTTCAACAGACAGTAGATCGTGCCGCAACGTCGCCCTCACTATGGTGTGGCTGCATATGTGGTATTGAAGTCGGTTGTTTATGTGACATAATAAATAAGATAATATTTGTATAATTTTAAATAGTCATAATTTTTAAATATAAATCCAAAATAAAAAAATTTACACTCTTTAAAACAAGATCAGACATGGATATGTTTTGATAAGTTTAAAAATTTATGTTAGTTATATGTACATATCAACATATATCAACGACACTTATAATTCACTACGTACAACTTAAAATACACCATATAACATTAATAATACACTAGAAAACAATAATGATTCAGTATTTGTTCCGAAGTTCGTTATCTAATTCACCACTTATTAGTTAATTAATCATAATACCAATTTCAATGAATCATAATATCAAATTTAATGAATCATAACATCATTTTGGTGAATCATCAGTCAAATATAAAAGAAAATTTTTAAACAATAATACAACACAAAATAATATTTGGTACGTAAGAAAAATACATCATTCACCATATAAGGTTTAAAATATATTATAATACAATAATAATACACTAAAACAATAATGATTTTTTATTGGTTCCAAAGTGTTATCTAATTCACCACTTATTAGTTAATGAATCATAACACCAATTTCAATGAATCATAACATCATTTTAGTGAATCCATTTTAGTGAATCATCCGTCACATATAAAAAGAAAAAATTTAAACAATAATACAACACAAAACAATATTTGGTACATAAAAAAATATGAATCACCATATAAGGTTTAAAATACACCATACAACAATAATACACACTACAAAACAATAATGATTTTTATTGGGTTTGAAATTTGTAATCTAATTTACCACTTATTAGTTAATGAATCATAATATCAATTTTAATGAATCATAATATCAAAACTAATGAATCATATATGATTTTAGAGTATCATCATACACATGTAAAAATAAGTTTTTTTCAGAGTTGTTAAAACATATCCATGCCTGGTCTTGTTTTGAAGAGCTTGAATTTAGATGAACAATAATATAATTGTTTTCATGTTGGACTTATATATTAAAAGTTACAACCATTTGCTTAAATTTTTAAACTTTTTTTCATTTTGGACTAACATAAATTTTTAAACTTGTCAAAACATATTCATGTCTGGTCTTGTTTTGAAGAGCTTGAATTTAGATGAACAATAATATTTTTTTTATTTTGGACTTATATATTAAAAGTTACGACCATTTCATGTTGGCGATTAAAACAATAGAAGATTTTAAGTTCTTGTGTCGCATTCATTCTCTTCATTCACGGTAAATTGCAACTCTAATTGACGATTATAACAATATAACATTCATGTGCCTCTCTTCGTTCTCTTCTTGTGTTTATGTATCTTCAGAATAAATCATTTGAAATGCTGCATCTCCACACCAGATTGAAGACAGGCTTAGTATAAGCTTCGGCTTTTGCTACCTCTACTGATGCATAGTCATGGTGGCCACCTAGTATTTTGAATTAAGGTCACTTATGTTTACTTTGCTTTGTAGAACGATGAGGTGAAGTACTGAGAGTCTAATGCTAAATGTTGTAAACTTTATTATGTAGTGATTAGAGTTGTTGGTGCCTCTTGTCAATACACTAGAATAGTTTTCAATCGTTTGTGATAATAAGTGGTTGGCTAAGTGGGGTACTAGGCATATTGTGTTAGGATTACATATTAGGATAGTTACATATTAGGATGGATTACATATTTACATATTAGGATATTATGTTAGTATTCTTTATTCCCCATATATTTTTCTTTCCTTTATATGTTAGGATAGTACCTTTTCTTCTTCCTTTCTTGTACCTATATATATGCATCGTTGGTACTGCGAATACACACAACTTTGAAATACAGAACATCCTTTCTTCATCTCTTTCGATCTCCCTAGCTCACTATCTTTTTGCTCCAAAACTTCCGCTTTCAACATGGTATCAGAGCGGTTTATCCGCAAGTAAATTCGACCTCGCTATGACTACTGAGAATGGTGATAGCGACTACGAGAAGGATCTGGATGGGGACGGTGAATCATCCGACATCGCCGAGGAGACAATGAAGAACAAAAATCCAGATGGCGAGTCTTGCGACTTGATCCATCCGATCCACTCACCGTATCTAGCTCAGACCAGCCAGGAGTATCCCTCACCGTCAAACGATTCGACGGAAACGGCTTCCAGATTTGGAAGAAGAAGATGGAGATTTCACTCCTTGCCAAAAACAAAATCAAGATGATCGATGGAACCCTACCACGATCAAAAGTTACCAAAATCGGCGCGATGCCTGGGACCGCTGCGACGGTCTAATTAGATCTTGGATCATCTCGAGCGTTGAACCATCAATTGCTGACGGTCTCATGTCTCGCAACTCCTCTCGTGCGATGTGGAAGGCCTTGTGTAAAAGATACGATCAATCGGATGGGACACGCCTCTTCGAATTAAGACGAGAACTGTCGCAAACGGAGCAAGGATCTTCCAGTGTAGCAGATTACTTCGCACGCCTCGAGAAATTGTGGGATGAAATCGCCAGTGTTGCTGATGTAGACGCTTGTGTTTGTGGATACGGAGACAAGGTCGCCAAAATGATTGAGAATCAAAAGCTTTTCGAATTCCTCCTGGGACTGCGCGAAGAGTTCATCAACATCCGAGGTAATCTCCTTATGAAATCTCCTCTGCCTAGTCTGGACTTAGCCTACTCTGTGATTCTTCATGAAGAGAGGCAACGTAGCACGGGCAAAACTGTTAAAAATCTGACTGAAACTTCCTTCGCTAACAACGTGAGTAAGAGTGAACCAGATCGTGCTAATCGTTTCAAAATAAACGCGAAAGCGCTACAAAGAAGAACGATAGTGTCTGCACTCACTGTGGGAAGGTTGGTCATCTTAAGAAGGACTGTTTCGAACTAAAAGGTTATCCAGACTGGTGGAAAGGCGCAAAGGTTTCCTCGGCCAATGCTGCTCAACGTGGAGAAGGTATTCCTAATCCTCAAGGCTTAGACGTGGAAAGATTCAACCGGCTGTGCGACATGCTTGAGCAGACAGGTGGTCTCTCTGTTAAAGCACAAGGCACCGCGGCTGGGAAAGGCAAGGTTGAATCTACCGGGTTTGCAGGTAACATCCTAGAATCCACCACTGATAGAAACTCTGTTGATAATTACCAGCGCTGGTTGATAGATTCTGGTGCCAATGACCACTTAGTTGGTAACATTAACGTCCTAAGCAACAGAAGAAAACTATCTCACTCCCGTTGTGTCACCATGCCTAATGGCAATACCGAAACTATTGATACCATAGGGACTGTACATTTGACGGATAGTTTCAAACTCAAGGACGTTTTATATGTGCCCAGTTTCAACCTTGCTCTTATCTCGGTGAGTAAGTTGGTTGAACAAACTGGTGTGGATGTTATTTTTGATCAAAAGTTCTGTTATATGCAGGAGCCTACCTGGACGAGTAGGATGCGCATAGGACATAAGAAAGATGGCCTTTATGTTTTGGATGTTCCTTCATTAAAGCGCACTGCTAATGGTTGTAATAACATACATGTTATTCCTCATAAACATGATACTGATAAAGTTTTGTTCTGGCACAAAAAGATGGGCCACCCCCCTCAGAATAAAATGCTTAGAATGGGTATAGTTAGCAGAAATGATATCCCTTTGGATTTTGCTTGTGATATCTGTTTTCGTGCTAAAGGACATCGCTCTCCTTTTTCTCATTCTGTTCACAAATCTGATGTATGTTTTGAGATTATACATCTCGATGTGTGGGGTCCTTGTTCATATGTTAATCACGATGGTAGTAGGTATTTTTTGACAATCGTCGATGATGCTAGCAGAAGTACTTGGACCATTCTCATGAAACAAAAATCTGAAGCTGCTATACATATTCAAAATTTTATCCTCATGGCTGAAAGACAATTCAACAAATGTGTTAAAATAGTTCATTCTGACAATGCGTACGAATTAGGATCTTCTACGGTTTTAAAACAATTTTTTCAAAGCAAAGGGATCCTTCATCACACTACATGCGTTCACACCCCCCCAACAAAACGGTATAGTGGAACGCAAACATCGTTACTTGTTGGAAACTGCCCGGGCCTTGTTTTTTCAGTCCGGATTAGACATGGACTATTGGGGAGAAAGTATTTTAATGGCCACTCATCTCATTAATCGTCTTCCTTCCTCCACACTAAATGGAATTTCTCCATATGAATTCTTTCATGGTGCTCCACCTGATTTCTCTACCTTTCACACATTTGGATGTCTTGCGTATCACACCGGTCCGCATCTCCCTTGAACAAAGTTTGATGATCGTGGATCGAAAGCTGTCTACTTAGGGCCTGGTTTGTCTAAAAAGGGACACAGATTATTGTTGCTCGACAAACGTAACATAATCACCAGTCGAGATGTAACTTTTTTTGATAATATTTTTCCTCTCGTAAATTCAGGACAAGATGATAATCTTTCTACTTTTCCTATTCCCCTCGATGATATCATCATCGAACCCTCCTCTGGTGCCTCTGTCCCGCAACCTGAACAGGTTGCTCAACAAATGCAAATTTCTTTTCCAGTAGTGATAACATTGCAGACATTCAAGAAACCATTCAAGAAGAAGATCAAGCACCAAATGCCATGGACCAGAATAATCCCGTTTGGCTTGACAAAAACGATGCTGACCAATATGAATCTGCTGTCGAATCTTCAGATATATCAAGACCAGAAGATCAAGCAGACCAAGACTCTTCCAACCAAACTCATACTCATCCTCGACGTTCACTTCGTCAACGACAAGCTCCAGCCAAGCTACTTGATTACGAATGCAATCAAGTCTCTGCTGATTTTTTCTCTCATATTCTGACCACACGCCTTGCCACACCTCGGTTACAATACATCTCGAACATACACTCTTTGACTGATCTAACTCCTTCCCGTACCACTTGTTGCCAAGTTTCCAGCCACAGTTCTGATGAACCCAAATCATACAAGGCGGCATGTCAACATCAGCAGTGGAAGGAAGCCATGGCAATCGAATTAAAAGCTCTTGAAGACAATGGTACATGGAGTCTTGTTAAACTTCCTAAAGGGAAGAAGTGTATCTCTTGTAGATGGGTCTACCGAATTAAATATAAAACCAATGGGGATGTGGAAAGGTACAAGGCCCGGTTAGTTGTTCGAGGTTTCACTCAGAAATATGGAGTAGACTTTGATGAGACGTTTTCCCCAGTTGTCAAGATGACCACTGTTCGAGCCCTAGTCACCTTAGCCGTCAAACGACGATGGGTCATTCATCAGCTCGATGTCAACAACGCCTTCATCCATGGCGATCTTCATGAGGATATCTACATGCAACCCCCTGAAGGGCTAGAAATCGAAACAAAAGGACTGGTTTGCAAGCTTCAGAAATCATTATATGGTTTGAAACAAGCCTCCCGACAATGGTACTCCAAGCTTTCAACCACCCTCGTTCATCTTGGATTCACCATATCCGATAATGATCATTCCCTCTTCAAGTGGATCGAAGGAGACTCCATCCTTCTTCTAGGAGTCTATGTCGATGATATAATCTTGTGTGGAAACAATCAGTCCAAAATCCAAGATGTCAAAAACACTCTTCATCATCACTTCAAAATCAAAGACTTAGGAGCTATGAGTCGGTTTCTTGGGATGGAGTATCATCATACAACCAACGGTGTTGCAGTAACCCAACATAATTCGCAACCGATCTCCTTCGTGATTATGACATTGAGTCCAAACACACTGTGGCCTCTCCCCTAGCGCCAAATATCAAACTTCATCTCCATGACGGTCAGCCCCTCCCAAATTCTACTGATTACCGACGACTCATGGGAAACTTAATTACCTCATCAACACCCGTCCTGATTTGAATTTCAGCGTTCAGCTCCTAAGTCAGTTCAATCATGAACCACATCAACACCATTGGGATGCCGCTATCCATCTTCTTCAATACATCAAAGGAACTCTCGGATATGGCATCTTTCTCAATAATTCTGATAATTTCTCTCTTACCGCATACTGTGACTCTGATTGGGCTTCTTGCCCATTTCTCGCAGATCGGTTAGTGGATACTACATCCTTCTCGGCGGTGCTCCCATTTCATGGAAATCCAAGAAACAAACATGCGTATCTCTTTCTTCTTCGCCGAAGCAGAATATCGAGCCCTCCGTCGCATCACCACTGAGTTAGCATGGCTTTCTCGCCTTCTCCACGAAATGGGTGTCTCACATATCACACCTATCCCTCTTCGGTGTGACAACCTCTCCGCGGTCTTCATCGCCAAGAACCCCGTTCTTCATGAACGCACAAAGCACATAGAAATTGATGTTCATTACGTTCGTGACCAAATCAAAGCGGGCCTCATCAATGTCACTCACATCTCCAATCTTCATCAGAAAGCCGACATGTTGACCAAGACCCTCACCGGGAAAGAATATCGAAGTCAACTTGATTCCATGGGGATGATCAACACTCTAACAAATCGCTGAAATTGTCATTTCTCCGGTATTTGGGGGGTGTTAGGATTACATATTAGGATAGTTACATATTAGGATGGATTACATATTTACATATTAGGATATTATGTTAGTATTCTTTATTCCCCATATATTTTTCTTTCCTTTATATGTTAGGATAGTACCTTTTCTTCTTCCTTTCTTGTACCTATATATATGCATCGTTGGTACTGCGAATACACACAACTTTGAAATACAGAACATCCTTTCTTCATCTCTTTCGATCTCACTAGCTCACTATCTTTTTGCTCCAAAACTTCCGCTTTCAACATATTGACTATGCATGCAAGAAAGTTTCTTTGGCAATGATGTCACCATTTCACAACAGTACCCAGACAATATCTTGCAGACATGTGAGGGAATTGTCTTTAATCTCCTAGTTATAGGTTGCTTTGTTAAGTTGAAGACTAAATCTCTTAATCTATGTGACAGTCTGCTCCTTGACTTGCTACTTATGCAAAAGCCTATGAGGCTCAATTTGTGAATAACATTAGTTATATTTCAGGTGGATAAACTGTCTATAGATAGATTTAGGCCGTGGTTTGCTATCAGGATATTACTTTGCCTAGTCTCAGTTCGGGATGTTGTCTAAGTGGATTCTATGTAATTGTATTATGTATGTAATTCTTTTTTATATCAGGGGGCTACAAAGGTAACATGTAACCATTACATGTTTGGGCAGCAAAGGTTTACACCCTGCCAATAAAATAACCAGCTTATACATACGCAAACAATTATAAGAAAAACAACGATCTAATCCTATCATGCCACCGCGTCCGTACATCCCTTCTCTTTTGCGGCAATCTTTAAGATAGAGCAAGGAAACCAGCTCCACTATTGATCATTGGTGTCTTTCGCTTAGCCTAATTCACTATAGAGTTTGTACCTTGGTTGCCATAGTAACTCTTGCCCAGTTCAGTGTCATTCCAGAATTCTGAATTTCTTCTTCACCATTGTCCATTTCCGCCCTATTGACACCTTGGATGTTAAAAATACTACTCCTAAGCTCATCTCTTATGGTGTTGGTTTGATTTGTATCCCCTTCTTAGGATGCGATCAATATTCACCAAAGACTTGCTTGGGTACGGATATTGATACGTAGACGTTGCCCATACTTAAAGTATTTTCGTACTTTAATTGAAGGTTTGCTGTTTATCCGCTTAGCTTTTCTAGTACAGTGCTGTTGAGGGATTGATTTCTTCATATCACTTGTTTCAGGTGAGAGCAACACATGTAGCTTGATTTCCTCTAGCGATTCTGTTGTCACCGGGGTAGGTCTTCCGTCGTTCGGAATAGTAGGCGAGCCAAAATGTAATCCCTGACAGTCCTCTTCCTCACCAGAATTAAGTGATGAGCTGGAGTAGGAGCTCTCATGGGCTGGAGTTCCTTTACTATCAACGCTTACTATAGAGATCACACTCCCTCTTTGAATTATAGTATTTGGTGGGACGTGTGTTCCCAGCTTTGAATTGCCCGACCTAGACGTTTGCATTTCTTGCTCTGTGTCTTTATTAATCGTATGAGACTCTAAGGGCATCCACAATGGTGTGGAATCCACTCTAAATTAATAAAACAAAAGATAAATATGACATGGAGGAGAGAAGTTGTGTGAGAGTTTCTTACTAAGAACCCCAAAAAGTGGGTGTCTTAGGGCATATGGTGATGGCTTAACATTCTAGGTGCCATAATCCAATATAATAAATGAAGACATTAATCTCTAATGAGTATCTAATATTCTCACTCCTTCTAGACTTACCGTAGCATTCAATAAGAGACTTATTATTTTATTATGTTGAGCTCCAGAATGTAGTTGTTTTCAGAGCGTTGCTAAATAAGCAACGAGAAGAAGGGTGTTCCACACCACTAGAATTTTTATTTTCTTAGACACAAAGAGGGTGATTGTGAAGCAAAAGAAGAGAGAGATTGTGAGGAGCAGAATAAAATATTATTTTTTGAAAGTGGAATCCACTTGGATGCCCTAAGTTTGATGAGTAATTCTATAAATATATGTATATATATTATACTCCCTCCGTCTCGCATTGACCTTCTTGTTTACTTTTTGGCACGCTTTTCCACTTCAATATTAAACATATAAGAAAAATTATTTTATAAAATAAAGTTTTACAACATATAGTTTTTGGCATAAAGATTTTATTACAAACTTAGATTTTTAAAATTATATTATCTTATATATTAAATATTAAAGTCAAACGACATACCCAAATAGTAAAGGAGAAGGTCAATACGGGACGGAGGAGTATATATATTCTACTTTTCAAATAAAAAAACTTATGCCTAATTCTTTTAAAATCTGCTAGTTGAGTTCTACTAATACCAAACGAAACCTAATTTGATAACAAATTCCCCTTTCGGTCATTTTTTGCCTACCGATAATCACATCACACATTTTTTTCCTATATATACTAACTTATAAAAGAAGGTTGTAATATTAGAAAATATTAAGGTTTCATCGAATTTAAGACAAACGTCTATTTGAGGTTAGAATTTTTTACTCTAGTGTCATTCTAAAATGGAAATTTAAGACTTATCTAGAATCAAATTTATTCAATCGTGAACAATAATAAAATCCGACTGAACCAATTTGTTAATATGTAGATCCAGTTAGATTATAAGATGGTAAAACGGTAGCATCTCCTAAGACACTGGTTATGCCTATTCTTTTTCCGTAATTATCTTACTTATCAAGAGATTACTAAAAACTAGATATTAAAAAAAGAGAGGTGTAACAGATGAATTGAATATCATTAATATGAAAATTAAGCATCATAAGTTCAACTAGAGGCAACTAAGACATGATCCCTAGATTATGGGTAGATTTAAGCCTCCCCATCATAGCCTTCTTACAAGAGAGAAAATTGTTAAACTAAGCTAATTCTACAGATGATGCGTTAAGGGCTTCAGAGAGAAAAATAACTATTTCATAAGTGGAGAGAGTCTAAAGTTGATGAGAGATGAGTTAGTAGTGAGAAATGAGGTTGTCCTATTTTGTAGATTTCTGAGGTGCAGAACTACAACAACCGACTTGGTGAGACAGTCAATTTTAGCTTTGTGTCCTAAACTACACCGAATCCGCTCCAAGTTTGTGTCAACTTTGTTTTTGTTGGATGGAGGATGTGCTTATAAGGCAAAACAAATATTAGTGTCGGGTATGTTCAAGTCAGCTTGTGAATAATTGCACAAGGTGCTCCAAGGGTATAGTGTTTCTGCCAAAATTTGCTTAGAATCTTTATAAGTCAAATTGTGTGAATCATTTAAACTTGTTGAACAATCAACATCAACTTCCATCCAAAAGATATAAGCTATAGAGGGGACACTTTCTAGTTTCATTGTTGAAAGGAACCAACCTTAGTTGATTAAGTTAGGTGCAAATTATAAATATGTGAGACATCTAGTTGTAGTTGTGTGCTTAATTTCTAAAAAAGAAAATGTAATTTGGATTACCAAAATCATTCCTTCACAAATCTAAAGTTACACGAGTCATCATGACTAGGGGAGTGATCAAACAAATTGGAAGAATTGTGATAATAGTCAAACCTTTGAAGGAAAAGTTACAATTGTATCAAGAAAGGTTATATGGTAAAAGATTATTGGTTAAGGAACGAAGAAGGATGAGAACATTGTTGCTAGTTCCAGGAGTGAAAATATTGATTGGGTCTTTTACGCCCTCACCATGGTAGAAAGAGGAGCTAGCTTGTGTGGGGTGCTTATAAACTTTTAAAAAATACAACATTAAGGAGCTTGCTCAGGTAGCAACAAAGTGGAAGAGAAGGGTGTAGCATTTTCATATACAAACTATGTGTGTAATAGATTTAAAGGAAGCCGATGCTGAGAGGGACGGAGAGTGCTGAATAATCAACACCAACTTCCATATGGAAGAAATAGGCTATAAACTGATGCACTTATCTAATATATAGTCATTGTTGAATAATTAGGAGTCAACCTTAGTGAATAAGTTAAGCACATTTTAATGTGTGAGTCATCCATATATATAGATATTGTTGCGTGTTTTTTAGTAAAGAGGAAGACCTATTGTTATTAATAACATACAAGGAAAGGGCAACCCGAATAGGTAAACAGAGCATGACTCTGAATCCTAAACTAGTAGTACAACTTGAGGTGCACCTTCAATCAACGTAACCCAACTGAGCACCAATGACTCAACATTCAAACTATAGGTCATATTACGGCTGCTAAGATGACACAATAAAAGTAGTTCACTCTAGGAAACAACCTAAACAAACATGAAAAGCCTGACCAAAGTTTCATATACCAAATGATAAAATAAAGAAAAGGAGAAACATAAGAGCATGGGGAAGCGGGTCGTGTAATGACTATCAGAGGTGCCCCCTCCGACTATAGTCAACCCAACACCAATTAGTTGATTTCGGCAACCCCCGAGAGCCCAAAAGTTGCCCCAACTGCTGCATCCTTGTTGTCCTAAGAAGCACTTAAATCAATCACCAACGAGCCTTAGGATGTACCCAAATTTGGACAAGAGATTTTTCCTTTCTTACCCTACGTATTGTATTTGGTGTACCTCCAAAAGTCCGACAAAGAGCTACCATCCAAAACCTTATCAAGGTTTCTCTTCGTCCCCCCCCCCCCCCCTCCCGCTCCCACCAGATCCTTCGAGTCACAATCCTAAATCCAAACCGGACAGTCAACTAGGGAGGCCTCGTCAACTAGGTTTTGGGAAAGCCCATTTAGATTATTGGTCCTAGCTGGTTTGCTATCCTTCTCTTGTTGTTAAAGCTCGAGATGACTGAGCCAAATTACCATCCCCTTCTACTTGTGAGAAGCTAAGTCGCATAGGAGATCATTTGAATATGTTGTTAATCCTGAATCATTCCTTCGATCTTTAGCATAATGAATTTGTGGCTCTAGGAGTGGGTGACGAGGTTGAGTTTCTGCACCATCCTTCTTCCCATGGTCCATAGAAGTAGAGGCTCGAACCCCAACACAAGTTTCTTTGCCTGTTGTCTCTATTGCTCTTCAAAAACTTTGATCGTCTTCATCCAGGTTTTTGCGCCCAATTCTAAAACTCGAGGCCCTCAACCATGGTCCATAACTGGATGCATGTTCATTGAAATCTTTGAAACCGGGGCATTCTTTTGTCATGTGAGTAAATAAACCGCACTGGTGACATAGAGGTGGCATTTCCTCATAGGAAAGTCTAAGAATCAATGGTGATCCTTCTAAAATGAAGGAGATACATCTTAAATTGGCTTAGATTTATCATGTTTGACTTTGATTTTTAAGAGCTCACCACTAAATCGGCCTTCCTTGTCATCAAATTCGATGAAAACTCCCAACTTAGCTGCCAAACGCTGGGCAAAGATTTGTGTTTCAGAGCGAAAGGAACATTATGTATACGGATCCAGAATGTGATGAACCTGAATTCATGATCCTTGGGTACTTCTTTGGGTGGAGTAACTGAAGAACCATAAGAGAGATGTCAAAAACCCAAGGTCCTTGACTGGATATTTCCTCGAAATTTGCTTCACCACCCAGCTCAAAAACGAACAAATTTCTATCGACAGATCTCACCCTGATATGTCCATGAAGTTGCCATGCTTTATCGAATGTGCGCCTTCTAGGGCGCGGACATCCGCATTTCTGGATGAGAACAACTTCCCTATGATACTACACTCATAATTGGGGTTGGTAACCTGTTCCAACAGATCGTCAATATTCATGAAAGAACCCTCATCCTTGGTTAGAGAATAATTCGCGCATCGATCGACTTTGTCTTCAACCTCTTCCCGGTTACTTGCAACAACCATCACTTGATTTGACTTCCAGTCAACGAAATGGGTGAAAGAGAAATGAGCTTTGTGCAAGATGAAGATTAGAAGGAGAGACTTTAAAGAGCAGGTAGATCAAAGATTCATATGCAAAACATAAAGATGATAACCTGTTCTATCATGAACTTGTAATTTTACAAAACTTTACAAGATTTAATCTTGATTGAAGTAGTTACATACGGAATGACATCTGATACTTGTTCCTTAAGAATAGTTAATTAGCTAGTGTGTGCGATAAGGCTAATTATATTGCATGATAACATTGATTAACTAAAAGAAATGACGTGTAATCAAAGGTTGTAAAGTGATTCGCTGATGACCTCACCCCAAAGATATTTAGGATTCGAACTAATTAATTAATTTGTAGATTAGTCTAGATCTTTGTGTTGTATGGTAGGGCATCGAGCATAGTATAAATTCAATATGTTAACAAAGTGAACGTATACAATCAGATAACATATCTCTTGCTAATCATATATTAAACGCGCGGCGCATAATCAAAAATAATATATTTGAGATTGTAAAGTTGATTGATTGATTCGATTGTTACATAATTAGCGTTAACTATATCATAGTTAATTTAAAAAGCAAGTCTTTTGCAACCACTGTCTATTCTAATGTCATTAATATATTACTGAAACCATATCAAAAGTTCGTATATATGGTAATATAGTAAAACGGGGTTTCATGTGGAGGAAGAAGATGCCTCTTCCTGCAACCAAAAGGGCAGTATATGGTTTGGGTTATCCAGAACTTATTCAACTTAAAGTTATTTAGTCGTATGTTGTTACTATAAAACGGGGTTCATGTCGGTCGTCTCACTAAACAAGAAGAATGAATACGCCATGAAATATATGGAATTATCTTCTCAGTACAGATGTAAGATTAAGAGCTTTCTATTACGTGAGAAGAAGAAGAAAGAGGAGATCATGGAACTAAGAGGACGAGAATATTACGCTCACCACCTCAACAACAAGTGTTTGCGAAAATGCTTGGCGGGATTACAGTATATATATAGTCCTCCGGTGGCGGCGCGGCCGGCATGCGACCAAATTGATCGATGAAGTTATCTGCCAAAAGTGCTCACTTCTCGTAAACCTGTCAACAAACTAGCTTAATCCCATAGAAAAGAAAAAAGAAAAAAGAGATTCATATATAGATTTGTTGTGGAGGGAGCCGGCCGGAGATAACCAACCGGCGGCGAAGTCCGGTGATTATATAGTAAGCATGGCGTGTTTTACTGATGATCCATTAGGGTGCCTCTTTCTTCATTGAGCTGTTTGATCGAGGCTGTATCAAGAAAGCTGAGCTCTCTCTTTGTGAACCAAAAGGGCTTCCTTCCTCTTATGAGATTCGTTCCGGTCATATGGGAAATTAACCTAGCTAGCGCTCTTAGGTTACGTACTTAGCTACTTTTTTTTTTGTCTCTTTTTCCTTGGTATAATTGCTACTTAAAAAAAATAATAAGTATAATTGCCAGCTACTTTCAATTCCATGCGGGTCAATTTAGTAAGGGTGTGTTAGAATTTCTAAGGTTATCTTGCAAAAGTATCAATAATGAGGAGATTGATCACCGGGGCAATCAATAACTCAGCTATTACCAATCTAAAAACAAATTTATTGTCAAAAGAATTATTTTCCAAATGATCGCATCGAAGATAGCTTCTCATAAAATGACTTCAATTTGTTATCTGGGTCCTCAGTTTCTATTTTGGGTTTAGGTTTAATTAGGTTAAGTTAGGCATTATTTATGGATTTTAGGTTAAGCAACAGAGCTTCATATAAACTCTTTATGTTTTTCGATTCTTGATATTTTGTTCTTCACAACAAACTAGTATTAGGGGTTTGGTTATCCGGATCTACAATTTCGAGTTTGAAGATGTCATCTTTGAATATAAGGATCGACAAATTCACTTGGTGGAACAATTTTGGTCTATGGCAGATAAAATGCGAGCTTTGCAAAAACTGCAGGGTTTGTGCGCTCCACTAGCTTCGAAATCAAAGGTGGTTGTAGCGGATGGTGACACGTCGGGTAGTCGGGAGAAGGCTCACTCAACAATTTTGTTGTGTCTGTTTGGTGACATCATCACCGAGGTCGCTGATGAGGAGACTGTCGCCGGTCTGTGGTTGAAGCTTGAAAGTTTGTACATGTTGAAGTATTTAACCAATAAGTTGCTTCTGAAGCAACATCTGTTCAGCCTGCGAATGCAGAAAGGTACGTCTATAAGGGATCATCAGGATCAGTGAAATACAATTCTATTGAATCTTCGCAATATTGATGTAAAGTTAGAAGATGAGGATGTTGCCTTATTTATGTTGGTGTCTTTGCCCTTAGCATATGAGAATTTAGTGGAGTCCTTCATTGTTGGGAAAGATAGTATAACTTTGGAAGAAGTAAGATATGTGCTTTATACCAGAGAGGTCCATCACAAGTGTCTAGTTTGAGTACAGAAAATCAGGCATATCGGTTGGTGGTTACAGGAGGTAAGGGAAATTCAATATCTGTAACTACTATAAGGAGAAAGGGTGTTGTAAAAGAGTGTCCTAAGAGAAGGAATCAGTAGGAAAATAAAAAAGGTTTTGTCGTGGTCGCAGAAGTTAACATTGATTTTGAAGGAGATTTGGTCTTAGTCGTCAATTACCAGTCACATTATAAAGATGTGTGGGTTCTTGACTCTGGGGCATTTTAACCATATTTGTCCAAACACTAAGTGATTCTCAACGTATGAGCACGTAGATGAAGGCAATGTTACAATGGGAAACAATGTCGTCCGCAAATCAGTTGGAATTGGCTCAATCAACTTACAGACGCATGATGGTTCTATTCGTACCATGAACGAAGTTAGGCATGTTCTACTGATGACGAAGAATAATATTCTGATATCCTTCGCACCAATCGGCAACAAAGTCCAGTGATTATATAGTAACCATATGCATGGCAGTGATGATCCATAAGGGGGCCTCTTTATTCATTATGTTATTGATCGAGGCTGTCAAGAAAGCGGGCTCTATGAGTATTTGTTCCAATCATATCAACCTAGCTAGCGCTCGTAGGTTACTTAGGGCATCCACAATGATAGTGAGTTTCTTAGCACATTCCTAGATATCATGTCATCTAAAAATTATATTTTAGTATTATCCATTATAATAACAAAGTTTCTTAATTTTCTCTCTCTTATTGAACAACCAATAAACTACCACTATTTAGATGTGAAAGAAAATATAAAAGAGTGAGACACATATGGGTGGGGTCTTGTCATTATAAGTAGGGTTCTTAGTTAAGAACCCATGAGAGAGAAAATGGGTGAAATCCACACCATTGTAGAATATTTTTTAAATTTCTTCACCTATGTAACAATGCCAAGAACTCATATCATGGATGCCCTTAGCTAACTATTTAAGTTGACATTAATTTTTCTCTTTTTTTATTTGGTATAGATTGATACTTTAAAAAACCAAGTATGATTGCTAGATACCTTCAATTCCATGTGGCTTATTATAGTAAGGGTGTTTATCTTGCAAAAGTATCAATTATTAGGAGATTCATCAATAACTCAGCTATTACCAATCTAAAAACAAATTTATTTTCAAAGAAGCATTTTCCAAATGTGACTAGACCACTTGGAGGCTTGCTTCACATGATATCAACTCTTTTTCAAATGATTATTAACATAATTCCTCATAATTTATTATTAATTGTAGATTCCGAATATTATTGGTTGTGTCTTCAATAATCACAATTGATTCTTATAAAAACTAAAAATCACAATATTAAGAACATGTGTTAGCTAGCATAATCTAGCTATCTACAGTGAACTCATTGAGTAACTTAATATATATCTATAATATCAATATAAAATAAATTATATATGAAAGTTAGTCAACATTATTTCTATCCCAATTCTTTCTCTAATGTTCAATGTGTTGTCATCGATGTACTAATCTTCACCTAATGAATAGTGAAAACATGTCTAACCTTGATCTATTGGACATTCAAACTATATACTCAACAAGTTTGAGTTGGTACCTCCTTATTCTGACTTAAAACTAAGCACAACATCAATTCACACATGTTACTATGCATAAAAACCTGTGTCGATGGACATTCAAACTAGTACAACTATCGTAATGTGATCCTCTCACGTTGTTACTATATTGTTTTATTAACAAACGTATTTTGAATTGATGAATTTAGTTAGCAATAGTTTAATTGTGTCTCTCTTTAGATAAACTTGTCGTCTGCGGTGTAAAGGTGAAGAGTATTCTCACCTGAAGTTTACATGCAAACTTATTTATTCTTATGGATAAGGAACAACCTATTATGTAAAGTATATTTCTGTATTTTCTAGGCAAAAAATCTATTGTAGCCTGCTTATTTTCCCGGGCAGAAACTTTGCCGTTTGACTTCAATTTTTAACATATAAGATAAATTAATTTTAAAAATTTAAGTTGTGCATATGATTCCTTACGTGATAAACTATATAGTACAAAATTTAGTTTTATAAAATTATTTTATCTTATATGCTTAATATTGAAGTGGAAAAACTTGTCATAAAGCAAATAGAACGGTCAATTCAGGACGGAGGGAGTATAGGACTATAATACTATATGTACTTAGACAAAGATAGCTTCAGTGTTACACTTTACCAAATAAAAAGAAGAGTGTACACATAAAATAAATTAGGGGGAGAGGAACATAACAACGAAAGAGCTTTTTTTTTTTTTATGAACATTGTGACCATATATTAAAACACATAGCATGCATAAGGGAGAAAAACCTCATGTCATGCTAGTTCCAAGTCAAGCTTACAAGCCAAACTAATATTAGGGGGAACATGCTCCCCCAACCACACCCGGTTGTTCTCAACAAGGGGATTCCCCAAATTACAAATAATCTTAGTCAGATAATTGTCATACGAGAGAGAATCACACCTAATAATACTTATAAAATTAGAAAGTAATCCTCTCACCATCAAGATATCCTCCCAACTGGCATTGGGTCTTCTGATATCTCCCAGATTGAGGACATCCTTGAAATATTTATCTACTGATTCAAAGCAAATGCTATGGCTACCCACTGAGATAGCAAGCTCCATGGCAATTCTTTTTGCTTTAATATCAGCATACTGCACACTACTGGTGCTGGAAATTCTTCGATTGAAAACAACAATAGGTAAACCGTGATCGTCTCGAATGAGACCAGCTATGGTACGATCCCCATATCGATTGACATGCATATCCGTACAAATACTATGATAACCCAACGGCGGAGGATGCCAGGTCCTAGGAGAATAGAGATGGGAGGGAACCTTCATCACCGAAAGATAAGCTTCAATAAAGGAAATATTTACCTCGACTTCTTTCCACCAAGCGAGCTCTGGGTTAAGCTTGACTTTGTTCCTTGCCGCATAAATGACCCAAAGCTTGTTAGTTATATGAGATAGCTTCTTCACACTCCACCTCTCAGACATCCGAAAGAACCAGTCCAACATACCATCCACATCATTAGGAATTTCATTCACATCAATCAAGCCCCTCCATATATCTCTAACAGCACAACAATAGAAGAAACAATGAGCCAAGTTATCCTTAGCCCCACAGAAGAAGCACTTGGAATCACCCCCAATCCGTCTAGCCAGATTATCCTGACAAGGGATAATATTTCCCAGAAACTTCCAGAGATTAAGCTTAACTCTAGGACAACAAATGGAACTAGTAAGCTTCTTACCAATCCTTCCAATGAGGTGGGGAGGATTGGAGGAGCTCTCCACACCTTTATCTTTCACCAGATAGATATAAGCTGAATTGACGGTGAACTTGTTATCTTTGGAAAGGACCCAAGTCCACTGTTGACTATCCCCATCATTTACATTAGGAGACCGAGACCCATCCCCCACAGACGATAGTGACCGAGCTCCTTCTCTGAGGAATTCCAGAACCGACGAAATAGACTTCCAGATGGGGCTACCTTTATTAGAAGGGTAGCACTCACTAATATTGTTGTCTGGATAATAGAGCTGTTTCATAACTTGAGCTACTAAAGACCCTGGACAAGAGAGTAATCTCCACAGCTGTTTAACCAACAGAGCCTTGTTGAAATTTTCCACTTCTCTGAAACCAAGGCCTCATTGGTCCGAAGTATCACAAATCTTAGACCATTTGGTCCAGTGGAGAGCCTTTTTATCTTCTTTTCCACTCCACCAGAAGGTGGAGAAGGCTGAATTGAGTTTAGCGATAATACCCTTGGGGAGAGCAAATAGGGACATGGTGTAATTGAGAATAGACTGGAGAACGCTAGACACCAAGATGGATCTAGCTGCTTGAGCCATAGGTTTTGTCCAACTGGAAACCCTTTTGTGGACTGATTCAATAAGATAGGTAAAGAGATCATGCTTTCTCCTTCCTATCTTTAGGGGGAGGCCCAGGTATTTAGAAAAACAAGACACCTCTTGGACATTCAGAAGGCTGGAAAGATTGTCTTTTATGTGAGGAGATAATCTTTCGCTAAACACCAATTCAGATTTGAGGTGGTTGATTTTGTGGCCGGATGCTAGCAGGAATTTTGTGAGGATATGGTTCAGGCGGGAGATATTGGTGGGATTGGCTTTACCAAAGAGGAGAAGGTCATCAGCGAATGCTAGGTGTGAAATGGATGGGCAGAGGGGGGAGAGCTTGACCCCCTGGAAATCTCCATTAATATCAGACTTATTAAGGAAGCTAGACAAAGCTTCCTGAGCCAGTATGAAAAGAAAGGGAGAGAGAGGGTCACCTTGCCTAAGGCCCCTAGATTGGTTGAAAGAGTTACCTGGCTTGCCATTGATGAGGATAGAACATCTGACTGAGCGGACACAGTTCATAACAGGAGTGATCCAATGAGAAGGGAAGCCCATAGAGAGAAGGACATCTTGGAGGAAACTCCACTCTAATCTGTCATAGGCCTTGCTAAAGTCCAACTTGAGGGCAAAGAAGCCATTTTTAACAGCTTGGTTCTTCTCTAAAAATGTTGAATCTCGCCTGCTAGAATGATATTGTCGGTAATAAGTCTTCCTTTCACAAACCCAGATTGGTTGTGAGAGATGAGATGCGGAAGAATATGTTGGATCCTATTAGCCAAGGTCTTAGAAGCAATCTTATACACAAAATTACAGAGAGCAATCGGTCTGAATTTATCGATATCCGTCGCTCCAGCCATCTTTGGGATAAGAGTGATGAAGTAATCATTCAAAGATTCAGGGAGGGGCTGGCCTCCAAGAATAGGCAAGACTGCATCAATAATTTGATTCCCAATGATATGCCAAAAGGTGATATAAAATTTACCATTGAAGCCATCCGGTCCAGGAGCTTTGTTGGCTCCTAATTGTTTAACAACTGCTATAATTTCCTCTCTGGTATAAGGCCTGCTCAGCTCAGAAATAAAGTTATCCTTTAGCCGACCCTCCACAGTACCCAAAAGATCCCTATCCTCTTGGGGATGGGAAGAAGAAGAAAAGAGATTTTGGAAGTACTCTCTAGCAATTGATTCAATTCTCTGCCAGGAATATTGCATCGAGTTCCCGACATCCAGGAGACCGAATATCTCTTTGGATCTTTTAATAGAGGAAGCCCTGGCATGGAAGTAACTCGTATTTTTATCTCCTTCTTTGATCCACTTATCTCTGGATCTTTGCTTCCACCATATTTCCTCCCGGTAAGAAAGTAACTCAACTTCTAAAAGGAGCCTCTTTCTATTGTTAATAGCTCCCAAAGAGTTATCACTAATAGAAATGTTACCTAGCTCCTTCTTCTTATTACTGATTTTCCACTTAATCTTGGAAATGGACCACCCCTTCCACTCACTTAACTTCCGAGCGCACAACTCCAGAGATGTAGTAATATTGGGGAAGTTATTACTCCAGACATCGGTAATTATCTCCGCACACTTGGGATCCAAACACCAC
Organism: Limonium bicolor; assembly: GCA_023374045.1. Lineage (NCBI taxonomy): Eukaryota > Viridiplantae > Streptophyta > Magnoliopsida > Caryophyllales > Plumbaginaceae > Limonium > Limonium bicolor. The sequence continues at coordinate 279,456,205 of CM041781.1, forward strand.
CCGTTTTCAAACCTAAAGACTTTTGCCGGAACTTGATGTTTACCAAAGAACCTGATAAACAGAGGGCAATGATCTGAAGCTTCCCGGGGTAAATGTTCCACAGAAATATTGGGGAAGACCTGCAGCCCCGCCGATGAGCAAAACACTCTATCCAATCTACTATGGGAATGAAAATCCCCATCCTGACAGTTGGTGAATGTAGAGCTCTCCCCAAAAAAGCCAATATCATGGAGATCACAGTCAACAATGGCCTCTCTAAACGGGGCCATATGAACTTCTTGCCTGATTCTGCCCCCGATCTTCTCTGAAGCATGGAGAATCTGGTTGAAATCCCCTGCTAACACCCAAGGCAGGCAAACTTGCTTACTGAGAATGCGAAGGAGTTTCCAGGACAAGTGCTTAAGTGACCAATTCGACCACCCGTGAAACCCCGTGTAAACAATTGGAGACCGCCCGGCATTGTCATACTAGTTGACATGTGCTGCCTAGAAAGAGAAATCATCGTACATCCTAGGCAACTTTTCCACATTAGGCACAGACCTCCACTCCTTCCTCTGCTTGAAACTGCTTGCCCGTTATACGAAGGAACATCCCAAAGAATAACTCCATATCACTATCAGACTTGTGCGTCTCACTGAGGAAGATGATATCAGGATTGAGTTTAAGAATCAAACTCTTAACCCAATAGACGGCCTTGGATTTACCTAAGCCCCTACAATTGAGAGCTAAACAGCTCATCTAAAAAGGTACCGCTAGGAGCCTCACCAACTGAAGCACACCAGACCACAATGCCGCAACAAATTCACACTGAGAAAACAGCCTGCACTACTACCCGAAATACTCAAGCAAATCCAGCACCTCCCAGAACCCACGAAACCCACAAAGCAGGGACACCACAGACACTCGGAAACCTAGGCCAACACACCAGAAATGAATACCAGAAAACAGAGAAACCAATCTCTGCCCGATTCACACTGAATCCCTAGCCCGACAAGGAAGCAAAACACCAAAGGAACCCAATCGAACCAGGAGGAGAATAGCCGCCCACAACTAACGAGAATAGCCACTGAAACCCGAAGAATCAGAGACCCCCGCACCACACCCAATGCCAGAAGAAAACGTCAAGCTCAGCAAACCCCATCGAACCAGGAGTAATATGACCGCCCCAACAAAACGGGATTAGCCTCTGTATCCCGATGGATCAGAAACCCCAGCGACACTCCAATAGACAGAGGAACACAGCAATCTCTGCGAAAAACCGATCGCCTCACCACCAGACCTAACCCCAGAAATAGACAGAGAATCCAAAACCTCACTGGAGAAACCCCTCCAAAAAACCGATGCCGGAACAAAAAGACCGACTCACACTTAATTTACTCCGGAATAGGAACTCGCCTCGACCACCACCAAAATAACGGAAGCCCCAAGAGGAGAAATATAACCAACCCTGGATGACCCGAGGGAACAAGAACCACCAACGTCAACCACCAGGGGAAGAAGGAGGGGCAAATCTCGCTGACGAAACCAGACGAGAACTGTTGAGGACGATGAATGTCGCCTCACTATCGCCTCCGGAGGAGAGCGAAAAATACGTACGGACGATTTGTTGTTTTTTAGCAATTGTGGTGAACAACGAAAGAGCTTGGTTGTACAAGAAATAGTTCCTCTATAGTTCGTGTGAGTCGTAAACTGAGTTGGATAGATTCCAATGTGTGTGTAGCAGTGTGTTCGTGATTCGATATCGGTTGTGATTACTTCACGAGAGTGTTCCTAAAGGTTTGATTTTTTGATTGTGAGAAATCATTCTCTACTTCTAGCTTCTTCGTGTCTTATTGTTACAGGTGTTGGTTATGTTCGGTCATAGACTAATCCTAGTAAGAACTTAAGTGGTATCAGAGTAAGTTACCCACCGACTGAGAAAAAACTCATATGGGTGATCAGGAATGACTTCTTACAATGTTAAAACTCCAAAGCTCATCAAGTTTAACTACGCAAGATGATGCAAACAGAAGGAATATAAACTTATTTCACTCGACTATGATTGATGGAAAGTGGTCACTTTTGGGGATCTGACACCACGACTCACAAAAAATGGCACCACCATATACAAGCCCGAAGAAAAGCTGCAATGAATCAAACAAGAAGCTCATGAGAAAGAATAAGAAAGCCTTTAAAATCACTATATCATCCCTGACTAAGGAAGATCAACATTGGTTCTCTGAATAAGAACCACCTAGGAAATATGGGACTTCCTCAAGACGGCTTATGAAGGAAGACTCAATCAGGAAAAGCCAAATGAAAACAGTTCAAGGGGCAGTGTGACAAGTTCACTATGATAGAGGCAGAAATACTCAAGACTGCTTTTTGTTATTGGTGTTAATTGTGTTTCATGTTGAGTCCTAGATTGATCCTAGTAAGAACCTACATATTCCAGTCTAATCATTTTTCTATAGTAAGGACCTTATCTGCTAGTAATCAATACAAGGATTGATACACTAAACACACCCTTCCACCTGTTAAGAACTATAGGGCTATTAGTACCAAAGTTGTAGATGTCTTGATTCAACATTGACGAAATCTTGCTTTATTTGGTTGAAGTTCTCCTTATTTGGTTTGTTCATAGTAAATAACAAATCATGTTATAAATTTTGTGAAGGCACTGGAAACTTTCCACCATTTTTATCTTTTTATTGTACTTGAGGCTAGGAGACATATTCTAACATGCTATAATATGAACATATTACCATAGAGTGTAACTATTTTTGCTTTTTAATTTATTGTGTGGCCACCGAAGGGGCGTTAGCAAAATCCATAATTATGAAAAGATTGGCATTTGGTTCCTCACGGTTTGAGGTTTATACTCAGATTAATTCTTTCAGCAAATGATTTGTACTCAGATTACTATAGGGAAAGTGAAGCCGTACTATTGGGCTATCTAATTGTGATGCACTATTCATTCGAGACTTTATTAGTCTATGTGATTGATTGGTGTTGTTGTAACTAAGGTGAAACTTATGCGATTGTATATATAGTTGTCTTAGTGCGATTGTATTATATAGTTGTCTGAGTGAAGAAATTTTGTATTGGGTTTTAGAATGTTATGATTGCGGCTATGAATATGATATTTGTTTTAGAATAAACAATGTACTTTATTGAAGTGTGATACTGTTACACGATCTTTATGAGGATGTTCTTCTCATATTTTAATTAAACAATGTGTTACGACATTAGAATTATTAACATTGTTATCACCTCTTAATTAACAATATTATTATATATGTGCAGTCGTTAAGTTGTTTGTAACGAAATTAGCATATATACATGTATATATATGTGGTAGTTAAGTTGTAACAACATCAGTCCCTTCTTCCGGTATACTACTAACTAATCGTTTAGTAAGATTGTAAATCAGAATGAGGCCTTCAACCACAAGTGCACTAATATTGAGCATCAAATATATGAGACATCAAACACAACAAGTAATATGTTTTTGAAAGCACCAACATATTATTTTAATAGATCACGCATTACATATGAGATTAACCCCTTTTCCCTACATAAGAAGGATTAAGATAAACCCAAACCAACCTAACTGCTATTCGCATCCCACTCCCCTTAAGAGGTTGCATGAGCAGCGTTTAAAAAGACCAATCAACCATGGATTGGCCCTTGAAGCCTGTTGGGCAAAACAGTGGTGAAAACTATTTGCTAACTATGGGCAGTGAACTCAATCATTGTAGTACAACAAGGTCGTATCCACAGGGACTTCGAACTATCTAGCTAATTATAAGCTTAGTAAATGTGCAAGAGGATATATACAAAAGTGCATAAATGTAAATTATGGGTTTTGGGTTTTTGGGTTGTAATTGGAGAAATAAAGAAAAGCAATAAACACTAAACTAACTATCTAGGATAGGTGTAGCCCGGGATGGATATTTGCACTGTCCTCCCCTTACTACCGATTGTCGAACCTCGAACTCATAGCTAAACCACGGGAACGCTTAATTAATTATCAACCTAATCTAGGCCTACTAATCCTAACCAATTTAATCGAGACTTCTCATTCAGCTAAGCCCCGGGTCAATCGATAGCACTAAGCTCAAGTTCCACTAAGGTTGCAATGTAGTCTAATCTCAAAATTATCGAAATCAGAGTACACCGTTTTAGTCTCTAACAGTTTAGGATTCTATCTCTGAATACCATTTTGATAGAATCCCACAATAATGCTAAACTAATCGGTAGGCCAAACCAACCAATTTAACACATAGAAGACAAATTCAGCAAAACCCTTAACAAATCCCCAAATCATGAGCAACAAGTTTAGAAGTCATAAACACTCAATATTCATCTTCATTAAGCTCAAAGACTAAAATAGAGAATAAAAATAAGTTCAAGATTCAACAATGGAGGTTTTAGGGATTTTGGGGTAAAATCCCCATCCCAAGCTACAAGGAAACTACACAACCATTAAAGCACAAAAGAGAGAGAAGGGCGAAGAAATAGCCATGGAGATTGAGGAAGAGCTTCAATGGAGGTGAGCCTTCTCCTCCTCTTCTTCTCTTCTTACTTCTTCCTTCCCTTTCTTCTTCTTCTTCCCCTTCCTTTTCTCCTTGTTTTTCCGTCGTTTCTCTGTTCTGTGTCGAATCCCCTCTCTCCCCTCTCTTTTCTCCTTTTAAAATCTGATTTCTGGGCAAATTTTACGACCGACCGAACTTGCAAGTTCGGTCCTAGGGTCGGTCGATTCCAGTAGCTTGCAAAAACGCGAATCTGGGCAAAATTTTGACCCGACCGACCTTGCAAGGTCGGTCCTAAGGTCGGTCGGAGTCAGGCTAACTTCAAAACACTGTATCTTCTTCGTTTTAACTCTGATTTTGGATCCGTTTGCGCCCACGCGTTCCTCTCTTCGTCTAATTTACTCCTAGCTATGTTACTCCTCCTGTTTAAACAATAAATGTGTAAAACACCAATGAAACACAAAACTAGAGGAAAACAAGCTAGAGTGGAGAAATGAGCATGAAAAGTGTTGATTAAACATATGAAATACACCCCTAAAACATGCTCATTTGGACACTCATCACACCCCCACACTTACCTTTTTGCTTGTCCTCAAGCAAAACCAAGCACCCATGCAAGTAAGGAATGCTCAATACTAACAAACTAACATGAATTGTAGGATAAGAGAAGAAGCAAAAAGTGATTAAAACCTTTGAGGAGTGTGAACCATCTCTTAGTGGTGGCATGGGTGTACTTAGGGGAAAAACAAAAACTAGAGTTTCGGGGTATGATCCGGAGTGCTTCAAAGTTCTAAAGATTAGGTAACTTGGAGAGCTTTTACCATGGCCAACTTCTCTCAAGAATGGGCATTGAGAAGAAAACAAAAGGAAAAATAGATTTATGCATTTGTTTCACTTTTGCATAAGAGATGAGAGGATAACATTTTGGCATAAAGCCTTTGCATTTATGAACACTCAACTCTCATTGTTGTTACCAATGGGTCTCACAAGTCCCTTAAAGGATTTTCACGAAGAAGCCCCTTAGCAATCCCTAAGAAAGAAGACAGAAGGAACCCCAAAGCAATAAAAATCCAACCATATAAGATCACTTGGCCACACCGCATGTAAAATGCTCCTCAAAAGCATCAAAAAGAAAATTTAAGCATTTATCCCATAACTCATAATAGTATTTGTTCTTAATGAGAACAACTCACAACACAAGGGTCCAAGTTTTTTTTTTATTTTGGACAATCACAAGATAAGCAGAGAGATCTAACATTTAAGCACGCAATTCGCCGAAAAGGTCACTCCCCCACACTTAACTTGAACAATGTCCTCATTGTTCACCAAACAAATCGGGGAAGGTTTCAGAAGACCTCTTCAGGAAGCAGGCAAAAGAGAAACACAAGGGACGTAAACACCATTATACCACAGCAGCTATCCCCAGATTTGCAGATTCAAAATTAGAGAAGAGAGAACGAAAACTAAAAGAAACTAGTACTCCCCTGAGATTGCTATTGCTATCAGTTTGTAGAACTCCCCCACACTTGAGCTTCAGCCTCAAGTAGCGTAGCTTAGTTGCGGTGTGGATTGGAAGGTGCACCTGCATAAAAACACTAGAAGCAACCAAACTACAACTGGAGTTAAGGGTTAACAAAAACAAAACCAAAGGAGAACGAAAACCAAAAACAGGAAATAAAAATAGTGGAGTCATTGTGGGCAAATATTAAAGGAAGGGTGAAACGAGTACTCCCGATAAGCTGCGGAAGGAAGATAGGGTGCCCGCACAATTGCAAGTGGGAGGGGTCGTTGAGGTGCTACCTTCAATCGTTGGAGATGAAGGTCCTCTTGGAAAATTTCGCCAGAGGTTCCTTTGTAATTGTTCCTAATTCCATCTCTTTTTCAGAGGGGCTTACCTGTTTCCAAAATATTCACAACACAGACGCCACCAATTGGGCGTAAAAGGGCAAGTCCAAAGAATGCCAAAATAGCCCATTATTGAAAACAATGCAAAATCTAAACTAACAGAATTTAAAAGATAGGACACGAAATGAAATCCGGGTTGCCTCCCGGTAAGCGGCCCTTCTTTAAGGTCTGTGGCTAGACCATACCACCGTGAAGTCATCCGGGATCGAATATGAACGTTGAAGTCGGCTTCAACGGGTGGGTTGGGCGGGCATCATCTAGCAATGAAGAACGACCCGGATCAAAAGGAAATGTGGCCTCAACACTTAGGATGTGAAAGTGTAAACTCCACCGATCGTTCATCAGGTGGAAGTGTTGAGGTGGGTGATCCTTGGTACGAGGATCAAACTGTGGTAGAGCCTCCTCTTCAAATTCAAGGATGTAAACATCCTTATCTTCAGTGAGCGGTGCGGGAGAACTCCGGAGCGGACTTTGTCTTCAATCTTTGGTCCCGGATCAAATGGGAAGGTGGCCTCCACACTTATCGGGTGTACGTTGAGCTTCCACCCAACTTCATTAGTGCACGGGTGGGGGCCTTGATCCTTCAAATGAAGATCAAAGTTAGTGGGCTCCTCCTCCTCAATTCAAGGATGTAGACATCCTCGACCACGGGGTGAGGCTCATAGGAAGAGCCGAGGTGGACATCAACTTCAGAGGGGGATGGCTCCTTGAAGTCGGTGGTGGTACTCTCCTCTGAGGAGTCAGAGGGAGACAGTGTCTCCTCCTTCTCAAAGTTGAGGATGTGAGCATCCTCGTGATCTTGATGGAGCACGGAGAAGGCGGGGAAATATTGGTAGCTGACTTCAGAGGGAGAAAGCTCCTTGAAGTCAAAGTGGAGACTCTCTTCTGATGAAGTGTCTTCATAGTCAAGCCGGGGGTGGAGTGGTGCTGGGCTTTCAGATTCGCACATGGGAGGAGTTGGAGAGTAGCTCAAGTCCTCGGTAGGCTGTTCCACATCATGAACTGTTTCACTCTCAAGTTGTTGCACAATCTGATCAATCTGAGCTTGAACATTCATGTTGAAGGTATCTTGCTTCATGGTAAAAGTATCTTGCATAGTCGAGTTAGGCTTGCAAGAAGAGATAAGATCAGACATGAGCTCCTCCAAACTAGGTGAATCAACCTCTACTGTGATCACAGGACAGTGAGCGCTCCTGTGGTCTCCTCCACACTCTTGGCACACAAGCTTCGGTAGACATATGAGTTGAGGTCCTTCATAAGAGCTCTCAATTCTGCCATTGTTGTTGGACATTGGGGGCTCTCGTGATATTCTCCGCACCTCTGACATACATCCCATTGATTGTAGTTCTCTGCGCCATAGGAGTAACCGTACCAACCTCTTGCTTGATCGTAGTGACCATCCATCAGAATTAAGTACCTAAAAAAAAAGGAACAAAATTTATACACACAAAATGGGCAAATAAAGGAAATGAAAATCTGCACAAAAACTAAACAGATAATTAACCAGATAGTTGGACCGAAGTCCCCGGCAACGGTGCCAAAAACTTGTTGGCAAACAGTGGGATGAAACTATCTTGCTAACTATGGGCAGTGAACCCAATCATTGTAGTACAACAAGGTCGTATCCCAGGGACTTTTAATATCTAGCTAATTATAAGCTTAGTAAATGTGCAAGAGGATATATACAAAAGTGCATAAATGTAAATTATGGGTTTTGGGTTGTAATTGGAGAAATAAAGAAAAGCAATAAACACTAAACTAACTATCTAGGATAGGTGTAGCCCGGGATGGATATTTGCACCCGTCCTCCTTACTACCGATTGTCGAACCTCGAACTCATAGCTAAACCACGGGAACGCGTTATTAATTATCAACCTAATCTAGGCCTACTAATCCTAACCAATTAATCGAGACTTCTCATTCAGCTAAGCCCCGGGTCAATCGATAGCACTAAGCTCAAGTTCCACTAAGGTTGCAATGTAGTCTAATCTCAAAATTATCGAAATCAGAGTACACCGTTTGTCTCTAACAGTTAGGATTCTATCCTGAATACCATTTTGATAGAATCCCACAATAATGTAAACTAATCAGTAGGCCAAACCAACCAATTTAACACATAGAAGACAAATTCAGCCAAACCCCTAACAAATCCCCAAATCATGAGCACAAGTTTAGAAGTCATAAACACTCAATATTCATCTTCATTAAGCTCAAGACTAAATAGAGCATAAAAATAAGTTCAAGATTCCAATGGAGGTTTTAAGGATTTGGGGTAAAATCCCCATCCCAAGCTACAAGGAAACTACACAAACCATTAAGCACAAAAGAGAGAGAAGGGAGAAGAAATAGCCAGGGAGATTGAGGAAGAGCTTCAATGGAGGTGAGCCTTCTCCTCCTCCTTCTTCTCTTCTTCTTCTTCCTTCCCTTCTTCTTCTTCTACCCTCTTTTCTCTTGTTTTTCCGTCGTTTCTCTGTTCTGTGTCGAATCCCCTCTCTCCCCTCTCTTTTTCCCTTTTAAATCTGATTCTGGGCAAATTTTACGACCGACCGAACTTGCAAGTTCGGTTCTAGGGTCGGTCGATTCCAGTAGCTTGCAAAAACGCGAATTTGGGCAAAATTTCGACCCGACCGACCTTGCAAGGTCGGTCTAAGGTTGGTCGGAGTCAGGCTAACTTCAAAACACTGTATCTTCTTCGTTTTAACTCCGATTTTGGATCCGTTGCGCCCCGCGTTCCTCTCTTCGTCTACTTTATCCTAGCTATGTTCCTCCTCCTGTTTAAACAATAAATGTGTACAAAAACACCAATGAAACACAAAACTAGAGGGAAAACAAGCTAGAGTGGAGAAATGAGCATGAAAGTGTTGATTAAACATATGAAATACACCCCTAAAACATGCTCATTTGGACACTCATCAAAGCCCCATTTGCTTCCCAAAATAACCAACCAAAACTGCAGTGGAAAACCCCCCGATTATGTCCAATTGCAAGACTAAAGCAACAAGCCAAAAAAAAATCAAAATTCTATTACAAAAGCAAAAGATCTTCCCATCCTTCTAGAAAACTCTGGGGGACATGCAAGATTGCCAAGTTACTTGGTCAGTGAGATGATAATAAAACAGTGAATTGCTAATACATAGCGCAAAAGCAGGATAATCTTCTTAGTCCAAAGCAGACTCTCCACTCCCCGTCCACACAGAATGAAACAACTACCTTTCATCAATCTCCTTCAATTGTTTGTTCCTTTCGTCGCCATCAGTTTTGCTTGCTTTGCACCACATTATCCCCGTCCACCATAAAAATGAAACAACTTCCTCCGACTAGACCACCACCTATTGCAGCGTGCTACTTCCACTTTGCCCATCCACTGCATTTCGAGGCCCCTGTAAGACAAAAAACAACAAACCGACCAAGTGGGGACGTATGAGGAAAACAAAGCACGTGATGATGGAAGAAGATAAGAGATTGGACATGCAAGTAATCGAAGGACAGAGGCCGCGTGACAGAGGCCTCCAAACCTAGTCGAGAACGATTAAACTACACCACTAACAAATTTTGTTTTCCTTTAACAACTGCACGAATATTTGATGGTCTTCAAGTTCAATCAGAGAGTTTTTTTTGTGGAGCATCAACAACTGTGATTGACAACCTTGACTCTGGTCGTAGCAAGACCGAAGCACTTCCAAAAGCATTAAATCAAAGTGACGTCTAAAACGGCAAAAGCCCCTTGCATATACGAATAGAGATTCTCAAAATCGTATTTCATATCCTTATCAAGTTCTTGCACACAAAAATTGAGAAGAGTTGGATATGTAGCTAGTTTAATATTCATATAACATAGAAAAGGATAGTGAGCCCAAAAATAGTAGGAGGTGAAATGAAAGAGGAAAAGAGAAACTCATCCGTAAGAGAACTCGTGATTCCACTCTCTAATGACTTAAAGAGACTAATATAAGAGATCTTGAGACAAAGAGAATAGGAGAGGAACTTTTTGCAAGAGACCATTGAAGAGAAAGGGAGACTACCCCTTGTCAAAGAGGGAACATTGTTGTTGTGACATGTAATATGTTTAATTAATTCCAACTCAAATTGAAATAATTCAACATCAATCTAATCAATAGGTAACCCATTAGCTTATACTCTGCTAAAAATGTCGTGTGTTTTTCCCACTCTAGCGGGGGCTTGTTTTCTCTTTCCTTAGGTTAGGAGATTAGGTTTTCCTCACCGCCTCACTTTCTCTTCTATGGTTGCATGTTCCTTGAATCTTCATCTGCTTTCCCTTTTACTGATTGACTAAAGTTTCCTCCTTGAGTTGTTTTTCACTAGCATCCTCACAACGCCTCTTTACTATTTTTTTCACAATTTTTACTTCGTATTGTACCAACGTTTCGTTTTCCTTCGGTGGCCGCAGTTAGTTATGGAAAATCAGGATGAAGAAGTGGAGGAGATTGATAAAGGTATGTTAGTCTCTTCGATATGCACATGCAAATCGATGGCTGGTTATGGATGAAACCACCGCCGCAAACCTTCCTTTCCTGCTTGCCGCTCTCAATCTCTTCCATTGCAGTGAATCAATCTTATCCAAGCTTTGTGAGACCAAACACTTAAGCCCCTGGTCCAACTCCTTCTCCTTCCAAATTGACATGCTTGACCTGAAGGACCCGGGTTCGAATGACCGTCTGGCTAATTGGTGAGTTTCAGGAGACAACCGCCACAGTGGTCGGGTCAAAGTCCACTACTTTGGTGGAACCAAGGTTCATCGACGGTGCTTTGACCATCCAAGTAGTTGATATACATGTGGCTCCAAAGAATAAGGTATGGTCCTTACACAAACTGAACTAAGGAAAATAAGGAAAGCGGGTGAAAAATATGCAGACATACAAGCAACAAAATTATCCTATTATGATTTCAGGGTGGAGGAAGTTGTACAAAATCTATCTGATTTAGAGACAACCTCTAGAGGTATCAAATACTGACTATTAATATGATTCCCTGATGCAATAACTGTCAGGGATTCAGTGACCCCCACATAGTTAAATCTAAGCCATTGACTGTTTTGTTATCCTTAAGTAATATGATATATTTTTGGGATGACATTTGGATGTGGTGGTCGATAGAAGTGCAGATGGATTATTTTTCCGTTATAGTTAGGTGTACAAGAAGCAGTCAGTCTTTGTGGATAATCGAAATTAAGGTGTTTTGGGTCTTAGTGGTTTCATGGAAGGAGGAAGAGAAGAGGGTGGGGGCAGTTTTGAACAAGGGTTTTGATATACAAGCGTTGAACAATGACTGGTGGGTTGGCAGTTTTCCTATGATTGGGGGTGGAGGAGAGCCGATGGCTTGGTAGATCGCTAGATAATAGGAAGATGACAAGATGGAATTGGACGCAGCAAAATAATATTGATATGTTGTTATTTCTAATCATCAATCATGGTTAAGCATAAGGGTATAAAGGATAGTATGAGAGCAATCAGTTTGTCTTTTGATGTCTCTAAATCACATGTATATGGTGATTGATATGAAGTCTATGGTTTCTATCACAGTTCATTTGGGACATAATTTGAAGATGATGCTTATCTTGACAATTTGTTAATAGTAGCGTGCATGATCAAGGAGCTATGCTTAGTTTAAATGTGTGGGGGGTGTACCAATATTGTTTCTTACAGTTTAAATTACTATCTTTATTTGTTAGTCATTGTTTATTAAATGAAAGTGGGTAGTATATTTTTTTTGGAAAAAAATGTGCATACTCTACTAAGGCTTTGTTCGGCATGGTTGTTTTACGACTGTTTTGGTCTAGCTGTTTTTACAACCGTTTTATATGTGTTAGTATATTATTGAAGTAGAACATATGATCCACGTGGGACCCACGCGAGACCCAACCATTTATGCCACAAATATGCTATCAAATATGTCACAGGTAAACAGAGCCTAAATGATTTATTATTTTTATATCTAATTTAAGATTTCAACCCAAATATACTTAATAATTTTCCCTTGACCATGCTCACAAACTTATATTACATCAACCCCTTTGGTAGTAGTATGGTAAAAAAAACCATGAACAATCCAACAATCACCTAAAATCGAATTCATATTATTAATTTTTGAAGTTGACAGAAAAATTGAAAAAGCAAAAGTGCATAAGCAAAGGTCCAAATAAAGTTTTTTTTTTAAGCAAAAAGGTCCAAATAAAGTTGACAAAAGTATATTAATAATATCTTATATCATACTAATAATTTTTTATTTATTCGTCGATATCAACAACATCTGACATTTCACTTTCACATTTCACTTTCAGTTATATTTATTGAAATTTCACGCACAGATAGCAACCTTCTTTCAACCATATAATTGACTTAAATAAGCAGAGTTGCAAAAATCAGTCAATAAGATAATTTGTACTATACCAAGATAAAAAAATCTAGAGAATGGTGGTGTTGAGACATTTTAACTATAAAAGCATATAAAAGGACTATTATAAAAAGCAATACTATTATAAACGGCCCACCTCTTTTTTTACCCAACAGTTTATGTTATCGGTTAATATTGTATGCCATAGGTGGTGGGTGGCACATCAACTTTTTCCTTCAAACATTTATAATGGTTTAAATCTACTATTATTCTTTCTAATTTGTCAATAAACAAAACGAATTGTCTCTTAAAATAAACTCGGCTGGGTTTTGCAGTCAGTATTCGAGTTTTTGCAGTCATTTTAATAAAATTGCAGTCATTTTTTAAAAATTTGCAGTCATCAAAATACAGTTAATATTCTAGAATACGCAGTCGCCAAAAAAAAAGACTATATATATCCCAACTCTCAATCTCTCTCCTCTCATTTCTATTTCGCGCATAAAAAATCACATTCCAAAACCTCTCTAACTCTCGTTCGCCCAACTTCCGTTTGAAGCACTTAAGGTAATTGTTTACCCTCCTATTTCATTGTATTATGCTATTGTATGATTAGGTATAGTTTAGAAGATGATTTAGATCAAATTTGACTCAATTCAAGCTTAAAAACAAGAAGAAAAAAAACGTTCCTCAGTCCGTAAAACGGACCTGTTTTTTACGGTCCGTTTTAAACGGTCCGTAACGGAATTTAAAACGGACCGTAAAAAACAGGTCCGTTTTACGGACTGAGGAATTTGGTCCGTTTTACGGACTGAAGAAGTCGGTCCATTTTACGGACTTTTAGAAGTGGTCCGAAAAACAGACTTGTACGCCTCGTCCGTTTTACGGACTAGTCTTTTCGGTCCGTTACGGACGGTTGAACTTGTAGTCAGTTACGGACTTCTCTATTGGGGTCCGTTACGGACCGTTTTTTTTTTTTGTTTTTTCTTGATTCTAGCTTGATTTGAGTTACTGACTCTATTTGTTTTACAGATGAACCGCAAGGACAAACAAAAAGCGACAGTAGATTGTTCCTCTAGCGTTCCTAAGAGGAAGAAGGTCACACGATCTGCTCGGGAGCAAATGGAAATGGAGAGGCGGTCGAAGCGCGTTGCAGACCGACCATCATCACTGTCACTTGCTGCCTCATCTCCCCATCCTCCTGCTGTTGGCACTTCAGGTCTATTCCCTGCTGATCAGCAGCCATCGTCACCGAGGAGGCGATTCGCATCTGATCATGACGATAGCGATGATTCTACGACGATGACGACGATGATGATGATGATGATGATGATGATGTGGACCAGCAGACGGCCGGACATCACTTAGCCCTTGCTACCGGTGGGGGTGCGACATCAGCTGGGGGTCAGATACCCACCGATTGGTTCATCACTCCGGAGTCCGTTCCGATTCCTGGTGGTCCTTCTGATGCTAGTCTGCTACGCAGCTTTGGTGGACATGTGGCGTTGGATGTGTGGCGAGGAGTGGTATGTATCTCTAACATTTTTTTTAAATATTTTTATTTTATGTTAACTGTAGTTTGTGGACTTATAAAATCGATATATCTCTAGGAGCGTGGTTGTTTGTCATTTATCACTAGAGGCCTTTACTGGAGAAGTGGCATATTGACCCGTTTAACCATGAGAGGGCTAAGGAGGTAGTTAGAGATAGTGGGCTAGCACATCTTCACGACTGCTCCCATGGATTTTTTGATATGGCGCTGATATCTGCTTTCGTGGAGAGGTGGCAGCCGGACACCAACACCTTCCACCTACCCTTTGGTGAGATGACGATCACTTTACATGACGTCTATCACATCATGGGCCTTTCGATTCAGGGGAGAGCAGTTGCTTTTGAGGCCCCCGAGGAGTTACGTGGAGGTGCAGCGCCACTAGAGCTGACATTGGATTGTGCGCTAGCTGCACTTGCTGAGGTTGTAGGCCTTCCTTGTCGGTATGGTGAAGGAGCAGAGGTGGTATTACAAGGGTGGGGTCCCCTACAGTAAGATTAGGGATTGGTGTGGCCACGTAGATGCCACTTACACTAGCGAGGCTGGTGGCTATCTGTACTACTTGATCGGTTGCACATTGTTCCCCGACAAGGGGAATGATAGGATACGCCCATACACCTGCTGGCCCCTACAGGACATTGACTCCATCTCAGACTATGTGTGGGGTGCTGCTACACTGGCCTACCTATACAGACACCTTGGTGTATCTTCTCGTGCTGAGGCGAGGACCATCGCTGGGTGTCTTACCCTATTGCAGGTATATATTGTAATATAAATTATCCTGATAATTTTCTTCCCGCATTACAATTGTCAAAAATAGTATTATGATTTTTAAATGTCACAGTGCTGGATCTATGAGTACTTCCCCAGTATTTGCCGTCGTCTGATGGTGAATACCGCCTCACCTGTCCCATCTGCTGCGAGGTTCGTGAAGATTGAGGGTCGACATAGTTCAGACAACAGCAGACTGGTGGAGTACCGGCGACGTTTGGATGCTCTTACATCTGACCAGGTAGGGTACTCAGTACCATTACTTAAGAATTTAAATTAGTTTATTATTAACTTGTTAGAATTAGTTGACAAATAGAGATAAAATCTAAATGATAAGGTTATGTGGACACCATTCAGAGTGGATGCATGGCGTGTTCAGCAGGGTCGGTCCGATGGTTTGGGCATCTACACATGATGGATATTGTAGAGCCTTACCATCCGAACCGGTGTCTGAGGCAGTTCAGCTTGGTCCAGGTATTCCCTCCACTCCCCCTCTATGGCCACATCAGGCTGTACGGAAGAGGACCGGCAGAGACTACAGTGTTGACCATGTTGCATCACCAGCGCTATGGAGCAGTCAATCTAACATGTATGCCACTGAGTTTCTTAACTCACGACCCGCTCTGCTGGTGATGATGTGGAGGCAGGTTACCTCGAGTGGTACCTTGCTCGGACCCACCAGAGGCTCATCCCTCCTGGTGGTGCTGCAGCCCCGCCTGCTGATCCTACTGTAAGTTGTTATATTAATTTATTCGTACTTTATAACAATCAATTATTAGAAACTAATTATATTCTTTTCATACTATTACATCCACAGGTGACGCTCACTACTATTGCGCAGCTGATGGATCCATACTACCCGGCCCCACACCCAGACGGATGGCTCGCTCAGATGTCGCCTGATGAGAGTGTCCCAGTTTCAGCATTCTTTCGATCAGATGTTGGGACAAGTTCAGCACTTCCGGATCACACCGCAGACTGAGAGGCCTGGTACATCCAGCGGGTCGCAGAGTAGGGGGGCTGGTAGAGGGAGAGGTTCTAGAGGGGGTGGCAGACCGGGGGGGGGGGGGGTAACTATGCCACAGATGCAGAGGGGTCATAGGGGTAGGTAGGCTGGTTGCTTTGATGGGTTGTTTGATATGTTTAGATATTCTTTTGTTGTTGTTGATTTCATGGCTATTACTTCGGTGATTCGTAGCTCTGTTGGATATTTTTAGTTATGCTTTAGTAATGCTTTAGTTATGCTTTATTGTTGTTGATTTCATGACTATGACTATTACTTCGGAGATTCGCCGCACTATTGAGTACCGGCTGGGTTTGCAGTCATTACAGCATACACCTACATAACTTTCTACTGTCCCCACATTAGCTTGAATATGAGCTTCAAGATTCGTAGCTCTGTTGAAAGATTTACAAAATGCTAAGGGGAAGGGGGACCTACAAAAGCTTCCCACTTGCATCTCTCAACAAGACTGTTAAACCATTTACACATAGTGTGCTCAGAGCGAGCTTTTACCTATTAAACGATCAAACTATGTACGTTAATCCAAGGTAGATATAGGAACTCTTGGACCCAAAAGTGTGCTGAAAGTGAGCTTTTTCCTCCTATCTTCGACGTGACAGATACTTCTCCTTCCAGAGTGTGATCCGCTGATGATATGCCTCATCCCAACCTTTAACTGAGGGATCTCTAACTCTCCCCCATGTCAAATAAAGGGGAGGTATGGGTGCATTATCTGCCATATCAACACGTATGAAATGATTACCGACATGACACATATAAAGCACCTCCGAGCACGCACGACCCCAGCCATTGTTATCTGAATGGTAGGCATGTGAAACCAGTACCGGTCCCAGCATCAACGTATACTAGAACAAGGTTGTATCTGGTACATATGACTGGAATAATCGTGGTGACAAACCATTTGTTCGCTGGTGCGAGACCATCCCCTGTCCATAAAACTGTGTGTGCCTCTTTCTGCACTTCTGACAGACCACCCATTCTATCAGCCCACCAAATTTGTCTCTCTGGAAGAGTTAGCTCCTCGTATATAGAGGCGCGTACTTCTCTCCATTCATCTTCTGATTGATGCCTCCAATCTGCAATCACTCTGAAACCACAATTGCCGTCACCTTGCACGTTTTTGTACCGTGTAAATTGCTCATGAACGTTGGTTACAAAAAGATGGTAAAATGGGAATCCGTCTGTCATATCACGCCATTGTGCCAAGGCTGACTTCTTAGGTGGAGCTGAATTATGATCGGCACCGGATTTTCCCTTCTTGACATTTTTCTTCACGCGCTCGTGGGTAGCTTTGAACCTAAGAACGATGATGGAAAATATTTTTAAAGACAACCAGTATAAATAATTATAAACTGTGCAAACAAGTTTATACGAACGTTAACCTTCATGTGGATGTACTGTGTCCCCTTGGTCTTCCACGTGGAACTTGAACAGGTGGCTCATCAAGATCGAAAGATGAACCAGGTCTAATCACTGACTGCACAAGCCTAACACAACGCTGAAGAATCAACGGGTCGTCCAGACGGAGAACTTCATCGTTCAATGCTCTCCACATGATTTTGTTCTCTTCATGTTGTATTAGTGTTTCTTGCTTCATTGTTTTCCCCACATCCAACTCCAACGTCTTCCACAAGTCGTGAATAACGTCTAGTGTAAGTTTGTCTTTTCTTTCAATCAATTCATAAAGGTAGTGTGCACAAGGATGCCAATGAGTATAAAGTAATGCACATCCACACTGTTGCTCATCCGTCTTGAATTCTTTGCCACGCTGAAGCTCCTCTTGAAGGATCACCAAACATTTGTGGCTGTCTCGCCCACGTATTGTTCGAAATAGACGGTAGTAGTCTTCGTGAGCCATCTTGTCTTTAGACATTTCCATATCTGTCAAGAACCCGTTGAATTGACGTTTGAGAAGCCCATCAATCCTGAAGAATATGGTGTGCAACTTCATTTGGGAAGACTGAAGCCAAATCTTGAGTGTTGCGTGTGAGCTCTCAGCTCTGTAACATTAACTATTAATGAGCATCTTTCATTGTCATTGGAAATGAACAACACATTAAATTGAAAATCAAGAATAAGTATGTCACACATACCTATTTGTAGTGCAGTTTCCAAAATGTGATACTTCATTTGTCCAACATTCAACGAAATTTTCTTTGTAAACGAGCCAAGTGTCATCCAGATATTTTATCCAGTCAAGCTTCCCTTTCTTTTCATAGACGTTCCTCATGTGCGCATACTCCTCCCTGAAATGCACCTCCGTCGTACTCTTGACTACCTTAAACCAATGTTTAGTAGCCTCAGCCACTTCACCTGTCTTGTGGAAGAACCTCTTTGCATTCAAATCAACATTGGTGTTAATGTGCCAACAACATAGTAGATGAGGCACATGGGGGAAAACAGAAGGTAGAGCTTTCATAAGACCAAGCTCCCTGTCAGTCACAAACACAGACGGCTCACGTCCTTGAATCAATAACTCCCTCAAGTTTTTCAAAACCCAAGCGTACCCTGTTTCGTCCTCATTACATACAAATGCATATGCAATGTTGAAATTCTTCCCAGCAGAAGTCATTCCTACTATCTCTACAAGCGGCATCTTATAACATTTGTCTTGTATGTAGCGTCAATGATGATGACATAAGGGAACGCATTGAAAAGCTTCACAGATGTTGGGCTGGCAAACATAACATACCCGGTAACATCCTTATCGTCTGTACAAAATGAAAAAAAATAATTTAATAATAGGAATAATGTATAACGTAACAGAACTTAAATGATATGATGGCAGAAGAAACAAACCTCGACGGCCGTCACAAAATACGTGATACTTGTGTTGCTCAAGGTCATCAACAAGCACTTGCATAACTGGTCGTCCCCCTTATGCTCCTTTGTCAACTTCTTGTTCAAAGTGTATATGTAGTTGATACCAATGAATAGATTCGGATTTTGTTCCTTCAGTCGCAACCACTGCTCACGTGGGGGAGTACCTACCATATGAAAATGACGAACCGCTTTCAACTCTTCATCTGTCAATGGATGTCTACTAAAATGTCCCTCTGGCAGCTTAGGCAAGTAGTGGTTGTGTCGTCCTTCCTTCACAACCAATTTCCATCCTTTATGAGTGCACTTGCCGCGTATACGGAATGGACATGAGCACTTCTTCGAGGACGTACGTCCTCGCTGCACATAATCATCATCAGCTTTAACTCTTCGTGGATGCCAGTACCGCTCACACGTAAGTACTACTAGGTCATCTGTACTTGTCTGGACTATGGTCACCACCATCCACTCACGACCCTTTTGCCGCCCTACAGTGTCCACCACCCATTCAACAGCGGCTTGCTTAGTAGGAAAAAATTGATCGGTTTGAAATACATGAGTAGTATCGATCCATTCGTCTTCAGGAAGTTCAAAGGGTGAATCATGATGAGCAGGGGAGTCATGAGGTGGGACCGAAGCCTGACAAAAAAGTAGGAGTAAACATGTGTCAGCAAAAGAAGTGACGAAATCTGCACATCAGTCCGTTACGGACTGTTTGATACACGTCCGTTACGGACTCCATTCAAACGGTCCGTTACGGACGCAACTGAGACGTCCGAATTACGGACTTCATAATTTAGTCCGTTACGGACGTTGTACGTAGTGGTCCGTTACGGACGTTGTGCGTAGTGGTCCGTTACGGACGTTGTGCGTAGTGGTCCGTTACGGACGGTCAAAAAACGGACGTAAAACAACGGACGTAAAAAATAGACGTTAAAAAACGGACGATATAAAAAGGACGTTACAAAACGGACCAAAACGTAAAAAATTGCGAAATTTTGATTAAAATTTACCGTTGGATCGTCCGAGAACGCAGTTTCTTCATATATGGTTCGTTCAGATCGAATTCTTTTTCATTGTTCGATTTCCACTGCCGTTTCCTCTTCTGATTGAGCCTAAATCGTATTTTATCTCCAACCTTTTGTTTTCCTCTCTCTACATTTTCTTTCTCCACCATTTAGAAGTTTAAGTGCAATAGTGTTTCATTAACACTTTTGATGCTTATATATAAGTGTTTTTTTTTATGACTGCAAATTACAAAAAACTGACTGCATATTTTTTTAAATGACTGTGAAATCTAAAAAATTGACTGCAAAAATGACTGTAAATTCTAAAAAACCGACTGCAAAAACGAACTGTCTCTTAAAATAAAATACAGCAATCATAAAAATCGAAATCTTAGAAAAGAATCGATCTGCATGTCATTGGGCCAGCGAGGACGAGCGGGGCCGAGAGATTGATTACCGAACACAATTGTCTGTTCACTCCTTAGCTGGCATCCACGCACATGTCTTGTTTCCAACCTCTCTTCATCTTCACCGTCTGTAGTGTCGGTCGCTTCCTCCTTCCCTCCACTCCTCTTTTCTTCTTGTCGCTTCTGGCTCACTCATTATTGAGTAATCTTAATTCTTAAGCTCCCCTCTTTAGATTCTCTCTCATCACTCACAGACGCACTCCCCTCCGTTAACTGTAGCAAACCCTTCTTTCGTGCTTTCCCTCCGCACCGTCTCGCCCCTTTATCAATTGCTGCTTCTATTTCAATCAGGTTTACCAAAGAAAAATCAGTTGTTTAGGAGAGAAGACGGGGCAAAACTGACGCAGACCCGGGAAGAGTTGAAGACCCACTTGCTTCTTCACATCTTCCCATTTGTTACCAATATTCTCAGTTAATTTGTTTCTCTCTCATTTTGGTATTAATTGGCCTGGCCATTTCTCTGTCTTCTGCTGCGCCATTATCTGTCGCCCTGACCATACATCTCTGTCTGCAATACTTCAATGCCGGGTTGGTTTCACTTGTGATCGGTACAGAGGGACGAGACCGGGTAGAAGGAGGGTAGGAGACTAGAGCAAGCAAGCAAGCAAGCTCCCGAATGGGCCATCCCCTTTGATCCAGGGGAGAGGAGGAGCTTGTATTAACTATTCTACCTCCGGTTTACGGTCCTCTGATTCAGTGCTAGATCTCTTCCCTACTCTCTGATTTGCACCACAAATGGACACTAGAGGAAGATTGGTTGCTGGTTCTCACAATAGGAACGAGTTTGTTCTTATCAATGCCGATGATATTGGAAGAGTAAGTCTCCAAGCTTATCGTTTGAGCTCTTGATTCTTTATTTTACACTTCTTATGTTGATTGGTCCTTGATTTAGATTTAGGGGGTGAAGTTATTTTTATGCTGAATGTAAATCTTAAAATTTGATCTATTAGGTTTGGCATGTGACTGAAGATGTGATTCCGTCATCGCCGAATTGAATTTTAATGTACCAAATCGCTGCTTTATTGATAGCACTACTTATCTGGGGTTCAATCTGGCTTTTTTTTTTCTCCTTCTGATTTCGATCTTGTTGATTTGACGGCTTTGCTGGTCATGATTGTGTTGATTTCCGGTACTTCCTACATTTTGTAAAAGAAAATTCTCTCTTTCCAGCCTTTTCCTGTCGCTAGCTGAAATGGTTTTTTCTTGGGAACGCATCTAGGTTTCTGCATCTAGCCATCAGTTACCTCCTATTCTGAAAGAGCTAATTGTATACACCAAAAAGTAGCTGTAATTGTTTCGAAGATTCTTTAATCCCCGAGTTTTTGGTAAAGTAAACTTTTTCAGCATGATAGTTATTAGTTTTCACATAGTTAGTACTTGAGTCGATTTCTCTCACTAAATACTGGTCAATTCAAAGTTGTAAAATATCTTCCCTACTATTGAACTAGAACAAAAATCCTTTTTGGTCCCCTTTGCTAAATGTAATACATGTCTCTCTGACTTGCACAATGTGCACGGCAGCGGATCACAACACGCACATTGCATGATATCAGATGTGAGACTCTATGCAATGTCTGTGATGGGCATGTAAAATCTAAAGAGAAAGAAATTTTGATTTTAATGAATAGAACTTCAAATTATCGATTCAGTCGTTGATCCCTGTATTCATTTCCTTGTCTTCTTGCAGGTGACTTCTGTGAAGGAACTAAGTGGACAAAGTTGCCAGATTTGTGGAGATGAGATAGAAATTACAGTGGATGGAGAGTCATTTGTTGCTTGCAATGAATGTGCTTTCCCTGTGTGTAGGCCATGCTATGAGTATGAGAGAAGAGAAGGAAGTCAAGTTTGCCCTCACTGTAAAACTCGATACAAGCGACTAAAAGGTATACTTGGTGGAAACAGCCACTCGTCCTCTTTTGTTTTACATTCTAAGCCTTATATTTGGGCTTTCTGGGAAGTTTAAATCTAGTGTTCCTTTTCTTTGTGGTTCAATAATCCAGGAAGTCCAAGGGTTGATGGTGATGAAGATGAGGATGGTGTTGATGACATTGAAAATGAGCTTGATTATGCAAGCAATGACCCTAATCATGTTGCAGAGGCAATGCTCTATGGCCGGCTTAACGTTGGCCGTGGCACATCCCATGCCTCTGGCCTTTCAACACCCGCTGAGTTGGATCCATCTGCCATTGCTTCTGAGGTCCCTTTGCTAACATACAGACAAGAGGTAGGGAAAAGCTATATATAATATCAAGTTTATTCCCCTGAATTCTGGTGCCACATCCACTGCCTCTGGTCTTTCAACACCCACTGAGTTAGTGTTCCTTGTTTGTGCTAGGATGCGGGGATTTCTCCTGATAAGCATGCTCTGATACTCCCTCCTTTTATGAGCCGTGGGAATAAGGTCCATCCAGCACCGCTTCCTGATTCTACAATGTCCAGTGAGTTCATGTGCCTTGAAGTCTTATAAAAGTGGTTCATTAACTGGTGAATGATTAAATTATTTTAGATGTTCTGAATTTTTGCACTTGATGTTTAGTGCCACCACGTCCAATGGACCCTAAAAAAGACCTAGCTGTTTATGGATATGGAAGTGTTGCTTGGAAGGACAGAATGGAGGAGTGGAAAAAACAACAGCATGAACGACTTCAAGTGGTGAGGCATCAAGGAGAAAATGGGGGAGATTATGATGGAAGTGAACCTGATGATCCTCATTTGCCCACGTAAGTTCAAAATCTTTGTTCATACTAGACTCTTCTTTTCTTTGCATTGTGGTTGTCTATGAATTTATGTGGTTCTTGATCTGTCTGGTTGGACTATGCTCGTTTAAACAGCTTGTTTGATCAAATTAGGGCATATACTGCCAGTGTAGCCTGCAAGAGACTTCACTATCTTGTAACATATTCTTAGAATATTCTGTGGATATAACTATTTACTCGGTGCCATTTATTGCTATAGAAGATTGAGGATGCTAATTGCAGCAGTAGTGAATGAAGGAATCTGTTTAGCTTGTATTAAGAGAGTGAGAAGCTCCTCGTAATTATGCATTACTCCAATATTTTTCATCCATATTCTTGGCCATCTTTAAAGGTTGGGTGGTTATGGAATCGGCCTCCCGTGCAGCATGGCTTCTGATGTCTTCTCTTGCCTTTTGTATTTTGGGATTGAACCCAGTTGTTGTCTTGAATAGAGATGCCAACTGAACCCCTTTAAACTCCTTAAGCTCTTCATTCACCTAAAGTTTTTAATATTAATTGTGTGGAGCTGATGATTTCATCACTTAAACCTCGTTGTGACAATATGCTTTGTTTAGTTGAATGCCTCCTCTACAAAGTTGAGTGGTTTATTGGCAATTTTAATGTAAGAGGATCATTTTGTTGTGTCAATCTTTCTCTCACCATTGTTTTTGCTGTCTGTAGGATGGATGAAGGAAGGCAACCACTGTCCAGAAAACGACCTATTCCTTCAAGCAAAATCAACCCTTACCGGATAGTTATTATTCTCCGGCTTGTGATCCTTTGCCTATTCTTTCACTATAGAGTTCTCCACCCTGTGAATGATGCATTTGCCCTTTGGCTCATCTCAGTCATATGTGAAATTTGGTTTGCTGTGTCCTGGATTTTTGATCAATTTCCCAAGTGGTGTCCAATAGAGCGAGAGACTTACCTTGATAGGCTGTCACTGAGGTATCTCCTCCCTTTCTGTATGCCCATACACGTTTTCCATACTATATGGCGAGTACCCAAATAATAAATAAAATAAAATATTGTCAGGTATGAGAAGGAAGGGAAACCATCTGAGCTGGCTCCTGTGGACATATTTGTGAGTACTGTTGATCCCTTGAAGGAGCCCCCAATTATCACTGCAAACACGGTTCTATCTATACTTGCTGTGGACTACCCCGTTGACAAAGTCAATTGCTATGTTTCTGATGATGGTGCTGCCATGCTCACCTTCGAAGCTCTGTCAGAGACATCAGAGTTTGCCAGGAAATGGGTCCCATTCTGCAAAAGATACTGTATCGAACCTCGTGCTCCCGAGTGGTATTTCTCTCAGAAGATGGATTATTTGAGAGACAAAGTGAATCCTGCCTTTGTTAGGGAGCGTCGTGCCATAAAGGTGTATACTCTAACCATTGGATTGTTCTCTTCTAAAGAAATGAAGTCATTTTAGCAATTGTCATGTTCTTGCGACTTCTGAGGATGTTATTTAAGTATCATTTTTGGCGTGCAGAGAGTATGAAGAGTTCAAAGTTAGGATCAATGGGCTGGTTGCAATGGCCCAAAAAGTCCCAGAAGAAGGCTGGACAATGCAAGATGGCACTCCATGGCCAGGGAACAATGTTAGAGACCATCCAGGAATGATTCAGGTCTGTGCAGAACATTTGATATTCTTAATGTACATTAGCTGAAGAGACATAGTTTTGGTGTCATTTGCTTGATTGTAAATAAATTGAATGCTCGAGTGTACAGGTCTTCCTTGGACAAGATGGTTTTGCTGACTGTGAGGGAAATCAATTGCCGCGTCTTGTTTATGTTTCTCGTGAAAAAAGGCCTGGCTTTGACCATCACAAGAAGGCTGGTGCCATGAACTCTTTGGTAAGGCTCTCTTCACCCTTCTTCCTCGCCATTTTTTTCTTGTTAAATGTATGTGTCAAACATTCTATGCTTTCTAATTTCTTAGAGCTGACATGGCAGATCCGGGTCTCAGCTGTCCTGTCAAATGCCCCTTACCTTCTCAATGTGGATTGTGATCACTACATCAATAATAGCAAGGCTCTAAGAGAAGCCATGTGCTTTATGATGGACCCTATCTCTGGGAAGAAAATTTGCTATGTTCAATTTCCTCAGAGGTTTGATGGAATTGATAGGCATGATCGATACTCCAATAGAAATGTTGTGTTCTTTGATGTAAGTAAAAACGCTTCTCTTTTTTTGTGATATAAATCCATCTGTATATGGCTTTTGCTCTTCTGAAATGAATGTCTGCTGAAATTTCCTTTCCTTTTCTCAGATTAATATGAAGGGGCTGGATGGGATTCAAGGGCCTATTTATGTGGGCACAGGATGTGTCTTTAGAAGGCAGGCTCTTTATGGTTTTGATGCTCCCAAATCGAAGAAAAAACCAGGCATGACCTGCAACTGCTGGCCCAAATGGTGCTTCTGTTGTTTCCTTTGTGGATCTAGAAAGGGCCAAAAATCAAAGGATGGGAAGAAATCAAAAACCAAAACAAAGGAAACTTCGACAAAGCAGATCCATGCTCTTGAAAATATCAAGGATGGTAATAATGAAGGTAGATATCGTCTTTCCCTTTACCTACGTGGTCAAGAGTATATGTTCGAATAGTTTGAATATAAGGGACTAATGAGAATGTATATTTTCAAGGGAACAATGGCGAAAAGTCACTTCTCACACCACAAGTGAAAATGGAGAAAAAATTTGGCCAGTCACCGGTTTTTATAGCATCTACACTTCTTCAAGAAGGTGGAAAGGCAGTGGGTGCAAGTTCTGCTTCCCTTTTGAAAGAAGCCATCCATGTGATCAGCTGTGGTTACGAGGGCAAAACCGAGTGGGGCAAAGAGGTTTGTTGGTCAGATGAATGAATCTCAAGAGTTTCAATATGTTTTTTCGCTGCACACACTTTATCTTAGCGATTTGCATTTTCCTTTCCAGGTTGGGTGGATCTACGGGTCTGTCACTGAGGATATTTTGACTGGATTTAAGATGCACTGCCATGGATGGAGGTCTGTCTACTGTATGCCCAAAAGGCCTGCATTTAAGGGATCTGCCCCTATTAATCTTTCAGATCGTCTTCACCAAGTTCTTCGATGGGCTTTGGGTTCTGTTGAGATTTTGTTGAGCAAGCATTGCCCTATATGGTATGGATACAATGGTGGACTTAAATCATTGGAGAGGTTCTCCTACATAAACTCCGTTGTGTACCCTATAACTTCCATACCCTTGCTCGTGTACTGTACTCTCCCTGCTGTTTGTCTTCTTACAGGGAAGTTTATTGTTCCTGAGGTAATAATTCACTTCATTTGCAGTTTCAAGTCTGTCTTCTTTATTTTTCTTTGCATAATGCACTTGCTTTGTTTGATTGTGCGATCACAATCCCTTCACCGCTGGCTGATGCAATTTTTTTTCTTCTTTGAACTCCTTCTGCTGTTAACAGATTAGTAGCTATGCCAGTATCCTCTTCATGGGTCTTTTTATTTCCATTGCCGCAACAAGTGTTCTTGAGATGCAATGGGGACATGTTCCAATTGATGATTGGTGGAGGAACGAGCAGTTTTGGGTCATTGGAGGTGTCTCTTCTCACCTCTTCGCTCTTTTCCAAGGGCTTCTCAAGGTTTTAGCTGGTGTTAACACCAACTTCACTGTCACTTCCAAGGCTGCTGATGATGGAGAATTCTCGGAGCTCTACCTTTTCAAGTGGACTTCTTTGTTGGTCCCACCAATGACCCTGCTCATCATAAACGTGATAGGAATTATTGTTGGGGTTTCAGATGCTATCAACAATGGATACGAATCTTGGGGCCCACTGTTTGGTAGGCTGTTCTTTGCTTTGTGGGTGGTTATGCATCTTTACCCTTTCCTCAAGGGTCTTATGGGAAGACAAAATGGGGTTCCTACCATCATTGTCGTGTGGTCCATCCTCCTTGCTTCAATTTTCTCACTCTTATGGGTTAGAATCAACCCTTTCACGGCCAGGGGTGGCATCGTACTTGAAGTTTGCGGGTTGAACTGCGATTGAAGGGTGTTTTTTTGTTCTCCCCAAGGATTGCCTATTTTTTATTTATTTATTCTGTGTCCTTGATTCTTTTGTAAGGTGGTGAAAAAAAATGTGTAAAGAGTTTTCTCTTAATTGAGAAAAACACAGGTGAGAAGGGTTTGTGTGTTTGTACCCTAAATATCAAGATGAAAAGAGACTGTTTGTTTGTATTACTCAGTCAGGAGGTTAAATAGGGTGTCCTAGTTATATGTAGATATCAGGTGTGGGAGCTGGTGATAATTCGCTTGGCAAAAAACAAGTGTTTTGTATTCGTTTTTTTTCCTTTCTTTTTGATACTCACTCATTGCTGGTGTATGCAGCAGGTTTACTTTATTTAGCAATTGGATGTCTGTACTGTAAGCTAAACAGGAGAAAAGTTATTATTCTTAGGTGTTTGTTGAATAAGGGGACTTCAGTTACACACTATGGATGCTGTGTTTTGGAAATTTAACTTCATTCTCTTGTTAAACAGTTCCGCGATTAGAAGCAGTTTTCCACAAATTTCACCAGTGTCTGAACATTCTATTATGCTAGAACATTAGTATGAGTCATACATATCTGAAAACGTGTGATATACTATGGTTCTTTTTGCAAATGGTATTTGGGTAGTTTAATGGAATCTTACCATTAAGCTCATTACACGTGTCAATAATACCTAGGATTCTCACATACCTCATCTGGAGGCACTAGTCAATCTTTCTATTCGCTAACCAAGGCTAGTCTATAATGGCATAAACTACAGTAGGAAGGAAAAAGAGTAAAGAGACAACAAACTAGAGGTAAGAATGTTTGTAAGATTGGGTAGAAGTGGAACAAGAGGAGAAAGTCTTTAAGACATGGGGGAAATTAGGGAGGACCATCCTTATTGTCATAATGAGGGCACCAAGATAGGATTATTGATCCTAACATGTTTGCCATTGGTTCGCCGCTCAGATGCCGTGGTCCAAGAATTATAGTCTCTTATTGATGTGTAAGGAAGCTATGTGTCATTTCTTTGTGTAGGAGCTGTTTTTTGTCATATTCTTATACGTTTTAGGTAGAGCTTGAAAGTATTGGTTGTTGCCATGCTTGATTGTGTTGTATTAAATGTTATGTAAGATCCTTTCTGCTTGGACATAAATAGAGCCCTGCCTATCCACTAAAGTGGCCAAATAGTATACAAATTCTCGATGCGTTTCTAGCACATCTTACTTCAAATATATACACTAGCGTAAATGACTTGCAAAAGGGGTAATAACTGCCCGGCCTCCTGCTGCCCATTTAAGTTGCTACTGCCCATTTGTGCTTGCTGGCATGTACATCCTTAGCTCTAGCAGAAGGAGGAGGGCCCCTTTCTGTTTGAATGCAACCACTGTGCTTCTACCTTTTACCTAACTAGCCGGGACATGGTCCAAACTTGCCCTTGACATGGGCAGTTCTTCCTTCCGTATGAAGTTCAACCATTTTATATCTTTAAGAAACTAATCCAACAACTCAAATGGTGTATCAACCCCTTAGTAAGAGCAAACCCAAAAGGTTTCTTGATTTCCACATCACTAATAAGAGTAGCTAGGAAATTAACCAAAAAAGGGAAAACAAATTCCCATTTGCTCGCTGGGGTGGTGGAAAGTCATGGGAAAACTTCTTTTAGAACCGAAGAAATCGTTATAATAACTTTGAATGCAACCAGGAATAACCTCCTGCCTTCTTTCAAATGCATCAAAAGAACAGCTTTTGTCTGGACAAAAAAAAAAGAACTTTGTTTGGCATCCCTGGAGCAGATAAAAGAAGTGTTCCTCATCTTCGCTAAGCTAGAGGATTACTACATGCTTATCAGTGTACCACTTACCATGGCCTACTAAATTGTGTACATGGAACTACAAAAATCCACAGACGAGATGGAACTACATAATGATATTTCATGGCAATAAAACTGAACTGCTGACATGAAACCTATCACAAACACATCCAATATCTCGTATAAAATGCTGCTGTACCCGCAACTTTCGTTAATTTGGATAAGAGTTGTCCCTTTGAGCCAATTGTAGTTGTTCTACTCAAACCTCATCGAGCCCTTTCCCAAATTAATCATAAAGAGAAGCAATATTTTACATGATTGGCAGCTGAGATTTACTTTTGAGATACAGAGTAGAAAGCTTTGCTCAGATTGATAACTTGGTGAAAAGCAACTCCAGCTCCTCTTCCTGCGATTTTGATCGCTGAACAACAGTAGACAAAGATGGAAAGAATAACAAAGTCAATACATGAGATATATCCATCTGTAGCTGAAACGATAGAAGAAAGAAAATTTTGTGTTAATGGGCATCTGATAGTACTGCATACTTGAAGAAAAGGGCAAATTTAAGCAACTCCTATACTCTTTTTGATCATTTTTAGCAACTCTTGTAAGCTTTCAGCAGGATTTCAATAGCTTTTTACTAAAACACGAAGTCTTTGCTGATACTCACCCAGAAATTTTCAAAAACTATCCAGCCAGAAATGATCAACCACAAAGTTATTTTTTGTCAGCTATCAATGGCTACAAACGAACCCTTTGGTTAATAGTATTAAAATGAGTTGAGCTCCACTCTAGCGATGGAAACTAGACACAACAGAAACGAGAAGTTAAGAGCTTCTGTTCCTACCTGAATAGACATAAGATGCAAGATATGGTTCAACACACGAAGGCGATGAATAGCATATGCACTGTTTGCTGGCAGGTGATGCATCCTATTAATTTCCTCCTCAACTTTCACCTTTCTCTCTTCACTTGACACCTTATTTTCCACCTGTGTTCTTGCAGAATCGTTGTCAAGCATATCAACTTCCATCCCAACTCCTCTAGCTAACTAGACTACTTCTGCTCCGTGATTATGTTATGTGTGACAGCCCTGAAACCGAAACAGCCAGAACAGTCGTCAGAATTCAGGTGTATTGGCGTGGGTTAGTGGAGGGGGATGAGGTAGGGTGAAGAAGACACACTAGAGGTAGTGTTATTCCAAGAAACAAAGACGGTAAAAGAAGCAAGTGTTCCTTTTGTTTTACTTGAAAAACAGGAGAAGCAAATGTCAAGCTAAATTGAATTGCAGAAAACAAGAGGCAATGATTTACAGACAGATGGTTAAGCAGATGGTCATTAAGGCAGCATCCTTATTTGGTAACATGATATATATCCATGAGATGGGAGAAATCAATAACACCAAGAACTAAGCTGCCTATCTTCATAGGTAGCTCAAAAACTGAAACGGAGAGGTCATCAAGATATAGTAGGAAACAGCTAAGAAACTTCAAGGTAAGAGAACGGTAGACACAAGATATTGCAGAGTTGAAATTTACCCTCTCCGTGCAGAGTAGCAATATAACTGGTGAAGTGGAGAAGGAAATCAAATACAGGAAAAAAAACAGTAATATGTTATTTGATCTCAGCCAATGTATGCCAATCACCTTTTCCCCCAAGGAAAATTTAGTTGAATTTTGGCAATATAATGAATGTGCAGCATGTTGAGAATGAGCAAGGAAACCAAAATGGGAATGGGCTAGGGTTATGAACTTGTAATCTATAATCGGATGATCGAGTCATACAGAATGATTAACGGCACTCATAAGATGAATTGAAAATTTACAAATCCTAAAGGTGGAATTTAAATGAGATAAACAATCAGTGTCGAACAAATTTATATTCATCAATTGGAAGGATAGGTGAAACAGTGAAATCAACAGAAACCTTGAACTACTAATTAGCTGAAATATAAGAGACCCGAGTCCATAAAATAAGGGGCAGCTCCCCTTGAAATATTTAAGGTAGAAGAAGAGCCTTTAGTAAACCAAGGGTTAAAGAAAAAGGACCACAGACTGCTCAAACACCACTTTTCAACAGGCAGCGACACTTCCCTACTTCTAGTTATTTGTTCTCCTCAAATTGTATTCAACCCGTACCTGTACTAAAAGATATAACCTCTACTAAGACTAAAGCTTGTTTTAATACTGGTTCTGTTCATCCAACTACCAATCCTTCAATCGCAGGATATCCTAGTATGTTGGAAACAAAACAAACTTAGTCTTGAGAAGTCACTCCATGTCTACTCAGTTCATCTATTGGTAATTGCATAAGAAGCACCATTTCCCATTCCCTGTGCATATGTAATTATTCTGAAAATAGAAGGCATTTACTGAAAATTTGGTACAAATAAGTGCAATAAGCACATGACGTCGGTTGTGCTCAGTGAGCTTTGTTTATCTAATTATTCAGAAAAAGAACTTCAGACAGAAGGTTTGATGAATCTGAAGCATACAGCTTTTTACTTCCTGAAAATTAGAACGAGCGAAGCAGCTTGAGCCTGCAGTAAGATTGACAAAGCTCGGGTTACTACAAGCTGCCTAACCATTCGCCTTTTATCACCCATAAACCATGAGCCAAAACCCTCCATAATCTTTCTTCATCACCTAGCTTATGCTACCATCCTCTTTGAATGTCACACACATCAGCTACAATAACTTCTTTTGTCAATTTACTTCTCCTTGTACTTACCATATCTTTCCACATAAGCTATCAGCTACTTGGCTTTAGGTAGGCAGGGAACGAGGCCAGGTGAACCAAGTGTTCTTTTTCTGAAATTTGCTAACAGCCACAAGCAGAGGCAGATGTCCTTTGACGAAACTCCCAGGTAAAAGATGATTCAACAGCTATAAGGTATGGAGGAGGAATTACATAAATAACTAATACTATGCTATAAACTGATAACGCTCGCCAGCGCTATATCGAGACAGAAAATTAGACAAAGAAAAAAACGTTGAGCGGGCGAGGAAAACAAGGCGATCCTGAAGGTCGAGATAATGACAACTGCCCAGGAATCATTTTTTTTATATATATGGAGAGGACATTCTGATCAACTTAGGTTGGGAAAGGACGCAGTCGATAAGATTCACATGAACAATTTCAAACTGAAGCAGCATGACAAAGAATCCAATCCGGACATACCAACAAAATTCTGAATTAAAGATTAAAAAAAATTCAGAAATCTCAAGAGCAGAGAACGCAGAAATCATACATCCTTATGTCACTAGAACTATATGGGGACAGAAACAGTTGAGCTTAGGTGCAACCTTGATTGCTGGGCTTGTAGGCAACCAAAGAAATACTACGGAGTTCAATTGACCTCGATCAGCGGCAATCCGGCTACGGCGTTTGTTTAGGCTGGGGTAGGAGTGATCAAACGGGTGGGACGAGTTCGGGTCAGGCGGATATTTATATTTAGGTCTGAAGGTGTTTATATATCCAAATCTGTTTTTAAGTTTTCAGGTCAGGTAGGAGTATAATCGGATTTATTTTAATTATTGTCATATTTAGTCTGTTTGATCTGGTTTTATAATTTTTTTATAATATTGTTAATTGATTTGAATATATATATATATATATATATATATATTAATATCCTTCTATTATTAATACTTGATTATCTAGTTCAGATCCATTGAGAATTGAAATAATTTAAAAGGTAGAGTTATGAAATAAAAGATGAGGGGTAGAATTGGAAGGCTATAACATGTTATATTCTGAAAATAGTTAAAGGACCCAAAAATCATATATTCTTCTTGCCTACAATTGCATGTAGCTAACTTGGCTACATCTAGGGACATTTCAGTCAAATTGGGTACATGTGGGGCATTTCAGTAAAATTAAAACAAACAAATGAAGGAGAGGCGTAAGCATGCGGTCCGCACTTTTGTTTTTTTTTTCTTTTTTCTTTTTTATTATAAAATCTTTAAATTATTATAACTTTTAATATATAAGTCCAAAATGAAAAAAAAATATATAATTGTTTATCTAAATTCAAGCTCTTCAAAACAATACCAGTCATGGATATGTTTTGACAACTTTCAAAAAATTATTTTTACATGTATACGATGATATTTTAATGTGAGGATGTATGTACATGTTTTAATGTGAGAATGTACATGTTTTAATGTGATGATGTACATGTTTGAATGTGATGATGTACATGTTCAAATGTCAGAATGTATATGTTTTTAATGAACATCTGTACATGTTTGTATGACCATCTGTACATGTTTGTATGACTGTCTGTATAAGTGTTCTTTCTTATATGTACAGATTTTAATCTAAGAATATACATATTTAGTGATTCGTACAGGTTTATGTGACCTTCTGTATGTTTTTAATGTACATGTTTTTACGTGAGAATGTACATGTTTTAGTGAACATTTGTACAGGTTTGTATGACCATCTGTACAAGTTTTCTTTTACGTTTTGTGCACTATACATGTAAAAATAATTTTTTTAAAGTTGTCAAAATATATCCACGACTGGTCTTGTTTTGAAGAGCTTGAATTTAGGTGAACAATGATATAATTTTTTTTATTTTGGACTTATATATTAAAAGTTACAATAATTTAAAGATTTTGATAAAAAAGAAAAAAAATGAAAAAAGAAACAAAAACAAAAAACAAAAAATAAACCGTAGGCGCCGCGGCGGAAAAAAAAAAAAGAGGATGATCGCGCGGGTATGTAGCCATTTGGCTACATCCACTTGTAGCCCATACTCTCCGATTGAGAATATGAGGGAGTATAATTATATATATATATAGTAAACCAGGTCGGACTGAGTTGCGAGCCTAAAATTTTGTCGAAGCCCGAGCTCGGTTTTTCATTCAGGGCTGATTTGTAGTCCAAACTCGTCAAGAATTTTTTCCGGATGGAATTTCAGGCTTTATAATTGGTTCGGGTTGGGCCGCGGGGCCGGATCAATGTTGATTCGCTGTACGGGAAGAATCAAGTTAGATTCTTTTACCTTCCGTGAAAATTAAAAAAAATTAGGCTAAACAATGACCAGTAAACCGAATCATTTGGAATCCCCTGATTCAAAATAAACGCCTTCTAAGAGTATCCACAATTGCCACGGGTTACATTGGGGAAAAAATTGGAATAATGTGGATTCATTTTTTATGACATAATAGACCTCACCTATGTGTATCTATCTTTTATATTTCTTCACATCTAAATAGTGATAGTTTATTGGTTGTTCATTAAGAGAGGGAAGGTTAAGAAACTTTGTTATTGTCCGTTCTCTCTCATGAGGTCTTAACTAAGAAATCCACTTGTTATGGCATAATAGACTCCACCTATGTGTGGATCTATCTTTTATATTTCATAGTTTATTGGTTGTTCATTGAGAAAAAGAAGGTTAATAAACTTTGTTATTGTGTGAATGATATTTTAATAGAGTTTTTTAAGCAATAAAATATTATTTTAATATGATACAACACCTATAAATGTGTTAACAACTCACCATCATTGTGGATGCCCTAAGGGTATACACAATGAGCTCGTTTGGGGAACAGCTTCTAGCAGCAGACAGCTTCTCAATTTCTAAAATCAGCAGGGTTCCACCAAACACCCAAAACCAGTAGCTGACAGCTTCTGCAAAATCATCAGCTGACAGCTTCTTAATTTTCAGCAGCAGGACCTAACAATTGTCTCTGCTTTTTAAAACCATCAGCAGACGTTTCACCAAACACCAAAACTAGCAGCTGACAGCTTCTACAAAACCATCAGCAGACAGCTTCTCAATTTTCAGCAGCAGGACCCAACAGCAGACCTCAGCAGCTGTCCCCAAACGAACCCAATAAGTGAAGTAGATTCCACCTACTAATAAATATTTTTTGGAAATTTCATGAAATACCACTATATTTTTTGTTAATTCATGAAATGTCACTAAAAAAAAGAAAGTCACAAAATGCCACTATATTTTCGTAAAAAGTCCATGAAATGCCACTATAGTCATTGTCCAAAAAAAAAACAAAAATACCCCTGCTAGTTAACTAAGTACTTTTAAAGTTCACAATATGCCCCTAAGTGTATATAAATTAACAGAAAATTCAAAATACAATAAAAGTATAAAATGAAATTATATATATAAATTAATTAATAAAAAGTTATAAAAAGGAAAATATTAGAAAATATTAAATTGGTATAAAATAATAATTTAAAAATGTATGGTAATTAATTTTTATATATTATGGTAATTAATTGGTATAACTTATGGTACTATATTGGTCTAAATTTGTAGAAAAATTAGTACTATAAATTATGTGTTTAAAACTCTTATGGTACCAAATAATTTGAATTTTTTTTTGAAATATTTACTTTTTTCATTGATTTATGATATTTTGATATATTATTTATTTATTTTTATAATTTTTATAATATTTTATTTTTTTATAATTATCTATATTTTTATAGTATTTTGATTCTTTTGTGAATTTTGGTGAATTTTTTCAACACTTAGGGGCATATTGTGAACTTTAAAAGTACTTTGGTAGATAGTAGGGGTTTTTTTTTTGTCTTTTTTGCTTGTGGTTAATGACATAGTGACATTTCATGGACTTTTACAAGAATATAGTGATATTTTATGACTTTCTTTTTTAGTGACATTTCATGAATTAGCCAAAAATATAGTGGCATTTCATGAAATTTCCCTAAAGATAATTAGGAGCAGTATGAACTAAATTTTGAAAAAAGGGTTCAAAAAAATTGAACAATTACTATCACTTATCTGTACACAAACTTAATAATTGAATAGCAATAAACCGTTCAAAAAAATAAGTTGTGTTAACATTGTTTTATATATAATTTCTTTGAACAACTAGTCTCGAATTTGTGAACAACTTAAAAAAATGTTGAACAACTAAAATCACTTATTTGAACACAAACTTAATTATTAGAGAATAACAAACCAATAAAAAATGCTAAGCTCTACTAACATTGTTTTATTATATAATCTCCCTTAAACCAGAATTTGTGACAGTTTTAATTTTTTTGAACAAATAGTATCACTTCTAAACACGAACTTGATTTTTAAAGAATAACAAAGCAATAAAAATGATAAAAATAAATTGTATTAATTGTTTTACTATATTATTTCCCTTGAATAAATAATCTCGAACTTAAACAATAAAATTAGTAAATAGACCACGAGTGACTATAAGAAAATGTCAAAAAACATGTATATTAATACTTGACAAAAAGAATTATTAAAAATTATAGACTGCTAGGATATTTGAAAGGTTACGAAGAAGTTATACAAAAGTTTATTTTCAAGGTGTCATTATATTTTTAGCTAATTGATGAAATACAATTAAAATAAGAAAGTCTCAAAATTTTATTTTATTTTTGTAAAAGTCCATAAAATGTCACTATAATCATTGACCATATGGAAAAAAGATAAAAATACCCTTATTAATTAACAAATTACTTTTAAAGTTCACAATATGCCTCTAAGTGTTAACAAATTAAAAAATATTCAACAAAATTTTTATTAAAAAATATATAAAATTATAAAAGTTTATAAAATTTTAAAAAATGAAATATTTCATTTTAAAAATTTATTTAATACCATAAAAAGAATATTGTGTTCTAAAAAATAATTTATACAAATTTTCAACTAACCATATATTTTTAAATTATTATTTTTTATCAATTTAAATTATTTTTTCAAAGTAAATTATTTTATATTTTTCAACTTATATTTTTAAATTTTAGTTTTTTAAATTAATGTTCTATTTTACAGATAACTTAGTGATCATAATATTTAAATTATTTGCATAATAGGACACAAATTTTTAAAACTAAAATTTCTAAATATAAGTTAAAAAATAAAATAAATTATATTTTATAAATATTTTAAATTGATAGAAAATAATAAATAAAAAATATCTGATACATATTTGGTATGATCTGGTAAAAAATTGGTATAAATTATTTATTTATAACACAATAATTTTTTATGGTACTGAATAGATTTAAAAAATGATATTTCATTTGTTTTAATATTTTATGATATTTTTATTTTTTTAATTTTTTATATTATTTTATATTTTTTGTATTTTAATTTTTATGGTTTTTTATGAATTTTTTAACACTTTAAAGTATACCGTGAGTTTAAAAGTATTTTATTAACTAGTAGAGATATTTTTATTTTTTTCACCTGTCAATAACTGTAGTGGTATTTTATGAACTTTTACAAAAATATAATAATATTTTATAACTTTTTTTATTATTATTGACATTTTCATAAATTTACAGAAAATAGAGACATTTAATGAAATTTCTCAAAACAAAAACAAAACAACATAAACACACCAAAACGCTAGACCTATAGCCTATATTACTTTAAAAAAGAGGGTCACTACGCTCAGTCGGGTTTTCACTTCGCTCAGTCGGAAAAAGACTATTTTGCCCCTACTACAATAATTTTCAAATATTTCTATATTTACCCACAATTTATGATATATTACAAGGTGACCCCAAATTTCATTATATAAAGGAATTGAATATGATATGAAATCATATTCAAATTCAGAAATTCTAAAGTTAGAGAGATAAAGTTAGAGAGATAAAGAGAGGAAATGGTTTCTTTCGGAAGTTTGAAGAAAAAACTGTTCGGTAAGAGTAAAAAAGATGGAGGAAATGCTGAAGGTGGTGTTCCAGAAATACTAGACGAGTATGCAGATGATGTTAGGAGCGAAGAGTACTCACGAGGAGCTCATTCTGAGGTATTTTCTGTTGTTATTTTAGCAATTTATGTATAAAAGTAGCTAGAATATATACAAAACTGAACGAAAAAAGCAAGGAAAAAACGCCGTGCCCACCCCGGAAATGGCGCGCCTGCGCCGTCTCTTTCTCGCGCGCGCCTGCGCGCCCCAAGGCTTAGCCGCGCCCGCGCCCACCCTGCTCACCCGCGCCCGCGCCCACGCTGGCCACCTCGCGCCCGCGCCCACCCTGATCAACGCGCGCCTGCGCGCATCCCTTGATGCGGACGCCGGCGCCGGCGTCTTTAGGTCGGCGCCTGCGCCGGTGCCCGTTTTTCAAATCGCTGTATCTTCTTCGTTATTGCTCCGTTTTTCGATCCGTTTGCGCCGTTGCGTTTGTCTTTTCATGTACTTTACGATGATATACTTTGCTGATTATTTTGATGGCTTATGTGTGATTTATTCTAAAGTACGTAGTATTAGGGTTTACGAGTAGCACTTGATGAATAACGACGTTTTTCTGCTTAGGGTGATAACGATGATGAATTCGAGGATGCGAACGTAGACACAAGTCATGTATTTAATAGTAGCCTAATCTTTGGCGATGCAGAGGAGGCGGTTGGTTATGCGTTTCGCACCGGAGAGGCTAATAATATTTATCTAATCAGACAGACTAAGCGAGACGACGGTGAAGTAATACTAACGTGTGAGAGGTACGGCAAGCATAGGCCACGGGTTAGCACAGGAGAATCGTCATCGTCGAGTCAAAGGCCACGACGTGCCACGAAGAAATGCAACTGCCCTTTCCGCCTAAGCATCAGGGGTGGGGTTCAGACGGGCTGGTCTGTCTTGGTAATGGTCCCGACGCACAACCACGCGTTAGCGAGGAACCCACAATCTCACTTCGTCCGGCCTCGCTTTAGCGTCGACGAAAGGGCAAGCATGAAAAGTTGTACAGGAGTGGTGTTGCGCCTAGGCAGATGTGGGCCCATTTACATGACAAGAACCCTGAAAGTACTGCAGACAAGACATCGATTCATAACCTAGTTTCGAAATTCAGAAAAGAAGATCGTGGCGGACGTACAGATGTAGCGTCCTTCATGCACTCGCTAGATGAACGTAATTATAGTTGGTGGTCCGAGAAAGATGCAAGTAAGTGTCGGGCACATCTGTTCAGTGTTGGTTTATTTGTCTGTTAATCACTTTAAATGTTAGTTCTAATTAAATGTCCATTTTGCAGGGAATCCATCTAGGCTGGGTCTTGTCTTGTTTGCGCACCCTTTTTCGCTGACGCTCGTTAAGATGTTTCCTTATGTAGTGCTCATTGATAGCACTTACAAGACGAACATGTACAAGGTGCCTCTAGTGGAGTTCGTCGGAGTCACGTCGTGCGGCAAGAACTTCTGCATAGCGTTCTGTTTTGCGGTCAGAGAGGATGAGTCTGCATACACGTGGATGCTTAATCAGCTGACGAAGGTGTTGATCTATCCTCCAAATGTGTTTGTCACTGACAATGAAAAGGCGCTAGTGAAAGCACTTTCAGTGGTATATCCTTCTGTACCACATCTTCTATGTCGTTGGCATATATGCAAGAATGTGGCTGCCAATGCGCTTAAGATAATGCATATTGACCGTGACAGAGTCAATTTAGTAGTGCATCGGTGGAAGCGACTAGTTTACGCCTCAACTATTGCGAAGTACGATGAACAGTACGGGAAATTAGTACACTCCTACGGCGCCAACAATCCTTTCGTTGTGTACTTGAACAACACATGGCTATGTCAGCGTGAGAAATTTTGTGAGGTATGGGTTAAGAGATTCAGGCATTTCGGCAACACATCTACCAACAGGTTAGCTTAACTTTAATTGTCAACATGTTCTGTTGTTTGTATTGGTATGTTTCCCATTTATCTGATACTAATTGACTTCCAATGTGTAGGGCGGAGAGCGCCCACTCAGCTCTAAAGTGTTGGCTTCATACATCCACCGGATCTCTAGACACATGCTTCGACAGCATACATAGATTCGTCGAAGGGCAACATTTTCACATTAAACAAGACTTCGAGTTCTCCATTGACAGAAGGGTTTCGGAAGACCAGCAAGTCCCATTTTTATTTCTGGTCAATCAAGTGAGCCTCAAATGTTTGGAAATACTCCAGGATCAGCTGAGAAGCGGGAGGTGCGATATTGACCACACAACATCGTACGAAGATGTTTGTGCGTTTACTTCGACCATGGGATTACCGTGCGCGTTTCGTATGTTTCAGTACATTCAAGCCGGTCTGAATATACCAGTTGAAGAAGTGCATATCTTCTGGCGAACACTCAGATACGACGCACAACAAGAATTTGAAGCACAACGCCAAACATACGATGAGTCGTATAGCACAGAGGAACAACTCTCATGTGTAGGTTTATGGTATGATGATCTGTCTCAGCGGTATGATCCTACGACGATTGAACAAGCGTTCAACGCGTGGAAGCCAATATGGGAGCCCGAGGATGATCACACTGGTTTACAGCCACCAGAGGTGAAGGCGCCTAAGGGAAGCCCACTACCAAAAAAAGAAGAGGCCAAACACTAGGGACAAGTCCGAGCACGAGCATTTAGGTCTTGGAAACCGTGGTCCGCCCCTACGACGTTCGCAGTCTCAGCGACGCTCGACAGCACCCCAAAGTACAAGTGATCATGGGCCGTCAATGCAACACAGTCAATCACAGCGTTGGTCATCTGAGCGAATGAGTCAAACTGGAGAAGGACCGACAATGCAACACAATCCACCTCAACAACATGCACCATATCCGACATACTGGAGCCCCTGGAAATACTCGTCGTATTGGACTGACCTCGATCCGCAATTAGGTAATTATATTATAGGTTACAGGGAGATAGTGGGTGATGGAAACTGTGGGTTTCGAGCCATTGCTGATGCCGTGTACAACGATGAAAGCTATGGAAACAGGTTAGACGTGCATGCTTGGATGAGCTGGAGGATAGAAGAGATTGGTGGTTAAATAAAGTTGAACGAGTTTGGTACGATAGACAGTACCATCGACTGAATTGGTTTGCAGACACATTTGCACCATCACAATACTGGATTGAAATTCTAGATATTGGTGTCATCTTGTGCACTGTATACCACATTGCGCTTATCAGTTTTTCAAAAGGATACGATGGTAAGGCTACTGGGTTGGTCGCACTGCCGCTACGTGATGATCGGGGTTAGGTCGTCCAACAGCAGAGGTCACTCTTGCATGTGTCGCTGAGCAGTCTCATTTCATTAGACTCCAAACAGTCGAAAATTGTCAGTCCCAATCTTGAATCCGATGTGGCGACGTTGGCATGAGCCCTCAGTTACAGCTTATATTGATCCGTACTTACCGCGCAATGCAGAGTGGTACAGATTGTTTCCCCCAATTGGTGAACCAGGACGCTTGATTATAGAAGATTAGAATTTGTAAAATTTGTTGTTATTCTTTGTATGCCATAGATATTCAAGAAGCATTGGATGTTTTGCAAGATTAATGTATTGAAGAAGGACATTGAAAATTTGAGTGTTTAGTGTCTCATGTTGATACAGTGGATTATACTTTATCTAATAAAAGCAAATTCATCGTAGATACAATGCGTCTAACACTACTGCTGTTAGCGACTCAACGTCCTACAAAGAATTTAGACCACCCAGATTGGCATTGATCTTAAGAAGCACATATGACACCTAATTTACCAAAAAAAAAAGTTGTACAATATTTCATCTGTTGCTAATGATCGAATTTTGGCCCATCTGTGTTTCTAACCGCTGGACAAGATGCTGATCCTTACTTGGTCAACCAAGGGTAACTTTTCAAGTATACCTTCGATCACAACATCAGCAAGGTTACTGGTAATGAATGCTTTTTGGCCATCAGTAATCGTAGGTTGAATACCATACTAATAGTGAATACGATAGTGACTTCATGTTGAGTGGATGCTTTTATCCCGTAGTGAACAACTTTGTGATTAATGTATTGAAGAAGGACATTGAAAATTTTGAGTGTTTTAGTGTCTCATGTTGATACAGTGGATTATACTTTATCTAATAAAAGCAAATTCATCGTAGATACAATGCGTTCTAACACTACTGCTGTTAGCGACTCAACGTCCTACAAAGAATTTAGACCACCCAGATTGGCATTGATCTTAAGAAGCACATATGACACCTAATTTACCAAAAAAAAAGTTGTACAATATTTCATCTGTTGCTAATGATCAAATTTTGGCCCATCTGTGTTTCTAACCGCTGGACAAGATGCTGATCCTTACTTGGTCAACCAAGGGTAACTTTTCAAGTATACCTTCGATCACAACATCAGCAAGGTTACTGGTAATGAATGCTTTTTGGCCATCAGTAATCGTAGGTTGAATACCATACTAATAGTGAATACGTATAGTGACTTCATGTTGAGTGGATGCTTTTATCCCGTTAGTGAACAACTTTGTGATGTTTTGC
This sequence comes from Limonium bicolor, assembly GCA_023374045.1. Classification (NCBI taxonomy): domain Eukaryota; kingdom Viridiplantae; phylum Streptophyta; class Magnoliopsida; order Caryophyllales; family Plumbaginaceae; genus Limonium; species Limonium bicolor. Next base: position 279,498,399 of record CM041781.1, read on the forward strand.
AAGATTAATGTATTGAAGAAGGACATTGAAAATTTTGAGTGTTTTAGTGTCTCATGTTGATACAGTGGATTATACTTTATCTAATAAAAGCAAATTCATCGTAGATACAATGCGTTCTAACACTACTGCTGTTAGCGACTCAACGTCCTACAAAGAATTTAGACCACCCAGATTGGCATTGATCTTAAGAAGCACATATGACACCTAATTTACCAAAAAAAAAGTTGTACAATATTTCATCTGTTGCTAATGATCAAATTTTGGCCCATCTGTGTTTCTAACCGCTGGACAAGATGCTGATCCTTACTTGGTCAACCAAGGGTAACTTTTCAAGTATACCTTCGATCACAACATCAGCAAGGTTACTGGTAATGAATGCTTTTTGGCCATCAGTAATCGTAGGTTGAATACCATACTAATAGTGAATACGTATAGTGACTTCATGTTGAGTGGATGCTTTTATCCCGTTAGTGAACAACTTTGTGATTAATGTATTGAAGAAGGACATTGAAAATTTTGAGTGTTTTAGTGTCTCATGTTGATACAGTGGATTATACTTTATCTAATAAAAGCAAATTCATCGTAGATACAATGCGTTCTAACACTACTGCTGTTAGCGACTCAACGTCCTACAAAGAATTTAGACCACCCAGATTGGCATTGATCTTAAGAAGCACATATGACACCTAATTTACCAAAAAAAAAGTTGTACAATATTTCATCTGTTGCTAATGATCGAATTTTGGCCCATCTGTGTTTCTAACCGCTGGACAAGATGCTGAAAAAAATGTTTTTTTTACTAATTAATTGTACACATATTTGAAACATATTTTTAAGACTTCAAAAGCGATTATATTTTAGAGTTTCATTTTCAATCAACATTGTTCACACATCATTTCTCATAATGTTACAACTTATTCCACACACACATCATTTTAAACCTTTAAACAAAAAACGGTTGTGATGACTACTAGTACATGAAAGCCAAATATGGATGCACTGATCAAGCGGGAGGAGGTCGTCTCCTCGTACTAGCCCTGTACCGTGAATTGTGTTCCCTACGGTCCGCCTCAGCCCTGCTTCGTATTACATCTAGGTCTTCGAAGTCTGAATCATCTTCATACTTCACAAGAATCCTAACTCTTTCCATTATTTCTCCAAGGTCTAAGAAGTTCTGCAACATCATGCATACGTCCGCATCGGTTAGTAAATCGACGATAGAGTCGTTGTACAGATCTTGGTCCATCCTAAGGTAGACAATGGAAAAGACGTTGAGTTGCTGATTATCAAAATGTGATCTGACAATTTGATTTAATGAAGCTGTTAGGTGGTTAACACTTCTCGGAGTTCTAATTTCTGTATTGATCACTGCCCATCCCGGAGCACGTTGGAACCGTGCCCCGTATTCATTGAGTGCGGTGTAATGGTTCACGTGAATTGCAAAGGGAATTGACATCCTAATGACATAAACAAGAATGAATTATTTAAAAATGAAATAAACATAAATTAAAATTACAATAACCACATCAGTTTAAGCATCAATACAGAATGTTCAAAAACAACATAAACTAATAACTCTACTAATATCCAAACCCACCACCACTATACCCACCCCTACCATACTCACCACCACCATACCCACCCGCCCCAGAACCACTACCAGCATGTCGTCCCCTGCCATCACCACGCCCACCCCTTCCATCACCATGTCCTCCCCTCCCATCACCCGGTCCCCTCGCATCATCACCGCGCCCACCATCACCCCCACCACGACGCGCCTGCTCCATGTGCCTACGGTACATACCCTCCCCTCTAGGCCTAAGGCCTCTGGTGCGATGCCCCGCGATGTACCACTCCATGCCAGCACGAGGCTGGTTAGGGTTCCTGTGATGTGTGGCCGAATCAGGGGTGGTCGGGACATTAAGCCGGCAGTACTCAAAGGCCATCTCCAGCGTATCAGCCGCCCAGGGGGGAAACCCGTGGGCCAGCCCGGGTTGTTCTCCGGTGCGAGACTCATGATAAGCGGCGCTGTCTCATCCCAATACTGCAGTAAGGTATAAATGTGAAGTTAGTATTTAAAAACAATTACAAACAAAAAAAATTAACAAGACTAAGTATTTACCTGGAGCTGATCCTCTCGTCGTGTACTGGGGCCACCATCCGCTCCCAGGGGACGCACCTGAACATGAGAAACGCGCTGGAACCACCGGATGTAATCCGGGGCCACGGCCCATGGCATATCCGCACGTGCCAGAGGAAACCTCCACCTGCTGGGCCCTGTCGTGTTGTCCCACACGGCTGTCCCGTAGTCGTACGAAGCAAGGTACGTCTTCCCATGTCTGGGACGATAATGGCTGTCGGGTCTGATAGGCTGAGGGGGGATAGTCTGCATGTATCCAAACTGGCGCAGACACCGCTCGGGCATATACGGCTCAGCAATATCCAAGAACTGTATGGTGCCATAATACCGGGAGCGCGCCTGTGATACGAGGGCACCCTCTGCCTCAAATGGCAGCCAAACAACCTACGTTTCATTTAATGGAAAACAATTAACAACTTAAATGAGAAACAATGTTTGACGATACGTTAACCGTCAACTTTTAATTACTACAATCGCTAAGCAACTCGTACCTCAGTAGAGGACATCATGTCCAGCCGTCCCCTCACGAAACGTAGCCTCTCATCGTCCATCAAATTCCTCGTGTAACGAGGCCACCTCGCCGCCGCCGGGGAGCAACCATCCCAGTCTGAAAGGGGCTCCGGTCTGAACATGGGGAAGTACTCATAGATCCAGCACTGCGGTGATCATCCGAAAACATTAGCCAACATAGTCAATCAACAAGTTTACAATACTTAACTCGTGAGCTCACAATCAAGTTCTCACCTGAAACAACGTCAGGCAACCAGCCAGCTGACGTGTATCCGCCCGGGAAGCGATGCCGAGCTGTCGGTACAGGTATGCCAGTGTCCCGGTCCCCCACGCATACAAGTGGACCCTACTAGGGTCACGGATCGGCCAGTAGGACGAGGGCATAACACGATCCCCGCCCTTGTCGATGATCAATGAGTGGGACACCAGCCACCAGAGGAACGCCGTCGTCTCCTGAAGTGGGGTACAGTATGGACCGCCACAAGTATCATGAAGAGCTCGGTAACGTACCTGGCTCTTCTCCAGGAACCTACAGTCTATCAGCTCCTGCTGGTCCGCCGCGGCAAACAGCCGTAGGAAGTGGGGGATGAGAACATGTAATGGTGGGGCCGCTATGCCGACCCGGGCGCCATCCTCGGGCTGGTACGAAATCGCCATGCCAGTGATGGGGATACCCAAAATGTGGTAGACGTCGTGGAGAGTAATAGTCATCTCTCCGAATGGCATGTGAAAGGAGTTCGTGTCAGGCTGCCATCTCTCCACGAACGCTGAGAGGAGCGCGAGGTCAAAACAACCATGCGCTATGTCGACAAGATGCGCAAGTCCGCTATCCTCGACCGCTGCTAGAGACTCTGGGTGCCTCAATGTACTCGGAGTCCACGCCTCCAAATACTTCGTCTTAGGCTTGAAGCTAAGACATCCCTTCTCCTGTTGAATATTTATGATTGAGTTCACACTATATTAACCATTTCCTAAACAATCTTAAATTTTATGGAATCTATTACCAGACGGGAAACATACCACTCCTCGCCACACGTCAAGCGCGACGTGACCACCGAAACTCGGGATCAAACTCGTATCCTGAGGGCCTCCGGGCACTGGAGTCTGCCCAAGCAACCAAGCATCAGCAGCCGGCATCTGCGCCACCCCCTCTGCCGGACCATGTACTGGGGACCGGCGACGACGGCGCACCCGTGTGGCCACCTCAGCAACCGGCTCATCTATGTCCTCGTCATCAGCGTCAGCCTCGTGATGACGTGCGTCTCCGGCCCCACTCTGTCCAGGAGTAGGCCAATCAGGACTATCAGACCTCACGACCAGCGTCCCATCGCCGATCAATGAGTCCAGATCCACACTATGCATCTGGTCCACCTCCTGCTCCTCCTCCTGCTCCTGCTGCTCCTCTCCTCCTCCTCCTCCCCCTGCTCCAGCTCAAACTCCGCCCGCATCCTCTCCTCACGGGCTCGTAGAAACTCAATCTCCCTACGCTTCCTGGACGAAGCTGTAGCGTACTGTGTACCTCCTCTCTGCAGCAGCAGCATCAGGCCCGCTCACACGAGGGTGTGATGAACTCTCGCCTCGGTCAGAAATCGACTTACCCTTACCCAGACCGAACCTACCTAGCAAACCCTTGCCCTTTCCTCCCGCCATCTGTTGTTTACCGTAGAATTTAGTCATACTATTTTTACAATTAGTCAAGACCGGTCGAGGTTAGTCAATACCGGTCATACATGCATCTCAGTAGTTCAACGTCAAAAACAAATTCATACAAATCCTGGAACTGATTAAAACACGCATAATAGAGGTATACAATGTATGACCGCCCTAAGCAGAAAAACGTCGTTACTCACGAAGTGCTACTCGTAAACCTTAATATTACGTACTTTAGAATAAATCACACATAACGCATGAAAATAATCAACAAAGTATATCATCGTAAAGTACACGAAGAGACAAACGCAACGGCGCAAACGGTTCGAAAAACGGAGCAATAACGAAGAAAATACAGCGGTTTGAAAAACAGGCGCCGGTGTCCTCTCTTTCTCCCGCGCGCCCGCGCGCTCCACGTCATCCGGGCGCCAGCGCCCCGTCTTCATCCACCGCGCCAGCGCGCTCTCCGGCAACCCGGCGCCTGCGCCCCGCCTTCTTCCACCGCGCCTGCGCGCCCTGCCGTAACCCGCGCCCGCGCGCCTCCATCATCCCGGCGCCAGCGCGCCATCTTCTTCCACCGCGCCTGCGCGCGCTCTTCCCTCCCCGTTTCCGATTTCGTCTTGTTT